>OX422218.1:264077677-264652677 GCA_949130495.1 Sambucus nigra | reverse complement strand
CAAGATTGTTTGAACCAACTATTGAGAACTCTCATATGAACATACTGAATATATGGACTGGACTGTCTGAATTTCGTAAGCTTTAGATGAGACCCCGGGCTAGTTACTTATACAAAAATAGGTGGCAGTTAAAAACGGTTGGAAATCCCAACAGTCAACTGTTGGGAATAACAGAATTTAACTGTAAAAGAAAAAAACAAAAAAAAATGGACTGGACTGGGCTAGAATAAAATTGGGCTGAAATAAAATAAAAGAAAGCCAAAATTAAATAAAAAAGCCCAATAGAATTTGTCCCTAAAATTTTATACTTTAGTCAAGTTAAAGCCCCAAGGCCCATGAGCCACGAGCCTGAGCCGCGCCGGGCAGCGGCGGTGGGAGTGCGTGTGGGCTTGGAAGCCAAGCCAAGCCCATGTAAGTCCTCCCTCCTTCAAAGATTTGGGATACCCCAAGGGCACTAAGCCTTTAAGACAAATTGGGTTATATTATACTACACCCATTTTACACATTCTTCCTACGTGGGACAAGCTTTAATTTAAACACTTCAACCATTTTCCATGTTCCAAGTGAGTACTTTGAGCTATAATTTCTCATTCAGTAATTTATGGTTTTTCGTATGTGAGTATACCACGTTATACTCCTCTTGGAGGTAAACTAGTTACCACTTTGAGTTATCTCAAAAGACGTGTGGGTCCCATAATAAATTATCCCCAAAGTTGACCAAAAGCTGATTTTGTCAACTTAAGAAAACCCATAAATTCTAATAATCCCCCACATGAAGGAAAATTGGTTAGATCAACATAAACGACTATGCAGGAACTAAGAGAGTTCTATAAAAAATTCTTCTATCGAGAGAGATAGCTTTTGGCTTTGAATCTTCCCTAGTGAGAAACTACCGAATTTACTAACTGATTAATGAACGTGATGTCTTGAACTGTCCAGTGTTTTATGTAAATCAAGTCAATAAACTTCACACAGTAATTTTTCAAACAAAGTTGGTTCTTTCGGTTATGTTCATTTTGGTCCTGAACATTCCTCGTTTCATGAGTGCTTTAGAGAATTTTAGCCTTTCAAATTCTCATGGAAGTGGCCCCTTCACACTTATATAGGTGACTTCCCATTAAGAGTATCCTACTATACCCCACTTGAATTTTGAAAGTATAAGAGTCATTAAAAGTTAAGCTTATCCTTACTTACTTTATAGTCAGCACTATTTATCATAGGAATAGGTATGAGTTTGAAACTCATTAGTGCTCTTATCAAAGAGTCAGTTAAGATTCAGTTGTCCCTTTGAACCTAGATCTTGGGACCTCCAATCAGCTAGGTAAGGTTTCCATCAAGATAACTCTTTATTTTGTAGGCTTTAGTCCCATTCCCCTCGATAAATTATACACTTACTCTCTATATAACCCTTTGGTTGACGGATTCGCTATATTGTCTTTAGACTTAATATAATCAATGGAAATTATTTTATTACAGAGAAGTTGTTTAACAATATTATGTCTTTGACGTATATATCGAGACTTACCATTATACATATGACTCTGTGCTCTGCCAATTGCTGATTGACTATCACAATGTATGCAAATTGCAGGCACATGTTTTGGCCACATTGGAATATCCACTAAAAAATTTCAAACCCATTCTCTGTCTTCTCCAGCTTTATCTAAAATAATGAATTCAGACTCCATTGTTGAACTAGCAATGGAAGTCTGTTTGGAGGATTTCCAAGATATCGCTGCACTTCCAAGTGTAAATACATAACCACTTGTGGATTTAGAATCCTTTGAATCAAATATCCAATTAGCATCACTGTATCCTTCAAGTACAACTGGATATAATGCAATCCATTATACATATGACTCTGTACTCTGCAATTGCCGATTGACTATCATAATGTATGCAAATTGCAGGCACATGTTTTGGCCACATTGGAATATCCTCTAAAAAATTTCAAAGCCATTCTGCTTCTTCTCCAGCTTTATCTAAAGAAATGAATTCATACTCCATTGTTGAACTAGCAATGCAAGTCTGTTTGGAGGATTTCCAAGACACTGCTGCACTTCCAAGTGTAAATACATAACCACTTGTGGATTTAGAATCCGTTGAATCAGATATCCAATTAGCGTCACTATATCCTTTAAGTACAACTGGATATAATGCAATCCATTATTAAGAGTATATCTTAGATATCTAAGAACTCTTATTATGGCTTTCCAATGGTCTTCATTTGGATTCCTTGTATATCGACTCAATTTACTAACTGAGTAGGCAAAATCGAGTGCAGATCATGACATACATTAAACTACCTATGATACGAGAATATTATAATTAAGATATACCATTTCTAGTATTTTTATATAAATGAAGAATTGGATCAATAGGTGTTTTAGCAATGCTATCACTACCTTTATCGAACTTATGAAGTATCTTCTTAATATAATGAGATTGAGACAAAATAAGTCCTTCCGATGTTTTAGAAATTTTAATTCCTAATATAACATCGGCAATATCCATATCTTTCATATCAAATTTACTTGACAATATTTTCTTAGTAGATTTAATAACATCCTTATTATTTCCAATAATAAGCATATCATCTTCATAGAGACAAACAATGACATAGCCACTTGTAGTGTTTTTAATGTATACACATTTATCACACTCATTTATTTTAAATCCATCTGACACCATTACATTGTCAAATTTCTCATGCCAATGTTTATGTACTTGTTTTAATCCGTAAAGGGATTTGACAAGTTTACACACTTTCTTTTCTTTACCTGGAACTTTAAATCCTTCGGGTTGTTCCCTATATATCTGTTCATTTATTTGTCCATGTAAGAAGGCAGTTTTTACATCCATTTGATGTATTTTAAGATTATATAATACTGCAATGGCTATTAACATTCAAATGAATGTTATTCTCGTAACAGGTGAGTAAGTATCAAAGTAATCCAGTCCTTCCTTTTATCTATAACCTTTTGCTACAAGTCTAGCTTTGTATTTATCAATTGATCCATAGACTTCTAATTTCCTCTTGAATATCCACTTGCATCCAAGACGTTTACATATTGGTGGAAGGTCAACCAGTTCTATGTACGATTTTTCATGATGAATTCAATTTCACTATTGATAGCCTCTTTCCAAAAAAGGGTCTTCTGGAGTTGACCTCACTTATACGAAGTTTCTAGGCTCACTTTCTAACATATATGTTAGAAAATCTGGACCAAAAGATTTAGAAGTCTTTGTCCTTTTTCCGCGTCTAGGTTCGAGGTCATCATCTTTCTCAATATATTCATTTTCCATATTATTTTGATGACTAATAGATTCAATATCATAATTTCTTTTATAAGAACTTGAATTAACCACTTTATTTTTATTAAGAAATATATCTTCAAAGAAATATGCATTCCTAGACTCAATTATAGTATTTACGTGTATATCAGGAATATCAGATTTATGTACAAGAAATCGATATGCACTACTATTAATCGCATATCCAATAAATATGCAATCAACAGTTTTTGGTCATATCTTAATCCTTTTAGGACCAGGAACCACTACCTTTGCTAGACACCCCACACTTTGAGGTATTTGTAGGAAGGTGTTCGACCTTTCCATAATTCATATGGTGTCTTTTGTGATTTCTTATGAGGCATTTTGTTAAGAAGGTAGTTTGCACAAATCAAAGATCCCCCCATAAGTTCTGAGGTAAACTCAAACTTATCAACATAACATTCATCATTTCTTTTAGAGTTCAATTTTTGCGTTCTGCTATCCCGTTAGATTGAGTTGAGTAAGGAGCGGTAGTTTAATGAATAATTCTGTATTTTAAACAAAATTGTTTATAAGGGGAATCGTATTCACCTCCTCTATCACTCCTAACTACTTTAATCTTTTTGCTAAGTTGATTCTCAACTTCAATTTTATAATGTTAAAAAGTATTTACCGCCTCATCCCTGCTTCTAAGAAAATATACATAGCAATATCTTGTGAAATCATCAATAAAAGTAATAAAATACTTTTTCCCACCTCTTATTTGTACAAATTTTAAATCACATATATCACTATGAATTAACTCAAGAGGGTTTGTACTTCTTTCAACATTTTAAAAAAGGAGTTTTAGTTAACTTTGATTCCACACACGTTTCACACTTATGACTTGAGTCAATACTAAATTTTGGTATTAAATCTAAATTAATTAATCTAAGAATAGTGTCATAATTAACATGACCTAATCTACCATGCCAAACATTACAAGACTCAAGAAAATAAGTAGAAGATACATTCTTATTATTATTAATAGTCATTACAGTCATTAAATTGACTTTGAAGACACCATTGCTCAAATATCCTTTACCCACATACATGCCACTCTTAGTGAGTACAAATTTATCAGATTCAAATACAAGTTTAAATCCCTTCTTACTAAGCATTGATCCTAAAACTAAGTTCTTTCAAATATCGGGGACATGAAGCACGTCGTTGAGAGTAAGTTCCTTTCCCGAAGTCATCTTGTGTATAACTTTCCCTTTTCCTTCGACCTTTGAAGTAGTAGAATTTCCCATGAAAATTTGCTCCTAGTGATCAGAGTGTTGGTAGGAAGTAAACATATTCTTTTCAGAACATATGTGATGAGTGGCCCTAGTGTCCACCCACCATTCCCTAGTGTTTCCCACTATGTTGACTTCACGAACCATAGCCGAGAGGCTCAAATCATTAATATTTTTAGAAATGTTCTCAACTCCAGTGACATTGGCTTGAACTTGCTTATGTTTCTTATTTCCTTATTTTTTTCAATTACGACAATCTTTAGCACGATTTCTCGGCTTGTCACACACAAAACATTTTCCATCGAACCTTTTAAAGTTTCCACTTTTTGGCCCTTTGTTTGGCCCGCCTTGGTTCACACGCTTCCTTTTCGTGTTCTTACTACTTTTCCCTTCTTCCACTACAAGAGCTTTGGATTCCATAGAATTTTCAGTTTTCTTTTTTTACACCCAATTATCCTCTTCAATCCTTAACCCCATAATCAAGTCCTCATGCCCCATTTCTTTACATTTATGTTTCAAATAATTTTTGAAATATTTCCAAGATGGTGGTAATTTTTCAATCATAGAAGCCACTTGAAAAGACTCACTTATTTCCATTTTTTTAGTAAAGATTTCATGATAAATCAGTTGGAGATCTTGGACTTGACTAATGACAGTCTTTGAATCAACCATTTTCAAATCCAAGAATCTACCGACAACGAATTTCTTCATTCCGGCATCTTCTGTTTTGTATTTTTTATTCAAACACTTCCACACCTATTTAGCATTTTTAAGAGGGATATACACATATAAATGTGTTTTCCAGATTGTTGAGGATATAATTTTTACATAGGAAATCGATATGTCTCCGTACATCCACAGAGGTAATTTTTTGCCTGTCAGTTTCATCTTCTTTCGAAGTTGGTTCCTCTTCATTAAGGAATTTTGCCAAGTTCAAAGTTGTTAAATAAAATAACATTTGTTGTTGCTAATGTTTGAAATCAGTCCCTTTGAACTTTTCGGGGTTTTCACCATGTCCAATATTAGTTAGTACTACATTACGGGCAAAGCAGAAGTAGTTGCCATTTCTGTTTTAAACATAAATAAATGTATGTTTATAAAAAGATATGTGAGTGAGAATTATATTGATAGTGTGTCGCAAATGTAGTGAAATATAACTTGTTGGCAATTCAGTAGAAAATAAATGGTAGTATACTAATTTTCTAAGTAACAGAAATACATTCAATAAATAACTTAAATTTTCTGTATAATAGGAAACTTTTTCCTTTACAAAAAAACCTTACAGAATGTGAAAACAATATTTTGTGAAATAATTTCTTAACACACCAAGTATTATAAAATGTTTATGTAATTAAGTAACACAAAAACCATTCTGGAATTAAAACATCTAAAAAAATCGTCTTAAGATTTTTATCCAAAATGAATTTTTATAATATCACAAATATTATGAAATTTGTAATTACAGAATGTAACACCCCATAATTTTATACATTTAAAAATTAATTAATTCGGGTAAAATTTAAATTACTTGTGTGTCGTAATTTAATTGAATTAATTATGGAATTTTTATATAAATATTAATCGGGAGAATAAATGGTTAATATTTATGGGAATTAAATTACTAAGTGTATAGTAATTAATTATTTCGTCATAATGTGTATTAGTGATGTCGGACTTACTTACCTCAGCCGGGAGTCGGATATAGACTAAGTTAGGCATGAGATAAGATATTTTGTAAATTAATTCGGATGCAATTTATGAGTGCACGGTTGAGTCCGGATGGGCCGAGATGGTCGGAAAAGAGTACCCGAGGGTAGTAAATGGATCTCAGAGCGTTTTTAGGCATAGTCGATCCCACACAAGGGTATTTGGGCCACTCGGGCTTGGCCCATTAGACTAAAAACGGGATTTGCATTTAATACCTAAATTTCAGATTAGGGTAATGACAGAAACACAAATCTAAAACCTATGTCTTTGAGAGACAGGCATATGAAGCCGTTAGAGCTATTGGGATCCTTTTTGGAGACAAGGCTAGGAACGAAATTGGGTTTGATCATCATCAAACGTGCCTCTACACCAAGGAATCAGACACTACGAACGCAAAAAGCAAGTGGTTAACTTACTATGATGCTAAATTTTGATATTCAATTCATATTTTTGTGATGTGTAAACCAAAATCCATTTTGGGTATAAATGGGTATAAAAATGGGGTTGTTGTTAATGGAACTCTTGAATGCGATTCAAAGAAAGGATTGATTGTGTTTCATGGTTCTGAGATGAATATCTGATTTGAATGTGAAAACCTAGTAGTAATTATGGACGAATTTGGGATAAAGGTATGGATTTAGACTTAACGAGTGAAAAACTCAAAAATTTCCCCAAATTGGAAAAGTAGAAAATTTGTGAGGTTTAATATGAGTTTGAAGCTCTATAAGAGGTCGTGATCACGTTCCTATGTAGTTATAGTGTTGACTGTGCTTGGGTTAGACCAGGGGAAAGGTTAAAAAGTAGAGAAGTTCGTTAATGGTGGAAATAGGGAGTCAGAGAAGACGACCACCAGTTTGATCGATCGATCGATGATTGGGGATCGATCGATTGACCCTTCAGGTTTTTCAACAGTTTGGCCTTGGGATTGATATGGGTAAAATTCTTAGTGGCAAGTCCCACCCAGAATAATTAAAAGAGAAAAATCAATTATGGGGGTTAATTCCTAACAGTTATAAGTGAATATAATTTGGAGTGGTGGGAAAATTTAGTAAGACGCATTACAAATGAAATTTGAGAAATAAATTCTTACGAATAAAATAACGGACTGGGTGAATAGGTTTGGGTATAGTAGTAGGGCGACACTACTCACTTAAATTAATTATGGAAGAAAACTAATTAATTTGGAGTCGGGGATTAGACTCGGGTGATATTTAATTTCGGGCCACGAGAGAGAGTCCGAGTACATTGGTTGGGCGACACCAAAAATAATTGAATGAATTAATGTGCTGATTAATTAATAATTAGAGTTGGACCATAAACCTGAGGTTTATATATAGGCTAGTGTTCCGGACTTGGCACATGGTAAATCCGGGATTTTTAATAATTATATATACGATGTGTGATTGTATATATATGGTGTGTGCTTATAAATATCAGTAATTAGATATCATTACATATACTCTAGTGGTATAAAGGAAGGTTACGCGAAGTGGGTGAATCCCCTAGCTTGAGGTGTAGGGCGAGTATATCCCGAGGTCATAACTTCCGTTATATGGGTGAGGGGCTTTTCTCACTTTCAGGGAAGGAATATGACCGCCTCCATTATGTTTATATTTTTGGACAAGTTAGTGAGCGATTCTAACTTGGGCTAACTAGGTTATGCGAGTACATCTAGTGGGATAACACTTTAGAGAATACACCCGGTGAGTTATTACTCGGGAGGATGCCTATTATTTATATATTCAACATATGTGCGAATATTGTAATATGGTTATACGTATATAATTCAATAAATAATTATATGCGGGTAATTTAATACCTGACGTGAATTGTATTATGTGTATAACGGGTGTGAAAGTTATATGAATTTAAAAAGGGAAATGATTAATTAAGTTAGTGCTAGTAATAACTTGTAAATCATATATTTAAGCGTACTCAGCCAGAGTAGGGTGGTTGAAAAGGAATATATCTATTGTCTAGTTATGGGGAAGATAACTAAGGGCGATATAAATAAGGTGCTAGGTGTGCACATTAGAGGAGGGGTGAGGATGTCCTCAAGAGAGTGCTACACTAACTTAAATATGAAGCGCATTCATGCATTTAATATTATTACAAGTTAATCATTTGCTAAATGTTTTCAAAATGTTTTGGGTTCTAACCATTGATATAAAATATTTTCAAAACCTTTTAGGTGTCCTGCCATAGGGACGCCATACTTGATTCAGTCCGGGGATTTGCTACTGCAGCATATGTGGATGTTGCAGGATTTGGATATACGCTTCCATCTCTTTCATTATTGGTATAGGGATTTCCTATCAGATACTTCGAGCATGTTGCTCCTAATTTTTATTTAGTATTTCATTTTAGATTTTATGAGATTTATTATTATTTGTCACTATATTGATGTTGGATTTTATCCGATTGTTAATTCGACACGATATTTTCATTATATGTGATGATTGATTCTATTAGCATGGATGGTGTTAATTTATTTCCCGTAATTTATTTTTTTATGGATGAATAAAGATTTAAAATTTGGCATCAACTTATGAATACTTGGTGGTTAGTAATTTTTAAAAAATTTCGACAATGATGCTAAGGATGATCCGTTTGAGATTCCTGTTTAATTAGATACAGGACTGATCACCCGGTATTTCATTGAGCGGGGTGTCACAGATGGTATCAGAGCATCAGGTTCTAGTGTCAATAGGATCTGTACGGCTTACTACAGTTTAGCGTAGCGTTCGATTATTATAGAGCCCTATTATTAGGACTGTTGATTCATTTTCCTCTTTTGAGATATCGTACTTCTACTATTAGATTTTGTATAAATTGTGTACTTATACAATTCAATCTATTTTCCGATGCCACCGAGAAGACAACGAGCAGAGTGAGCCGAGGCCAGGGATGCGGTGAGGGAGGCTCATCAGGAGCCACAGATACCGCCACCCCCACCCCCACCTGAACTAATTTCTTCTGCTCAGGTGGCAGTGATAGTGTCTCAGGCAGTCGAGACAGCGATGAGAGCCATGACAGTCCATTTTCCTCAACACCAGGCACCGCCTCCAGTAGCACTAGCAGTTCAGGCCCCAGTATGGTCGCCTTCTTGGCAGCGAATCAGGGAGACCTTTCAGAAGTGTCACCCCCTGAGTTTTGGGGTAGTACTGATGTGGTGGAGGATTGTGACTAGAAGAAGAAAATTCAGCGACACATGCACATGCTTGAGTGTACCGATGTGTAGAAACAGATGCTTGCTATCTTCTGTCTGTCAGGGGCAGCTTTATAGTGGTGGGAGTCAGTTACCACCGTCGAGGAGAGGGACTTGATGGCAATTTTTTTTTTCTGGGTGCGATTTGACCGTAAATACTTCCCACCGATGGTAGAGTTAGAGATGAGGAAGAAATTTAGTGAGTTGGTTCAGGGTGATCGCTCGGTGGCTGATTATGAGGAAGAGTTCACCCATTTGGATAACTTTGTACCAAATGAGGTGAGTGATGAGGAGCGAAAGAAGTTAAGGTTTATGGATGGCTTGGTCTGGAGGATTAGACAACATTTGATCGGTAATCCAGAGTTGATGATGTATACTGATGCCATCAACGCCGCTTTAGTGCACTATCTAGATCATCACTTCCATGCGAAGGGATGCAAGAGGGGAGGGGAGACGATCCAGCATTGTAAGGCAATTAGTGGTGATAATAACGGTGTTAAGCAGAAGTTTGGTAGTCAGCAGGGGAATCAGGGTAATAAATTTAAGCCTGGAGGTTTTCGACTGGGAGGATAGGGTTTAGGTAGGGCCAGCAGGGCCTAATTAGTAGCAGCAGGTTCCTCAGGGCCTTCAAGGACAAGGGAACAACGGAGGTTGATAGCAGGGCTATCCTCGTCAGGGCTAGCAGGGCTAACAACAGGGAGACGGTCAGAGGAGTTGTTTGTTTATGGCCAGATGGGACATTTTAAGAGAGAGTTCCCACAGATAGGTAGGGGCCAGCAGCAGGGTGCCCAACAGGGGCAACAAGGACAGATGCCGCCGGCAGCACCAGCTCCATCGGCCCCACAACAGCAGGGGTAGATGCACTACGAGCGTGTGTACAACGTTCGGAATGTTCCCATTCCACTAGCACCTCAGGCCCCGCCAGTAGTTGAAGGTATGTTTCCTATTCATGGGCTTGAGGGTAGGATATGTGTCGTCACTGAAGAAATAAAGGAGGAGCGAGAGGGCTTATTGGCATGTTCCACTTGAGGAGATTGACATACAGCTAGACGTCTCATATGAGGAGAGGCCCATGGCTATTATAGATCGTGGTGAGCGTAAACTATGGTCCAAGGTGGTGCCCTTGGTGCGAGTTCAGTGGGGTCATCACATTGTTGAGGAGTCAACTTGGGAGCGGGAGGATGACAAGTAAGAGTAGTATCCAGAGTTATTTACCGCAGGTATGTCCTAATTTCAAGGACGAAATTCCTTTGTAAGGGGGAAGTATGTAACACCCCGTATTTCTGAGTATTTTTAAATTAATTTATTTCGAAAATTAATTAGGAATATACGTTTTATTTAAATTACGCGAGTGAAGTAATTAAATGTGATTTAATTAATAAATATCATTATTAAATATTAATCGAGAGATAGATATTGAATAGTATTTTTGATGAAATTTACTAAGTGTGTAGAGTAAATAATAAGTGATTATCATTATACGGCATAGCGAGTGATATGTGTGTATTCTAGTTTATCTCAACAGGACTCACGTGTAGACTATTTTGAGGTGAGGAATGAGAAATATATTTTAAGTGGCTCGAATGGGAATTCGGAGGCCACGAATGATTCCGGATGGGTTAAAATAGTCAAAATAGTATACCCGGGGGTATAGTTTGGGCACCGGGTTAATTTTGAACCAAACCGGTACCTATTAAGGGCGTTAAGGCCATTTTTCTAAAAGAGATCAAGGTACCTACGAAAATTAGGGCCATATATCTGATATTTAGAAATAGGGGTTAGGGATCATAACATAAAATATTAGAGAGGCCATTAGATAAAAGAGAGATCCATTTTCATAAAGCCTAAGGAGAGAATTAAGAAGGTGGTGAAGGGTTTCTTGCACCTCAAGATCAGTGGAAAGGCAGATTGGAGAAGAAGCAATCAATCATCAACTAAGAACCACGAAATTTGATCAATCAATCAAAGGCAAGTGTTTATTGCAAATTGAATTGAATTTATAATACCCATGTGTAGGGATTTTATGAATAGATTGATTCTTATTTCAAAACCTTGATGAAGAGTACCAATTGATTTCATGTTGGGTAAAATTGCATTTAGTTAGGGTTTTGTCTTTAGAGGATTGTAAATCAGAATAGTTTAGAGTGTTAATACGGATTTAAATCTAGGTTTTGATTGGAATTTAATTTATGAACACAAAACTAGTTTATGAAAGAGTTTGGGGGGGGGGGGGGGGGGGTGATTCATTCTTGATTGTTTTCGATGAAGTTTTAATGTGTTTGAAACGTTAGAAATCATCCTAACTCTGGTAGAAATAGTTAGGAACAATCGATTCTGAATTTGGTGAAGAATTTATGAGATTTGGGTATTGAAAAGGTGTAAAAATGCTTTTGCGAAACAGAGAACTGAGTTGTTGAAAAATGGATCGGTCGGGTCCTGGTAAGCGGATCGATTCGACCTTAATAGAAAAATGAACCGTCGGTCCGGTGCTCAGAATTTTTGAAATTTCCCTTTTTCTCTTGTATTCCTAAATGTACATGGTGGGGGAATACTTATGCACTTGTGAAAATAATACTGGGAGATGTATTGTTTTATAGTAGGCCTACAAGGGGAGTACAAAAGTAAAGTAAATTCGTAAAAAAATGATAAAGTACGATGTATATTAGAGAGAATAATATTATGTACTGGTATAAATAATTTGATTGTGTGAATACCTATTATATTGATACTTAGGCTGTGTGAATACCTAAAGTATGATTAATTCGGTATTGGGGTCGATGATTATCTGGACAAATACATGAAAGCTCGATTTGGGGTCGATGATGATAAGGACAAAATAGAAGTTAAAAGGTATTGGGGTCGATGAGTATCCGGACCAATATACGTAGGCATAACATTTACTTTGTGGATGAGGGATATCTGGACCAATGTAAATAATACGATGATTGGGATCGACAGTTAGCTGGACCAATAATCCTTGTAGTATATATTGTGTGAAATATATATACTTCATGATATTCTACTTATGTGCGAAAGTAGACTTGTAGACATATATATGATAAATTAAGTAGAGAGAAACTTAATTTTACAATTAAAAATAGATTAAGAATATCTATAGTAAATTAAGTAGTGAAACTTAATTATGGAAGTCGAATGATAAATCTGAAATGCGTTATGAATTAAGTAGTGACACCTGATTATGATGATTAAATATAACACATGTGAATGTTATACGAAAACTGAAATAATCGAGGATGTTAATGCTGGATGAATGGTATGGGAGACTAGAGCATTGATAAGATTGGTTATATACTTTGTCGAGATAGCTTGGGTATGATGGAGAGGTGGGCTAAGTACAGGACGTTAGGTGTGCACATTAGATGAGAGGTGAAGAGACTCAATGGAGTGTGCATGAACCAAACATTTGTAATAAATAACCAATTTTAATTGCGAAAAATTACTTGTTAAATATTTTCAAACTATTTTGAGTACTAAATCTTGCTATAAAAAATGTTTAAAAAAACTTATAGGTGTTTAGCCACAAGGGCGCCTTACTTGAGTTCATTCCATGGATTCAGAGATGTAGTAATGTGGATACTGACATGATCATTGAGTAGCCGACTCTTTCATTTAGATGTGTTATAGGATCTCATTGTTATGTTTTATATGTAGACATGTTGTCAGTTGACTCCATTACAGTTCCAAATTTGTGTGCCTTGTAGTTGAATTACAGATTTTTGCTTGGTTTTTATTTTAGCTGACGGTTTATTCGGCTTGACTTAGTTTCTTTTACATATTAAGTTTGTTTTTATTCTAGTATCTTGTGTATGTTGTACTAGATTTCAAACTATTCTATTATCCTGTTTTATTTGAAAATAAAATTTGGCACCGATTTAATTAACTTAGGTGGTTAGTAATTAATTTGTTTTCGAAAGTGTTGCTTAGAAAGAACCATATGAGAAACTTGTTTTAATTTGAAAAATGGCATGATCACCCGATGTTTTATTAGACGGGGTGTAACAATGATAGTGTAACAGGTGTGGAAGAATTTTGCTGGGGTTTGTAACACCCCGCCTAATTAAATAGCAGGTGATCAGTCCTTTATTAAATTATAATCAAGGTGAGCGGTTGGTTCATTCTTAGCATCACTGACGCAAAAATAAATTTTCCAATTTAAACACCCTAAATAATTAAGCTAAGTGTCAAAACCATTTAAAAAATTATTTTCATTTCATTAAATCCAATTATAAAACCTTTAACAATATACAGATTAAGAATCACACAATTATTATAATGGAAATAAACACCCATGAATTTAATCATTCAAATAACTAATACCAACTTTAAAACCATAAAGTAAAACCCTCCTGACAGTAATGAAAACCCAAAGAGTAAAATATTAAAGATAAATGAACATAGTCTCTGACAAATCCAACTGAATAAGGAAAGAAGGCGACACATGCCCAACTAATTAAAACGGAACTAAGAGTGGAATCAATAATGAGATCGTCTAAGCAAATGGCCTGCAACTCCCACATAAGCTGCAGCACGTCTCGTCCCAAGAACCTAAGCATGACGCCCCTGTGGCTGGGCACCTGTAATATATATATATATATATATATATATATATATATATATACACACACACACACACACAAGAGAGAGAGAGAAGAGATAACAAGAAACGGGTCAGAGCCCGATTGTAAAACATTTTAAATTTAATTTAGCAAGTATTTAAAATGCTTACCGCCTAATACAACAATCATGTTAGTATGCGATACTCTCTTGAGAAATTCTCAGGTCTCAACTAGTGTGCACGCCTACCGCACTATTAACTCCAAAGTTTATTTTAACTTAAATCTCCCATAAGGTTTCATGTCGACAATTACTATTGCTAAGATAATAAATTTCTGAAAATAAAGTTCTCACTTATATCTCATTTCGTTTTTAAAATATTCCAGTGATGTTATAAAATTCTCAAACACTTATAATAAAGTCGGAGTAATATAATAATTTCTTAACTACTTTTATACATAGTAGAAATTTCCCAGTCTCATGTCTATATATATATTAATCACTCGTATAATATATACTGTCAGCACCCCACGTAAAATTTATGGTGAGGGCATACTCTGCTATCAAGTCCCCGTATCACTTGTACTAAGGGAAATACTAGTTCTTAGGACTGTCTGACTATCAATCTGATAGCCCGTACCAAGGAATCCTATGTTCTAGAGTACAAGTCGTTATCCCCCGTAAAGGCACAATTGAGATAAGACTGTCCCAGCGTGGAAACCCCCGTGATAGCAAGTAGCTCGGGTACGATTTTTACACATATATATAATACATGCACAATCACACAGTCATATATATATATATATATATCACTATTCACATTTCTAAATTTGGTGCATCCACGACCCATAATTATAATTATTCGTTCTTAAGACATGTTACTCGTTTATTCCGTATAATGGACTCGTCTCTTTTATTACGATTATCTCACTCTCGTGATCTTCAAGGTAAACTCACCATCCCAAATATTTACATCATTATACCTAAACAACCCCCAATAATTTTGCACTATTCTGGATTCCACGGATACTGGTTTTCCTCACTCAAATTAACTGTTTACTAAAATAGGGGCAAAATAGGAAATTCCCTAAACTTTTGAAATCTCGCTCGAGCCAGAATGGATCTTGCTCGAACGACTTACATGTGTCGCTCGAACGACTCCCGCGCGACATTGGCATTTCGCTCGAACGACTTCGCGCGACTACGCGCGAACTGGGCTGTCTCGTCTTCAACCTTTGGCAACCTCGTTTTTCACCATTTTAAGCTTAAAAACCTCTACAGTTTAATCCCCAACGTCTCATCTTCAATCCCAATCGATAATAACAAGGTTCTATATCATTCATAACCTCCTAAGATCATTAATTCGTCAAAAAAAATCATTAAGATTACATGAAATCCCCAAATTGATTCATAAGAACCCTAGTTTCCAAATTTTCAATTAAAGAACCTAACCAACCCCAATTCGTTCATCAATATTATCTCCAATTTCGTGATAGAACCTCTATATATGATCAAAATTCAGGCTACATAGATCCTCCCTCCAACACGTACGAGTTTTCTTCTAAAACATATAATTATCCAATTAAAATATATGATTTTCATTCCTAGACAAACATGGAAGGAACATTAACTAGAAATCAGCAAGATAGATACTTGCTTGGAAATTTTGTTTCTGATTTGTGGAAGAAGGTGGTGTGGTTGTGTTCCTCGTCGCGCGATCTACAATTTGGTAGTGACAACGGAGCAAACGACGAAGTTTTTGGCCTAGAACTCCTTGGAAAGCTTCTCCACTTCTTCTCCAATGGACGTTCTTTGGTTTTGCTTATGATAACCCTAGATGACAACCCCTAACATCTGATATATCCTTGGTATATTCGTGGGTTTAATTACTAAAAAATATGAAATGTCCAAAACGCCCTCCCGGGATGCTAATTAGGCCTAAAAATGCCCTAAGTCCCAAACTAAACCCCTGGGTACATTATTTTGACTATCTTGACCCTTCCGGACACATTGACGCACTCAAAATAACTATACGAGTGACTTATAATTTATTCACTTTTAATAATACTAATTTAATCCCGACACGACACCGGTACGTCCTGATTTAATTTTCCAAATTTATCAAATTATATACTCGTGATAATTTTAGTAAATTCGATTATACATATTACTTTATCCGTTAAGGGATATTCAACAAAATCCCAATAATTATTAACTCTCATCGTGCTAGTAAATATTTAAAATAATTTTTGGATTAATATTAAATTAATATCTCAAATTAAATTTAATAAATCCCCAAATTTAAAAGCCATAAAAATACAGGGTATTACATACTTCCCACTAATAACGGAATTTCGTCCCGAAATTCAAAAAATAAGGCATACCTAGTAAAAATAACTCTGGGTATTTCTCGCGCATGTCCGCCTCATGCTCCCAAGTGGATTCCTCCACATTATGATGCTCCCACTGGACTCGTATAAGTGTAACTACCTTCGACCTGAATCTCCTTTCGCTATGGTCTAGGATAGCCACTGGCCTCTCCTCGTAAGAGCTATCGGGATGGAAGTCAATCTCCTTTATCGCGATGTGGGTGTGGGCCATATTATCCCGAAGGTATCGTCTCAATGACAAAATGTGGAATACATCGTGAATGTGGTGTAAGTGCTCTGGAAGCCCCAATCTGTATGCTACCGACCCAATTCTCTCGATAATGGGAAATGGTCCAACGTACCTTGGGGACAACTTTCCCTTCTTTCCAAACCTCATCACTCCTTTCATAGGAAACACGCGCAGTAATACCTCGTCCCCCATATTAAATTCGTGGAAAAACCATTTTGCATCGGCGTAGCTTTTCTGCCTGTCCTAGGCTACCCAAATGCGACTCCTGATAAGCTCAATCCATGCTGAGGTTTCTTGAATCACCTCTGGTCCGAGAAACTTGTTGTCCCCCACTTCTAACCAATAAGTTGGAGAACGACAAGGCCTGCCATACAATGCCTCAAATGGATCCATGCCAATCGTGAATTGATAGGAGTTATTGTAAGCAAACTCCACCAGTGGAAGATGTGTCTCCCATCCTCCTCCAAAATGAAGGACACACATGCGTAACATATCTTCCAACATTTGATTAGAGCGCTTTGTTTGTCCATCCATCTATGGGTGATAAGCTGAACTCAATCTCAACTCTGTACCCCATGGCCTCCTGAAACCTCTCCAAAAAATGCGACACGAAAATCGTATCTCTATTCGACATAATATCCAGGGGCACCCTATGTAGCCTAATAATCTCGGCAATGAACAATTGTGCATACTGGCCAGTGGTATAGTCTGTTCGTACTGGAAGAAAATGAGCCACCTTGGTCAAATGGTCCACGATCACTCAATTAGAGTTGTGACCCCGCTGTGATGTAGGGAGCCCAATAATAAAGTCCATTGAAATACTCTCCCACTTCCACGTAGGTATCTCCAACGGTTGAAGCAACCCCGATGGTCTCATGTGGTCTACTTTTACCATCTGGCAAGTAGAACACTTGGACACGAATTCAGCAATGTCCTTCTTCATCCCACTCCACCAGTACTGCCGCCTGATATCCTGGTACATCTTATATCCTCTAGGATATACCGCAAATCTGGACCCGTGAGACTGTGTCATTACTGCATGATGTAAGTATTCTCCTTCAAGGACCACCAATCTCCTATTAAACCTCAAACCTCCATCGAAACCTACTGAATAGGACTCATCTCCCTCAGATAAAAGTCGTACAATCTGCTCCTGGCAAAATGAATCCGTTTTCTGTGCCTGTATTACCCTCGTAATAATCTCGGGGGTGACTGTCGTAACAGATATAAAGGAATGGGCTACCACGTCCTAGTGACCCAACTATTTCCACTTCACTTTCCAGATGTCCGCTACATCACCTACCGATCTATGGCTCAACGCATCAGCAACTACGTTAGCCTTCCCCGGATGGTACTGTATTCTGAATTGATAGTCTTTCACAAACTCTAACCATCTGCGTTGATGCATATTCAGCTCTCGCTGAGTGAACAGGTACTGTAGTGACTTGTGGTCTGTGAACAAGAGAAACTTCTCCCCCAACAAATAATGTCTCCATATCCTCAATGCAAAAACAACCGCTGTTAGCTCTAGGTCGTGAGTGGGGTAATATCTTTCGTGCGGCTCAAGCTTGCAGGAGGAAAAAGGTATAGCCTTCTCTTCCTGTTGAAGTACTCCCTCGAGTCCCCATAAAGAGGCATCGGTGTAAGCCAAATACTCCACTCCCATCTTGGGTAAAGTAAGAACTGGTGCCGAAGTTAACTTATCTTTTAACTCATCGAAAGCCAAAAGACAAGCATCGTCCCAAACATATGGTACCCCCTTGCGAGTCAGATTCGTCAATGGACCCACAATCTTTAAAAACCTCGGATGAATCTCCTGTAGTACTCGGCTAACCCCAGGAAACTTCTGTCGGTGTCGTGGGCTGTCCCCACTCCCTCACTGCTGACAATTTACTCGGGTCAACCTCTATCCCCAATTCGGACACAACGTGTCCCAAAAATTGCACCTCCCATAACCAAATCCACACTTCTTGTACTTAGCATACAGCTAGTGCTCTCGTAGAGTCTAAAGAACCTTCCTTAAGTGCTCAGCATGCTCCTCCTTAGTGTGTGAATATATCAGAATGTCATCTATAAAGACGATGACAAACTGATCCAAGAACTCTCTAAACACTCGATTCATCAAGTCTATGAATACGGCTGGAGCATTTGTCAGCCCGAATGGCATGACTCTGAACTTATAGGACCCATACCTCATCAAGAAAGCAGCCTTCGATACATCCTGCTCCCTAATCCGTAGATGATGGTATCCCGATCTCAAATATATCTTCGAAAAGAAGGTTCCTCCTCTCAGCTAGTCGAACAGGTCATTGATTCGAGGCAACAAATATTTGTTCCGTATCGTGACCTTGTTCAGCTCCTGGTAATCCACACATAACCTCAGTGAACCATCTCTCTTCTTCACAAACAAAATTGGAGCGCCCCAAGGTGAGGTGCTCCTAAGAATGAAGCCCTAACCTAAAAGTTGCTTTATCTAATCCCGTAACTCCCTTATTTCCATTGGAGCCATACGGTACAGAGCACATGCTATCGGTCGAGTATCCGACAATAAGTCTATGACGAAATCTATCTCTCGAGTGGGAGGTAGGCCCGATCTCGCCTGAAATACAACAGAATACTCATGAACGACTGGGATCGAACCTAAGGGAATCACGAACTCCTTATAGGTATCCTCCTGTATGTAATACAAATGAGTGGAAGAGCCTCCCTCTAGGAGAGGCATCGCCACCAAAAACATCTCCTGCCCCGGAATGGCAAAGATAATACTCCCACTGAAATAATCTATCATGGCTCTGTATGCGACAAGCCAATCCATGCCAATAATAACATCGTGCTCATGCATCTCTAAGACTAACATGTTTGCTGGTAAAATTAAGCCACCAATCTCTACTCCCACGCCCCGGCATATAAAGAAAATCAACGACCCATTCCCCAGTGGTGAGTCTACTCATGTAACAGTGCTATCTACTGTGGATAATAATCCTAAGGACTTTGCAAAATGAGTAGCTATGAAATAGTGTGTCACTCAAGTATCAAATAAAACCAGACCCATGGTGCCATGGATAGAAAATGTACCCTCAATCGCGGGTGATGCCTGAGGACCTGCTGCTGGTGGATGTTATAGACATGTCCGTACTGCAATTGTCCCTTCTGTACTAGAGCTGCTGGGATAGCTGGTAGGGCTGGTACTTGAGCTGGTGGTGGGAGGGCGGCTGGAAAGAGTGGCCAATGTGGATCATTATGAGCACCCTTTTGTTGTGGGGCCCTATCTCCCTCTAGACAATCCTGGTGCCTATGGCCATTCTTGCCACACCCGAAACATCGACCCATGAAATTACCTCCCCTCTGTCCCTGCTGACCGCGACCCTATTGGTCATTACCACCCCACCACTGGACCTGCTGGAAATGCGGTTAGTCCTGTTGTTATCCCTGCTGCTGACGGTGCTGGCCCTGCTGGAAATGCGGTTAGCCCTGTTGTTGTCCCTGCTGCTGACGGTGCTGGCCCTGCTGATTAGACTGGACCTCCATAAATCCTCAAAATCCCTATCTGGAGTCACCTGATCGGAACCGCTTGGGAAGGTCCCCCTGATGGGAACTCGACTCATTATGACGTGATTCTCCCTGGGTTGTCGGTGTCCCACCAGTACTACAGCCCCTTGTCCTGCCCTGCTGGTTGGACTCTCCTGCTCGTTTGCTTCCCTGCAGATAGAAGCGGTGATCCTGATAGTGTAATAATGCAGCGTTGAGTACATTTGTGTAGGTACTCAGTGATAGATTGCCTATGAGGTGCTGGCGAATCCTCAAGGCCAATCCATCTATAAATAAATGTATCTTCTTCCCCTCTGTAGGTGCCTCATCTGGCACTATAGTGAGAAGTCTAGTGAACTCCTCCTCGTACTCAGCAATAGTCATATTCTCCTATTTCAAATTCAGTAATTTCTGCCTCATCTCAGTCTGCACGGAGGATGGGAAGTATTTACGATCAAACCGCGCCCAGAATGTCATAATCGTGATAATGTCTCTCTCCTCCATGGTGGTGGTGGACTCCCACCACTGCAAGGCACCCCCTACTAGCTTCAAGGAAGCCAAAAACTATTTATGTACGTCCGTGCACTCGTACGTGTGCAGATACCTCTAGATATCTTTCTTCCATTGGCTAGAAACTATGATATCTGAACTACCCGAGAACTCCAGGGGATGCGCCTTCTGAAAGGCATACCTGACCCTCTCCCATGCAAATGGAGGATGTGTTGGTACTGGAGCCACTGCCTGAATCTGGGGTGGAGCCTGCTACGCTACCACAAATGCGACATTCACTGCCTGAGCAACAATAGCGGCTACCTCGGTTGCATTCATCATTCCCTGAGCCGGAGCTGCTGGCTGCTCGGCTTGGGCATGTCTGTTCTTAGGTGCGCGTCTCGAAGGCATCTGAAACGAGAAGTAATTTTATTAGTCTACAGTTATTATCACATCTCGAATCGCTGAAGATGTAAGCATAAATAAAAGAATACAACAATCCTAAAAATAGGGATCTATATCAAAAACGCTAAGCTGGAAGCGAAATAAGCTGTGCAGTCCTAAAGGACACTAGAACCTGATGCTCTGATACCACCTGTAACACCCCGCCTAATTAAATACTGGGTGATCAGTCCTTTATTAAATTATAATCAAGGTGAATGGTTGGTTCACTCTTTGCATCACTGATGCAAAAATAAATTTTCCAATTTAAACACCCTAAATAATTAAGCTAAATGTCAAAACCATTTAAAACATTATTTTCAATTCATTAAATCCAATTATAAAACCTTTAACAATATACAAATTAAGAATCACACAATTATTATAATGAAAATAAACACCCATGAATTTAATCATTCAAATAACTAATACCAACTTTAAAACCATAAAGTAAAACCCTCCTGACACTAATGAAAACCCAAAGAGTAAAACACTAAAGATAAATGAACATAGTCTCTGACAAATCCAACTGAATAAGGAAAGAGGGCGACACATGCCCAACTAATTAAAATGGAACTAAGAGTGGAATCAATAATGAGATCGCCTAAGCAAATGGCCTACAACTCCCACATAAGCTGCAGCACGTCTCGTCCCAAGAACCTAAGGTTTCATGCCGACAATTACTATTGCTAGGATAATAAATTTCTGAAAATAAAGTTCTCACCTATATCTCATTTCATTTTTAAAATATTCCAGTGATGTTATAAAATTCTCAAACACTTATAATAAAGTCGGAGTAATATAATAATTGCTTAACTACTTTTATACATAGCAGAAATTTCCCAGTCTCATGTCTATATATATATATATATATTAATCACTCGTATAATATATATTGTCAACACCCAACGTAAAATTTATGTTCCGGGCATACTCTGCTATCAAGTCCCCGTATCACTCGTACTAAGGGAAATACTAGTTCGGAATCACTCTCGAACTGTATTAACACAAAACATAAATAAATGGAGGCGAAGCATAGTTCTAAGTCACTAAGAGGTCAGCACATACCCTCACGTCTCTTAGGAACGTCTGACTATCAATCTGATAGCATGTACCAAGGAATCCTATGTTCTACGGTACAAGTCGTTATCCCCCGTAAAGGCCCAATCGAGATAAGACTGTCCCGGCGTGAAAACCCCCGTGATAGTAAGTAGCTCGAGAATGATTTTTACACATATATATAATACATGCACAATCACACAGTCATATATATATATATATATATATATATATATATATATATATATATATATATATCACTATTCACATTTATCAATTAGGTGCATCCACGACCCATAATTATAATTATCCGTTCTTAAGACATTTTACTCATTTATCCTGTATAATGGACTCGTCTCTTTTATTACGATTATCTCACTCTCTTGATAATCAAGGTAAACTCACCATCCCAAATATTTACATCATTATACATAAATAACCCCCAATAATTTTGTACTATTCTGGATTCCACAGATACTGGTTTTCCTCACTCAAATTAACCGTTTACTAAAATAGGGGAAGAATAGGAAATTCCCTAAAATTTTGAAATCTCAATCGAACCAGAATGGATCTCACTCGAATGACTTACACGTGTCGCTCAAATGACTTCGCGCGACATTGGCATCTCGCTCGAACGACTACGCGCGAACTGGGCTGTCTCGTCTTCAACCTTTGGCAGCCTCATTTTTCACCATTTTTAAGCTTTAAAACCTCTACAGTTTAATCCTTAACGTCTCATCTTCAATCCAAATCGCTAATACCAAGGTTATATATCATTCATAACCTCCTAGGATCATTAATTCGTCAAAAAAATCATTAAGATTACATGAAATCCCCAAATTGATTCATAAGAACCCTAGTTTCCAAAATTTCAATTAAAGAACCTAACCAACCCAATTCGTTCATTAATATTATCTCCAATTTCCTGATAGAACCTCTACATAAGATCAAAATTCAGGCTACATAGATCCTCCCTACATCACATACGAGTTTTCTTCTAAAACATATAATTTTCCAATTAAAACATATGATTTTCATTCCTAGACTATCATGGAAGGAACATTAAGTACAAATCAGCAAGATAGATACTTGCCTGGAAATTTTGTTTCTGATTTGTGGAAGAAGGTGGTGTGGTTGTGTTCCTCATCGCGCGATCTACAATTTGGCGGTGACAGCGGTGCAAATGACGGAGTTTTTGGCCTAGAACTCCTTGGAAAGCTTCTCCACTTCTTCTCCAATGGCCATTTTTTGGTTTTGCTTATGTTAACCCTTGATGACAACCCCTAACATCTGATATATCCTTGGTAAATTAGTGGGTTTAATTACTCAAAAATATGAAATGTCCAAAACGCCCTCCCGGGATGCTAATTAGGCCTAAAAATGCCCCGAGACCCAAACTATACCCCTGGGTACATTATTTTGACTATCTCGACCCTTTTGAACACATTGACGCGCTCAAAACGACCATACGAGTGACTTATAATTTATTCACTTTTAATAATACTAATTTAATCCCGACACAACACTGACGTGTCCCAATTTAATTTCCCAAAATTATCAAATTATATACTCATGATAATTTTAATAAATTCGATTATACATATTACTTTATTCGTTAAGTAATATTCAAAAAAATCTCAATAATTACTAACTCTCATCATGGTAGTAAATATTTAAAATAATTTTCGGATTAATATTAAATTAATATCTCAAATTAAATTTAATAGATCCCCAAATTTAAAAGCCATAAAAATACGGGGTATTACAGGGTTTTGCCGGGCTTAAGTCCGAGGACCCCAACATGGATACTATACCAACTTCATTGAAAAATAATACGGGTAACCCACTCAGTCTCCGATTCAGGGTTATTTCTATCCACGTCAATAATATACGATGCATTAAGATCCTTTTGGTTGACCTTATTGGTTTTCCCATAATTCAAGTATAGTCTTTCATCATAGATGATCTCCATCCCAGGTTGTAAGGATATCTTTACTTTATCCCACCATGGTTCAGGAAGTCCATGATAGGGTAATCCATATCCATGGATATAGAAGTGACCATTCCACCCTTGATGGGGTCTTTGGGACCTGGGATTATGGCTTTATTATTAGGGGTATACCTGGAACCAATATTTCCCTTGTGTTTTGTGGCGATGATGGCATTGAGGGTTCCCTGTTAATCCTGACCAAGTCCAAATCCTGATAGGCATCCTATCTTGTGGATGATTTGGGTGGATACATTATAAATAATTATCCTCTTCTATTATATGATTGAGTGGGATGACCCAAAATTCGCTGAGTCAAATGTTGCTACTATTGTGGTGGGCATCCAGGAGGGGAATGGTAATTGTGCTGACAATTATGGCCCAGTTGTCATCCTTTTGCATTGTTATGACCTTCGTATTGAACAGAAACCTGATTTCTGTGTGAAGTGATGAGGGTCATGCCCCCATGGTGTGTATCTAGGCCTCCTAACTAAGAGGTTGAAATTGGATGAGACGTCAACTACCTGAAACTCCATATTATATTTGATAAAATGCACTATGAGAGTGAGGATGATGGCTCCTAGGAATTCTTGGTGAGCATTATCATAGGTCTTGATGGTGGTAGAAGATGGTGTAAAATTTGAGTTAGTTTATCTTAGACTGGTGGTGGTACAAAGAGGGCACACAATGATAATAGACCCGTTATCCATCAACACGTGGGGAACAATCTGCCCGCAAGCCTTAGCGGTGACGTGTAAAGTGAACTAATGATTATGGCCTTTCATAGAAAGGTTTTCACCAGATAATCTAATGTGTTGTTACATGGTAATGGGCCCAATGGTGGATGGCAGTGCGGTCGGAGTCAGGTATGTTGGTACAAAATCTTAAAATATGAGACGAACGAGGGTATCTTAGTGCTCTCGGGATCTAGCTAGTAACTCCCTGATGGTGATGTTAGCTGATGTCCACTAGAGTTGCTATAAGATTTTATTATTTTCTTGAGGAAAGGTATGGTAGTTTCTACAGGGTTACTTTTCTCTTTATTAGATTATTTTGGGGAAGTGTAATGTTAAGCAGACCTAATAAGGAAGTCAACCTCTTTATTTGGTAAGGATAAGGGTTTTTACTAGGCTTCCTATTTAGCTTTCTCTATATGGAACGAGATGCCAATCATGGATTTGGGGCTAGATGAAAGTTGTATTTGTTTAGGGTCCATAATTTTGGTCTAGTCGAGGGCGAGGGATGGTTTTGGGATATTATGATTTTTTCTCTAAGTTTGGGACATTGATCATCTATCCAACTTATTGCTATGTCAGAGCTCAGGGTAGGGGTTGGGGTTCATTCCAATGTGGTTAGGACTTTTTCATTTACTCGGTTAAGTGTTTACTATGAAGATTTAGTAGATATGGATGACCCTGACCAGATGTTGTTGTCATGGGAGATTTCTTATTACTCTTTATTGTGGAAAGAGGTTTCAGGTTATAGAGTGTTTACTTTTCTTATGATGTTGGGGGCCTCATAAAATATGTCCTCGTCAAAGTATTGGTATTTATCATACCCTATCCCTTAGGGTGACATCTCATTACAAATTTGGCATTGGTCAATTCTGACACTCCATACCACAAGCTATCGAATTTTTCATGTGCAGGGTCATAGAGAACTGAGTTAACTAATTGGTATCGACGTTATAATAGTTCCTCTGGGAGGGAGGACTTATGGAAAAATATATCCTTAGTGGGTTATCTCGTCTTGAAGGTCAATTATATTGGATACGTGGGTTTCATCCAAGTAAGTATTACAATTATTTTATCCTATATTGGGGTAATCTTAAGTCTATGGAGATACCCCGGGTATGCAGAGATCAAATTATAGTTATAGAACGAGAAGGTAAAGATCACTATAGGGGCTGATGGGATCTTCTCTTGGTAGAATGACTTTAGGAGGATTAAGTTCGAATCATATAGTCTCGTAGATAGTATCATGTATTTCCATGAGTAAATTTTCCCATCTGGTAGGTTAAATGTTTTGGCATATGTTAACACTAGTGGGTACTGAGTTCTCCTTTGTTGTTGAGGAATTGGAAGGTGGTCCCTCATACGAGAGTCTTGGTTGTAAAATTATGTAGTGTAGCCTCTCTTTTTCATGCAATAAGTCCATTTTTTTATTGTTCAATTCTATCCAGCTTTTCGGCTTTATATCTGTACATGATCCCAAATTTATAGTCCCGAATGTGGGGAGCCTTAAAAGACGTGGGCCCTTTCTCGTAAAGTCCTAATCCTTTTCTTGGGGATTAGTCTCATTATGTCATCATAGTCCAAAACTAAGGGCTGAGGAAAAAATAATTCTTGAGCCTTGGAGATATTTTCCCCTCGGTAATAAAGAGATAGTCAAAGAAGTTCATAGTGATTTTTTTTGCAAATGGGTATAATATACTTGTCTGAGATCGAGGAGTGAAAATCTTAGGGTTGGCTCTGGTCTGTCAAAGGAATCTGTAGGAGAACATGAGGTTAGACTTCTTCTGAAGGGGGTTGAGCGGGAATTATTCGTGTCCTGTCATATTTAGTGTGGAATATTACTTGGGCAGCCACAAGTCATTGATTTTCCCGAAGTTGATCCCATCTTTCTCTCGAGAATATTCAGTGAGTGACATATGTGGTCAGTCCAAGGTTAGGTCTCAATCTAGCCTCCCATGCGACATCGATGTGAGTGGCGTAGGCCCTGACACTTTCTTCCTCTTTGTATAATAACTGGTGACGAGATCGATACCTCAAGGTAATGTGATTATTTAACTTGAGTTGTTTATTGCATTCTCATATTTTTGCCGAAGGTATAGGGTATCATGGTGCTCTAAATAAGGGTTCTTCATACAATTTACATGAGGACATGGAGATTTAACTATTCTCTGAAGGATTGATAGAGAATGAGTTTGAGGTATAGGGTGAGTGGGTGTTAGTGCTTGTATCGGAGTCCGTGAGGGAAAATAGATGTTCCTCAAAAGTCTACCCATTCCATATGATAGATTGGATTGGTACAACAAAGGTGATATGTTTGGTTTCTTACAGGTCTTCGATGTATATCTCCTCCTATTTGACTGAACGATATGTATCCTCTAAAGAAGTCATAAGAAGCAATCATGTAACTTCAAATCAATCATGTAAATTCAAAGCGGTGATGACCCGACTTGGGGGCCTGAAGATTTGTGAGGTTCTTTTGTCAACCTCAAAACTCCCGATTGAAAGGGTGTAATAGTGTCTACCATATCTTGGGAAGTTTTGGTAGCCAGGCTTGGTTCTAGTTGTGGACTGACCACGAGAGTAGTGATGTGAGATGTGGAAGCTTTCGGTGAGTTCTAATATATTTTGTTGCCTTGATGACCAAACTTTAATTGATCTTTCACCTTATGTGGTTGAGAGCCTTAAAATCTGGGATCCAGGTGAGCTCTAGTTCACTTTCTACCACCTTCTAGAGCTTTCTAATCACAATCTCTATTTGATTGTTTTCTAAGAGGAGATTGATCATCTGACCAGCTTTCTCTCACTAGTGAGTGATGAAAGTGTCAACTACCTCTGCCTCCTCTTATGTCATCATTTCCAAATACTTACATGTGACGCCCAGTTCCTCATTGAATTTTTATTATTTATCAAATACATGACATACATCATCCCATGTTTTGGAGGTTCCCTTACATTTTAGGCCATATACTAGGGTCCCTCCGTATCGGGTTAAGGATAACATCCTCTATAACACCCCTAGGTATACATTTTGAACCTGTATCTAAAGGTGGTAATTGGATAGATGGGATGATGGGGAGCCCGGTGTTTTGAATGTCTCGAAGATAAGTATCTTGAATTTTTTTACTAATCGAGCTTTAGGATAAAGATCCATCTTCTTGACGTTAGTAAGCTCATCCATAGTTTGCATCTTGCATATGGATTATTAGAGGATATACAATTCATATTAGACACGCATAATCTCCTAGTTTAGAGGTGGTGGGTCCCGAGGATTAGTTGGTACTGCTTTAATAGCCTCCATAGGCGGTATACCAATGTTAGGGATAGGGGAAGGATTACATTATCTTTGGTTCGGGTTATAGTATTGGCCTTTTAGAGGAGGACTTACGCTCGACCTAGGCCCTAATTTCTGATAAGGTGTTCTGAGAGGTAGTAAGATTCTCAAGTTTTCTTGAGGCCTTATCCATCATGGAAAGAGCTTGGTCTTCTTCACTAGATATGGAGTGTACGGCAGAGCTGGTTTTATAATCGGGGAACTTGCTGATGATAAATAGGTTACTGCACGGAGCACGAACTTCGTGTTTCTAAGTGAAGAATTTAGTGTGAATTCTTTGTTAATAAGGATAACTACAGAAAACATTTGGGTACTTTTGTTTAGGATTTTATAGATAGGAGGATTGACAAAAGGACTAACATATATGTGATTTTTTCAATGAAATTATTTTATCTGTATTTAACCGTATGTGGATGGTATTTTGATTTTTGTGTATCTTCAAAAGGGAAGAGATGAATAAAGTCCCATTTGCTTCGGATAAACAGGTACGACCTCTCGTTTTTCATATGATGAGAGAGGAAGTAATAGATTGTGGTCTATTATTCCCTTAAAATAAAATATGGCCAAGGGAATAAAACATAAGGGAGTTATGTTTTGCTGATGACTTGAGTATTCATACCATTTTATCTTCGATAAAAGGGGAAGACATTTATCCTGGAATTTGGGTGGTTTTGTACCAACCTTCGACAATCTTACAATTTAAAAAAAAATGCCAAAGAGATTGACACTTAAGTAATTTTTCTTTTTGTTCACTAGGGTGTGTATATAAAAAATTTCTCTATATGCAAAAAACCAATCCAACTTGATGATCAATGAATCTCTTTTCATTGTTATGGATACGAGATATTGGACTTCTTGAATCGAGAAACCATTAAAGTACGTGTGACACCTCTTTAGCCTAGTACTGAATAACTATGGAAGCTTATTCAATATACCCCAATACTAAATGAACTTCAAAGGTTCCATGTAACCGAGAATTTTGGATTTAGAGAGAAGTTGACTGATATACCGAATAGGTGGGCGAAAAGAGTGATAATGTTCATCGGTGACCGACCTTTTGGCTTATCGCTTTTGGCCTTGAGGGCATAGTGTTTAAATAATATGAAAATAAAGACTACGCGATTTGTGATGCAAACTGGTAATCTTTATTTTTACATACTTGGATTTTTATTTTATCGTTAGCTCCTTTGCGTATAATCATACATTTGGAAAAATTCACAATGATGTACATGGGGACCTAACACTGTAACCCCCCGTGTTTTTATTAGTTAATTAATTAATTAATTAAATCAGAATTAAAAAAAATTATTGGAATCTATTTAATTTTAGTATGTCAAAATATTAGTTTTTATAAAAAAAAATGTTTTAAGTGGAATTTAAATCGGGATTAAAATTTGGAAATTATAACTTTTTGCATAAAAATCGGGGGAGGATCCGAGTTAAAGAGGATGAAAATAATATTTCTAGATATCCGACTGTCAGATCTAGCTGAATTTTTCATAGTAGTCTTTTCTCGCCGTTCGCTTGTGTATATTAAAATTTCAAGTTTTGTCAAGATTAACTGGATTTTCTCAAGACACGTCAAGAACGAATATTTGTCAATTTTTTTTAGAGGAATACACATTCAATATCAGATTTCTAAACCAACTTTTATTCAGGCATGAATACTCTATTCTTTTCCTTTACTATTATGCATTTTAAGTGTTGCCTAAACCTTATTTCAATGTTTTCTTAAAATCAATTAACATTCTAATTAGAGAAAGTGGACACATAAAACTTGGGGCTCTTTTTATGAAATCCCTTAATATGATTAATATTTATAACCTTTGGGTACGTAGGACTCATGACTGAATTTTGAGTTTTGTTGGTGTAGGTTGCATGTAGAAAAACCCTAGTTTTGAAATAAATGAAGTTGGGGGCGTATAGCTCATGTAATTTGTGCAGAGATAATGAAAAAGAATTTCGATGTATAAATGATGAAAACTCCGTATAATTAATTTAAAATAATTAAATGAGATTAATTGGGTATTTTGACATTGTGATAATTAAATTAAGATTTAATTGAATTGGACTATCATGCATAGTTTTATATGTTCATTAAGTATGCTTGTTTGTGTGACTTGTTGGTATTATTATATTGCCTTTGTGATGACGGGTTGTTGGGTAATTTTGGTCTCCTTATATTTTAGGATGCCTTCTAGGTATGGGACTAATGGGTAGGCCTTTTGATGATTTACGCCTTGTAGGTATGGGACTAGTGAGGGTAGATTATTGCAACTTTATTATGTCGGGGGTGCGCTGATTTTTTATACTTTATCATCGTTACGCTAGCCTAAGCCTGAGACTAGGTCGAGGTTTAGGTTAGAAACTCATCCTATACATAGGGGAGGACGGATTGATAACTTGGGGACCCTTAGGTATGGGACTAAGGGGTATTTTGAGGATCTCACATGAATAAAAGGGTGGGGTAATTTATAATTTATGAAATTGAGAAATTGAGAATTAATGCCTAAGATAAAAACTGGTATTAAAATTTGTGGTGACACAATGTGTCAGGGCCGACAGTTTAAACGGGTCAGATGATGATTTATTTCGTGTCGTCTGTGGAAACTTGTCATGTGTCGGGGCCGACAATTTATACGGGTCAGAGGACGATTGACAAAGGGAAGTGTGACACTTTGGTGGATTACCACTCGGGACGGGAGGACCGTCATAATAAAAAGTGATAACAATAATAAAAATTTGGTTACTTTAATTAAATTAACCTCGTGGGACTTGGGAATTTAAAACCATATTGGTGTGACTTTGTAAATGGGGATTTCTACGGGTAGTTAGTAAATTATAATTATCGCATTTAATTATCCCATTTAATATAAAATACTCTATTGTGATATTTATTGCGTATAATGCTTCTGTCTGGATTCAATGATCCTATTTGAGGGGATTAGTGTGTATTCACGCTTGGGGCTCTGACCTCGTGCGTTGACTAACTTTTTCAGGATAAGTTTTGGAGAAGCTTCATAGGATTATCGAAGTTATCATTTGGAGGTGCAGTTGGAGTTATTCATTTTATGGCATTGTTTAGTCAGACTTTCCTTTTCAGTCGTATTTAATTACGAGACTTCATTTGAGTTTTATTGGGCCATTCGATTCCTAAGTTATTTAGAGGATTTCTGTTGGATTATTAAGATCTTTATTATGTTGATTTTATTTAATCATTATTGGAGATTGATTTATTCGGAGTTAGCATGTGATGGACCTTTTATCGCTTAGTTGTTTATGATCATTTGAGATTGATTCAATTATTTATCTTATGGACTGATTTATTTATGTATCATATTTATCTCATTCTAATAATGATATCTATTTAGTTCATGCCCGACATAGTTCGACGGCAATGGCTGGCCACCCTGTCTGTCAGATTTTGCGGGTTGTGACAGATGGTATCAAAGCATGCTCTTAGGTCTCGTAGGTAATGAGTTCGTTTAGCTTCCGCATTGTCGATCTTTGATTACCTTTGTTTATTCGTACTCCCTAATGTAGAGGGTCTATCATACGTGTTAGATGTGTTTTTTCTTGGAGATATATAATTTAATGTTAAGGACATTGTAGGCATTGAGTTTAGAATTAGGAAGCTTAATGTGAGGATCCTTAGAGTTGATTTTGGAGACGATATTTATTTGGAAGATCATTAGTATAAATTTTGGGTATGTCTTGTATGGATGTAGTGAGGTGATTAGATTTGATGATTTAGGTGTTGCGAAGACTATTGGAGATATAATAGAGTATTAATTTGCGAGAGCGCATGGGGTGCCGTTACTTTCATAGTTACGTGTATATATAGGCGATATATATTATTTTGTTGTTCGTGGGATAGGTGCATGTATTATTAGGTGTATGGGCACCCAATTATGGCATTCTACGGGTAGGCATATGTGAGCCTTATTTTATTTTGGGCGATTTACGTATGACGTGTATGCCTCGTCAAATTTCGAGGACGAAATTCTTTGCTAGTGGGGAAGTATATAATACCCCATGCTTTTATTTGTTAATTAATTTGGAATTCAAAATATATTATTGGAATCTATTTAATTTTAGTATGTAAAAATGTTAGTTTTTATATAAAAAAAACAGGGTTTGAAGTGAAATTTGAATCGGGATTAAAATTTGGATATTATAACTTTTTGTATAAAAATAAGGGGAGGAGATCAGTTAAGGAGTATAAAAATAATATTTTAAGAAATCCAACCGTCCGATCGAGCTGAATTTTTCATAGCAGTCTTGTCTCGCCGTTCGCTACAACATAATAAAAATTCAAGCGATTCTGACAGTTCGATCGTCCGTAATGATTTTTTCGAGTGTTTGTATTTGATTAGGATTCTAATTATTTTTGGTATATAAACATAAAGTGATGAGTTTAGGTCTTCTAAAACACATTTTAGCCTTCTCAAATATCATAAACCTCTCATCTTCTTCATCTTGTTCAACCTCCAAACCCTAGCCCCATTATACATAACTTTCAACTCAAGTTTTGTCAAGATTAACCGGATTTTCTTAAGACGCATTAAGAACGAATCTTTGTCAATTTTTTTTAGAGGAATACACATTCAAGATCATATTTCTAAACCAACTTTTATGCTGGCATGAATACTCTATTCTTTTCCTTTACTATTTTGCGTTTTAATTGTTGCCTAAACCTTAATTCAATGTTTTCTTAAAATCAATTAACAATCTAATTAGAGAAAGTGGACACATAAAACACGGGGCTCTTTTTATGAAATCCTTTAATATGATTAATATTTATAACCTTTGGGTATGTAGGATTTATGACTGAATTTTGAGTTTTGTTGGTGTAGGTTGCATGTAGAAAAACCCTAGTTTTGAAATAAATGAAGTTGGGGGCGTATAACACGTTAATTCGTACATAGATAATGAAATTTTGTTTTCAATGTATAAATGATGAAAACTCGGTATAATTAATTTAAAATAATTAAATGAGAATAATTGGGTATTTTGACGTTGTGATAATTAAATTAAGATTTAATTGAATTGTACTATCATGCAGAGTTTTATACGTTGATTAAGTATGCTTGTTTGTGTGACTTGTTGGTATTATTATATTGCCTTTGTGATGACGGGTTGTTGGGTAATTTTGCTCTCCCTATAATTTAGGATGTCTTCTAGGTATGGGACTAGTGGGTAGGCTTTTTGATGATTTACGCCTTCTAGGTATGGAACTAGTGATGGTAGATTATTGCGACTTTTATGTCGGGGGTGATCTGATTTTTGATACTTTATCGTCGTTACGCTAGCCTAAGCATGATACTAGGTATAGGTTTAGGTTAGAAACTCATCCTATACATATGGGAGGATGGATTGATAACTTGGAAACCCTTAGGTATGGGACTAAGGGGTATTTTAAGGATCTCACATGAATAAAAGGGTAGGGTAATTTACAAATTGTGAAATTGAGAATTAATGCCTAAGATAAAAAAATGGTATTAAAATTTGTGGCGACACAATGTGTCGGGGCCGACAGTTTAAATGGGTCAGATGACGATTTATGTCGTGTCGTCTATGGAACCTTGTCATGTGTCAGGCCCGACAGTTTAAACGGGTCAGAGGATGATTGACAAGGGGAAGTGTGACACTTTGGTGGATTACCACCCGGGACGGGAGGACCATCATAATAAAAAGTGGGAACAATAATAAAAATTTGGTTAATTTAATTAAATTAACCTTGTGGGACTTGGGAATTTAAAATCATATTGGTGTGCCTTTTTAAATCGGGATTTCTGCGGGTAGTTAGTGAATGATAATTATCGTGTTTAATTATCCCGTGTAATTTAAAATACTCTATTGTGATATTTATTGCGTATAATGCTGCTGTCTGGATTCAAGGATCCAGTTTAAGGGGAGTAGTGTGTATTCATGCTTGGGAATCTGACCTCGTGCGTTGATTAACTTTCCAGGATAAGTTTTAGAGAAGATGCATAGGATTATCGAAGTTATCATTTGGAGGTACAGCTGGAGTTATTCATTTTATGGCATAGTTTAGTTAGACTTTCCTTTTCAGTCATATTTAATTATGAGACTTCATTTGAGTTTTATTGGGCCATTTGATTCCAAAGTCATTTAGAGGATTTCTGTTGGATTGTTCTGATCTTTATTATGCTGATTTTTTTAAACATTATTGGACATTGGATTTATTCGGAGTTGGCATGTGATGGTTATTTTATCGCTTAGTTGTTTATGGTCATTTGAGATTGATTCAATTATTTATCTTATGGACTATTTTTTTTATGTCTCATATTTGTCTCATGCTAATAATAGTATTTATTTAGTTCATGCACGACATAGTTCGACGGTGGTGGCGCCACCCCATCTGTCAGATTTTGCGGGTTGTGACAGATGGTATCAGAGCATGGTCTTCGATCTTGTAGGTTATGAGTATGTTTAGCTTCAGCATTGCCGATCTTTGATTCCCTTTGTTGATTCGTACTCCTTAAGGTAAAGGGTCTAGCATACGTGTTAGATTTGTTTTTTTTGGAGATATGTAATTTTGTGTTAGGGATGTTGTAGGCATTGAGTTTAGAATTAGTAAGCTTAATGTGAGGATCCTTAGAGTTGACTTTCGGAGACAATATTTATTTGTAAGATCATTCGTATAAATTTTGGGTATGTCTTGTATGGATGTAGCGAGGTGATTAGATTTGATGATTTAGGTGTTGCGAAGATTATCGGAGATAGAATCGAGTAGTAATTTGCGAGAGCGCGTGGGGAGCCATTACTTTCATAGTTATGTGTATATATAGGCGATATATATTATTTTGTTGTTCGTGGGGTAGGTGCATGTATTATTAGGTGTATGGGCGCCCAATTATGGCATTCTACGGGTAGGCATATGTGAGCCTTATTTTATTTTGGGCGATTTACGTATGACGTGTATGCTTCGTCTAATTTCGAGGATGAAATTATTTGCTAGTGGGGAAGTATATAACACCCCGTGTTTTTATTAGTTAATTAATTAATTAATTCGGAATTCAAAAAAATTATTGGAATCTATTTAATTTTAGTATGTAAAAATGTTAGTTTTTATAAATAAAAAAAATAGGGTTTTAAGTGGAATTTAAATCGGGATTAAATTTTGGAAATTATAACTTTTTGTATAAAAATAAGGGGAGGATAGGAGTTAAGGAGGATAAAAATAATATTTTTAGAAATCCAACCGTCCGATCGAGCTGAATTTTTCATAGCAGTCCTGTCTCGCCGTTCGCTACAACATTAAAAAAATTCAAGCGATTCTGATGGTTCGATCGTCCGTAATGATTTTTTCGAGTGCTTGTATTTGATTAGGATTCTAATTCTTTTTGGTATATAAACATAAAGTGACGAGTTTAGGTCTTCTAAAACACATTTTAGCCTTCTCAAATATCATAAATCTCTCATCTTCTTCATCTTGTTCAACCTCCAAACCCTAGCCCCATTATACATAACTTTCAACTCAAGTTTTGTCAAGATTAACCGAATTTTCTCAAGACGCGTCAAGAACGAATCTTTGTCAATTTTTTTTAGAGGAATACACATACAAGATCAGATTTCTAAACCAACTTTTATTCAGGCATGAATACTCTATTCTTTTCCTCTATTATTATGCGTTTTAATTGTTGCCTAAACCTTAATTCAATGTTTTCTAAAAATCAATTAACAATCTAATTAGAGAAAGTGGACACATAAAACTTGGGGCTCTTTTTATGAAATCTTTTAATATGATTAATATTTATAACCTTTGGGTACGTAGGATTCATAACTGAATTTTGAGTTTTGTTGGTGTAGGTTGCATGTAGAAAAACCCTAGTTTTGAAATAAATGAAGTTGGGGTCGTATAACTCATGTAATTTGTGTAGAGATAATGAAATTTTATTTTCGATCTATAAATGGTGAAAACTCCGTATAATTAATTTAAAATAATTAAATGAGATTAATTGGGTATTTTGACATTGTGATAATCAAATTAAGATTTAATTGAATTGAACTATCATGCATAGTTTTATACATTGATTAATTATGCATGTTTGTGTGACTTGTTGGTATTATTATATTTCCTTTGTGACAACGGGTTGTTGGGTAATTTTTCTCTCCCTATATTTTAGGATGCCTTCTAGGTATGGGACTAGTGAGTAGGCCTTTTGATGATTTACGCCTTCTAGGTATGGGATTAGTGAGGGTAGATTATTGCGACTTTATTATGTGTGGGGTGGGCTGATTTTTGATACTTTATCATCGTTACGCTAGCCTAAGCATGAGACTAAGTTGAGGTTTAGGTTAGAAACTCATCCTATACATAGGGTCGGACGGATTGATAATTTGGGGACCCTTAGGTATGGGACAAAGGGGTATTTCGAGGATCTCACATCGATAAAAGGATGGGGTAATTTACAAATTTTGAAATTGAGAAATAATGCCTAAGATAAAAACTGGTATTAGAATTTGTGGTGACATAATGTGTCGGGGCCGACAGTTTAAACGGGTCAGAGGACGATTTTTGGCATGTAATTTGTGGAACCTTGTCATGTGTCGGGGCCAACAGTTTATACGGGTCAGAGGATGATTGACAAGGGGAAGTGTGACACTTTGGTGGATTACCACCCGGGACGGGAGGACCGTCATTATAAAAAGTGAGAAAAATAATAAATATTTGGTTAATTTAATTAGATTAACCTCGTGGGACTTGGGAATTTAAAACCATATTGGTGTGACTTTTTAAATGGGGATTTCTGCGGGTAGTTAGTGAATTATAATTATCGCATTTAATTATCCCTTTTAATTTAATATACTCTATTGTGATATTTATTGCGTATAATGCTTCTGTCTGGATTCAATGATCTTATTTGAGGGGAGTAGTGTGTATTCATGCACGGGGCTCTGACCTCGTGCATTGACTAACTTTTTCAGGATTAGTTTTGGAGAAGCTGCATAGGATTATCGAAGTTATCATTTGGAGGTTCAACTTGAGTTATTCATTTTATGGCATAGTTTAGTTAGACTTTCCTTTTCAGTTGTATTTAATCATGAGACTTCATTTTAGTTTTATTGGGCCATTCGATTCCTAAGTTATTTAGAGGATTTCTTTTGGATTATTCAAATCTTTATTATGATGATTTCATTTAATCATTATTGGAGATTTGATTTATTCGGAGTTAGCGTGTGATGGATCTTTTATCACTTAGTTGTTTATGATCATTTGAGATTGATTCAATTATTTATCTTATGGACTGATTTATTTATGTCTCATATCTGTCTCATGCTAAGAATGGTATTTATTTAGTTCATGCTCGGCATAGTTCGACGGCGTTGGGTGGCCACCCCATTTGTCAGATTTTGCGGGGTGTGACAAACATGTACCTACATTTTGAGGGAGTCTAAAACAAAGGCCGCTAAATAGTTCTAAAATTGGCATAAAGTATCCATGCGGGGTTAAGATTTTAGGAATAGTAGAAAAGAAGTATAGGGATAGTTAGGTTTTCTTAATTTATCACCAGAGGAGTCACAATTATGGTGTTATGAGCCCCGAGTAGTGATGTTCTTAAAAGACTTATCACGATAGGCTTGGGAGTGTTTGTCACCCGTTCTGCCACTACCCCCTCCCCGGGTCGTGTTATCATTTTGATCGATTTGATGAATATCCCCTGAAAGTTAAAGACTTTGCGTGTCATATGTAGCCCGTTTAAGTAATTTATAAGTCGATTATCTGTCAATTATTCTATAGTGTTGAATATAGGTTTATCCCTTTTAAGGGATTTTTCCTCACTTGTTTGTGTTTATTGCATGCTTGGTTTGATGATTTAATATTGAAATTCATCTTGTAAGCACACATAATTTAATCAACGATAAAATTTGGTAGAAATTGGATTTTGTATGTGGGACCTTAATATATAAATTAGCGATGGCAACGGGTCGGTTATGGTTCGGGTTTGCCGAAACCCAAACTCGCCCTGCAAAAATAAAAGATTAACCCACCCCGCCCCACGACCCGTGACGGGTGAAGTTTTTAAACCTCGAAACCATTTAATTATAACCCAATTAAACTCGAACCCGCCCCGCCCAACCATGCCCCACCCCACTTGAATTATACAGGCCCCATCTATTAAACCACGCAATTTTTATTTTTTTTAAGACTAAATTTATGTTATGACAAATAAAATAATGACTTTTTAAGAAAATAATTAAAATTAAAATGTATCAAAATTAACTTCTAAGTATCAATACCTCAACATCAACTTCAACATGAACTTAAAAGTCTAAAATAATTAAAATGTCTCAAATAACATCAACTACCACAAAATTAGTCGCAAACAACATCAACCGTTACAAAATAAGTCCCAAATAACGTCAACTACTATAATATAAGTCTCAAATAACACCAAATAGTACGTAACAAGTATGAAATAACTCGACTAACACCATTTTCAATCTCCTCCTCATCATCAACTAAAACCTGGAAAAAAATGTACATGTATAGAACATATTTAAAAAAGATATGAATTTTAAAAGGGAATATAAAAGATGAATTTAAAACGGAATTTTTCATAATAGATTTAAAACTTGCATTTCCTCTTCATTGACCTTCCATGGGATCAGACACCTCATCACAAATTGTAGGCCTCGAATTGGCGGTAGGAGCATCATATAAAAAAATACAAGAAATAAAATATTCAAATGAGGAATAATTAATACATATTAGTAGAAGTTAATTTAAAACAAATAATACATTGAATATCGTTCCATAACTAATCTTAGATGAACATCAATTCCTCTAAAATAACCGCACTAAGTCGACTACAATGAGGGCTCACCATTCAACCACTTGGGATAAATGCTGATTCGAAAGCCACCATTGATACCGGAATAGCCAATACATCTCATGCTATAAGTTGCAACGTGGGATACCAAACACCATTCGCTTTCCACCAATTTAAAATGTCAAAATCCGGAGTACGTGGAAAGATATTTTCTTCTAAATAATGATCTAACTCTAACTTAACATTTACCCGCCTTGACATACCACTAACAAGTTGATCTATTCTAGAAAAATGTTAACATTCCGCTCTCCACGAACGGTTTTCGAATAACCTACCGTTGCAACACCATTTACCCCACTCTCAATTGGTGTCTCGGTCCTCTCTTTCACCTTATATTGGTACTCATTTAGTAACTCATAATATGCTTCCCGTACACTCTCAATTTTCGAAAGAACATGTTCTAAAAATTTCATTTTGTTCCTGGGATACGAAACAATCACTATGTCGTCAACCAAATGACACTCCAATACTTATCAAATTTCTCCAACATAATTATTGCCATCATTTTAATCACCCTATTTGGAGAGATACACCAACTACGTAAAGACAATTTAATCTCACAAAATTTTGAAAATAAGTAATTTGTTGTTAGAAATTTAGTGCAAAAAAATACATCAGTTATGGAAAAAAATAGCTTCAACCTTCCACATATTTCTTTGGCTAAGAACCACTCATGCTCCGTAGGTAAAGATGGGTAATGTCTCTCACGTGGTTTCAAACGTGGAAACACATCCTTATAACAAACGGCTATTTCGATCATCAAATAAGTGAAGTTCCACCTTATTTTGCAATCTAAGCACAACTTTTTACCTTATGAAATTTTTTATTGACGAGAAAACTCCTCAAATTTTTCCTCCCTACTTTGAGTGGTTGTCCAAATGATACACTATCTTGGATTTTACCAATGACTACTCCTATTATGTCTAAACCATTCTTCATGACAAGATTTAATATATGTTCGGCACAACGCATGTGGAGGAATTTTCCCCCCAGAAATTGAATCATTATCAACAAACTTGTCCACAAGACTACCCATCATTGCATCATTAGTGGAAGAATTATCTGTTGTAATAGTAGACACTTTCCTATCCAAATTCCAATCTAATAAACAATTCATCAACATATCATAAAGAACATCTTTGTTATATGGAGCACACACATGAACAAACCTATGCATGAATAATTATATCAAAATATTTAATAGTGATGAAACATAATTACTTAAAAAATAAGGTAAAAAAAGAAGAAAACATACCTTATTATCAAATTTCTCAAGCACCAACGTTCATCAACAAAATGTGCCGTTATAGCCATGCACCCTCTCTTTTGCCTCAAAGATCATATATCAGTGGTGATTCCACTACAACAAGAAAGCTTATCAAATAACCTGTAATCTGACATGCTCAACAATACTCAGGGGATATTCATGTAAAACATTTCACTTGCAAGTTCTTTTCTAGACTCATCTTGATCAAATGTAAAATTACCAAAGTGCTTTTTTCCATCGGAAAGTTTTTGAGTATGAATCTGAAATTGATCACGAATATCAACATTTTGATGTTCCTTACACCTAGTCAAGTGCATAAGCAAATGGTTGGTGTCATTTATACTTTCATCCTTAAGTCTTTAATTGCAATGATGACACATTGCAAATGTCCCCAAATTATCTTTAACCCTTTCAAAATCATTCCAAACAGAAGATGTGAGTTTTCTTTTTCTAGGAGAAGATGGAGTAATTGGATTAACACCATTTCTTTGTGTGGATGGGGTGGAACTAGGTGTTGGGGTTAATTTAGTTTGTGCCCCAGAAACTGTATTTTTTCCTTGTATTGATTCTCTCATTTTTTGAAATAAATATAAATTGAAACTGTTTTTTATTAAATTATCAAAGAAAATAAAAAAGACAAAAAAATCTCATAAATTTTATATTAACTATCAAATACATATACCAATGAAAGCTAAATAATATTAACTGTCAAATAGATATATAAAAAAAATCATACCCCACAATAAATCATAATAAGAACCCACAATATTAAATTAGAGTAAACAAGAGATGCATGATTGGATCAACCAAGGTCAGCCTGATGATGACTTATATTTCTCTATGTGATGGATTAGATCTGTGATGTTATCATATCTTCAGATTATAACTGGATGTTTTATTTTGGTTAGTAATTAGAAATTGAGTATCACTAGCGTGAAAGGTTTTCATGAGCGTAAATATTAAAACTCTTTTTTTATCCTTTATATGGACTTAATAAACGGTTTTATAATGTTAGTTTGATTTTCATATAACCCTTCTTGTACCTTAGGCTAACCTTAGTTAATCCCATCATGTTTGTTTAAGATTTTATATATATATATATATATATAAGAGAGAGAGAGAGAGAGAGAGAGAGAGAGTATATTGTACGAACCAGAGATTAGATATGAGAGTACACGGACAATGGATGAGAGTTGTTTCCACTGCCGTCGTTGTCCTCTAGAACTGGCAGTTGGTTGAGACATTTTTTTTGTAGGAGAGGAGCAAGAGAGAGAAATCGGAGATTGGCTAGAGTTTTTTTATTGATTTGGGTAAATGAAGTTAGGGTAGGGTAGGGTTTCATCAGTTTATATATATATTGTGGGAGTGTTATTAGGTTAATATAAAAAGAATATAAAAGTAAATTTAAATACTAAACGGGGTGGGCCGTGGTGGGTCGAGAATATTCTTACAAAACTCAAACCCGCCCCGTTTAATAAGTATTTTTTTAAACCCAAACCTGCCCCTATTATTTTAAAAGGTCTTTTAACCCACCCCATTAGGGTCGGGTTGGGTCGGGTTAAATTTTCATACCTCATATAAATCAATCCATTGAATCCCAACATTCTCAAATTAGTATCAAAGTCGGGTGCACTAAACTACCGTGTGATCCTATTTGCAAACTTTTTTATATCGATTTTTTAAATTATTGATCTATAAAATTTTGGATTTAATGGATAATTTGTATAATACGATGCTTATTTTTGATGGGTCAAATTATGACTACTGGAAAGCTCGAATGAGGTCCACTTTAAAATCTATTGATGAATTGGTCTAGCTACTATGTGAAAGAAGGTGGACACCACCCATAGTAACTATTGATAATGTCATAAGTCCAAAGCATGTTTCTTTATGGACAAAGGATTATTTCAAATGGAGAAATTATAATTCGTGCAGTCTGAGTGCCATCTTTGGAGTCGTCACCACTGACGAGTTACTCCGTATTATGATGTGCACCACATATAAAGAAGCTTAGGATATCTTCCATCTCACTCACGAGAGAACCAATGCAATAAAAGATTATAAGCTGCAAAATTTCACCACACAATTTGAAACAATCACTATGCTTGAGTCTGAATCTTTTGATTAGTTTTATGCATGTTTGTCTGATATTTAAAACTCAAGTTTCAATTTAGGTGAGGAAATACCGGAGATGCATGTAGTTAAGAAAGTTTAGAGATCGATTGTGGCCCACTTTATTCCTAATGTTATCGTGCTAAACGTGCTAGTGATACTAGATTCTCTTAGGTTAGAAGAACTCGTTGGAGACCTTTAAAAGTATGAGTTAGATATGTTCCCTAAAACTATTAAACCTAAGGAAAAAGGAATTGCATTGAAAGTACAATATGAAAAGAAAGAGGAAGTGTCATATCACTTCGAGTATGATTGTGACTTAGATGATTTAGACCTTTTTTTAAAAAAATCAATAAAATTCTCAAACTTAAAAAAGAAAATACTTCCCCAAAAATGAAGAGTTTTGAGAAAGATAAAAAATATAAATCGGGCAAGAAAAAATTTAAAATAGAAAAGAAAGATTACCCAAAGAAAGATGCAGAGATATTTATGATTATGAGGGTAAGGGTCATAAAGCTCACGAGTGTCCAACAAGATTAAAAAGACAAGGCAAAGGCGAAGGTGAAGCTTCCTTAAATTCCATGCTTAGCGAAAGTGATGTCGAGTCGGTGTCTCCAGGGATGAATCATCGTATGGAGGTAACTTCACTGTGTTCATGGCTACTCGTGTTAGTACATTTAGTGAACCTCACACAGATAATAAAGCTACTAAACATGAGACCTTAACAGGGAGTCTAGTCATTCCGACGAGATTGAGGGAAATGATGTTTTAAGTGAGAGTGATAGTGAGCGTCAACGTGTGTACACCAATCTTTACCATTAGAGTCCATTAAAATAAAGAAACAAAACAAAGGTTTATCGATTCGAGTTTTATCCCTAAACAAGGAGTTGAGAGAGGTGAGAGGGAATGAGTCCTCGGTGAGAGTTTCTTTGGGAGAGAGGGTTATTTTAGTTGAGAAGGAAAATGGTGACTTGACCAACAAAGTGGTTAGTCTTACGATAGATCTTCAATATTCATTTGAGACTCGTGAGAACCTTGAAGCCTATGTATCCCAATGCTAGATTGATCTCGAATGTGTTCAAAAGGTCAAGGTAACTTTAGAGGACACATTGAGGAAGTCTAGAAAGATGTTACTTGGTCCTACGCTATGTAACATTCAAAGGAAAGGAATAGGTTATGATGGTGCATACACTCTCAAGGCCGCACCTAAGCTAGTTCCAAACTTTGTGATGAATCCTTACGGCCCTTAAGCTAATTCGCCAAGGGGACCTAACCTACCCAGGAGAGCTCGTCCTAGACATTTTTGAGCAAGGTGGACCTAAGACCATTTTTCTTTATTCTCATTGCAAATAAAGAGGTCACCTTAGAGAGTTTTTTATGTGCATATTCCACGGTATGCTCCTACACAAGTTCCTACACATGTTCTTGCACGCATTCCCACATGTGTCACTCCGCATGATATCGTGCATCATTATAGAGAGTTTGAGAGTTTTTTGAGAGAAATTAGAGTACATCATCACGTATTCCCACGGAATTTTAATGATTGAGGTTGAGTCTTGTTTTAGAATAGGGTTCTTATCATGTTCATATCTTACACCCATATTGCTAGATTTTATTGTCATTTTATTTATTTCTTTTTCTTTTTGATATGTTTTGAAAAATTCAAAAAAGATTTTTGTTTTTCTCGATTTTTTTAAAAAAATACTAAAAGATTTTTAGTTTTTAAGAAAAATATGAAAAAGTGAAACGAATTTTATTTTAATAATTTTTTTGAAAAATACAAAAAGAGTTTTTATTTTTGTTTTCCACCATATATGTATGAACATTTAAGATTTTTGGATCACCCCTACATTCCATCAGCGGCCATACCTAGGGGTGTCTCTAGATGTGGATCCCTCATTCCTTCGCCTTTTCGGTGTACGCGTGGGATTGTATTATTTATCGGGGTGCTCTGTCGTCGTCAATATGGGGTGATATGTAGGGATAGAGTCATCAACCTATTTTACACAAAAGAGGTAAAACAAATGTTGATGCCTCGAGAGAATGGCATCAAGGAAAATACTGATGCTTTCGAAACCAAGTAGTTCAAGGGTCTGGGGACTTTGTGATGGAATGGGAAGTTGTTAGGCACATATCCCTCCATTTCGGTCTATCATGGGAATGTGTTAATATTCTCGTGTAGATCTCTGTGATGTTCGTGCTTATATGCATAATATAAATGGAGGATGGAATCACTCGACTCACATCAAGGATAAAGGCAGAGCAAGGTCATCCTTAAGAGTGTTCCCAAAATAGTAATAAAATTATTATGTAAGTGTTTGTCGATTCACAAGTCGTTACGAAGGAACGGTTGTGTATATCGAACAAGACACAGGCAAACAAGTATATAAAATGTATATATCATGAATATATGATGAGAATAAAGTAATAAATATACATGGGAAGACTCGAGTCAAGGGATTTATCCAAGAAGCCTACATAACCCGGGGGCATTTAACTCCATGTAATTCGAAGACAATATGAGGTGGGGTTTAACCCATAAATCCATTAGGGGACTTTATTATATGTGTGTGTGTAGAAAAATGTGTTTTAGTTTGAGAAAATGTGATGAGAAATCCTCGTTGGGGATTTACAAGTTAACCCTCTTTTTCTTATTTTTGGGTTTTTCTATGAAAATAAAGTATGTGCGAATACTAATAATAAAAATTTTGAAGTTAAGATGTGTGATGTAATGATGTAAAGTACTAAAGAGAAATGAAGTAACTAATGCAAAAATAAGAGAACTTAAAGACAAAGAGGAAGACATAGACCTCCGTGTGAAGGCTTGAAGTAGATATTTATTATATATACGTTGATCTCAAGATGAAGTGAGAGTGTTTTGAGGAGGTGGGTGGGGATTTACTCAAAAGAGTATGAAAATGATGCAAGGAATGTGGGAAATGGGCTTTAAAGGAAAGAATAACTCTGAATTCGAGGGAATTCTCTCTTAATTGCTAAAAGGCATGTTCGGGACTACCTTTAAAAGTGAGGTCAAGGCCTATATTTTATGGCCCTGGGGGGTGCCGATCGGCATGGTCCTAGACCTTCCTATAGACATTGAATTCTAGACACACCACCGATAAGCAGGGTTTTGGGGTTGTCAATTGGTAGTCTGAGGCAGATTTTTTTGGAAAAATGATCGTAAAATGTGAATTGTAAGTCAAAATCATGAATGGGGAAGACCGTTGGAAAGGGAATTTATATCCCTTTAATAATCCATTGAGCCACTCCCGTGTTCAGGAGTTAACCGAAGTCAAACAGTGCGCAAAAGGGCCCGTTGGTCACTAGAAAGGAAATTTGAGGAGGAAAATGGATCGTTCGTCCAAATTGTACGATCAATTCGCACACGAGATGGACCGTTGGAAAGGGTATTCAGTGAAGTTTGCGATTTTATTCATCTTTGTTTGGTTTGGATAGTTAACCTTGGTCAAACGGGGCCGAAAAGTGCCCAATGACCCTTCTTAGAAAAATAGAACATTCGTCCGTACTGTGAGATTGATTCGCACACGGTGTGCACCATTGTAAAGGTTATTCAGATCCCTTTGAAGATTCATTCAGATTTGTTCGAGCTGAAGAGTTGATCGGAGTCAAATGGAGGCCAGGAGTGCCTGGTGACCTCTAATTTTTGAGGTAAAACGAATCATTCATTCAAACCGTAAGGCATAATTTATGCAAGTGTCAGACCATTGGAAAGGGGATTGAGATCCATTTGAAGATTCATATACATTATTCTCAGGTGAGGAAGTGATCGAAGTTGAAATGGGGCCCGTGAGCGCCTGGTGGCCTCTAGATTAGTTTTTGATAGTAAAATGAATCGTTCATTCGAATCGTAAGGATGATTTGTTCTTGGGACAAACCATTGGAAAGGGTATTCAGAGTCCTTTAAAGATTCATTGAGCTTTAACTCATAAGAAAAAGTTGACTGGAGTCAAACGGGGATGCGTCCAATGGCCTCTAGATTGGTACTTAGGATATGACCTAGCATTTATGGTAAATAAGTGAGTGCTAGGGACCTAACGAGGTGCTTATGGGAGTCTTAGTATGGGGTGCCTAAATCTTGGAATAAGTGAAGGCCATCGAATTATGGACAAAGAGGTTTTGTACGTCGATTATGAGAACCTAGAGGATGAGGTTGGCCGATTATTGAGTTAATGTCGACTCTGAGGACCTAAAGAGACAAGGATGACCGATTCAGTGGGTTGAGATAAGTTTTGAGGACCTAAAGAGATGAGGATGACCATATCAGGGTGTCGAGGTCATCTCGGAGGACCTAAAGAGACGAGGATGATCAATTCGACAGGTCAAGCTCAACTGTGCAAGGGATGACTAATTTTGAGCGTCGAGGCCAATTATGTGGAACTTAAGTTATAGTAGTATATTCTGAGGGCCCAGGTTAACTCTGAGGACCTAAAGTTGTGATGACCAATTTTGAGGGTCGAGATCAACTATAAGGACCTTAAGTTATAGAGAAAAATTATATGGTTCGAGATCAATTTAGAGGACCTAAAGTTGTGGCGACAAATTCTGAAGGCTAAGGTCAATTATGAGGACCTAAATTTGTAGCAACCAATATTTAGGGCCCAAGTTAATTATAAGGACCTAAAGTTGTGACGACCAATTCTAGGGTCGAGGTCAATTCTAAGTACCTTAATCTACAATGCAAGGAGTTGGCCTCCCGAGAATTTTAAATTATCTTTGGAGTGCAGATTCATCTGGGGTTCCACTTGGGATTGTGTTGTTTTAAGACTTTATTAGGGAAGGGTTTATATTTGAGATATCCGGTTGGGGATTATATTTGTCTTGAGAAACCATTGGTGGATGTTTAGGTTGGGTAATAGTAGACTTGAATGTGGATGCATTGTTGGTTCTACTTTTGGAGCATGTTAAGGATAGGTTTGTAATATTAATTCGATTGGGGATTATGCTGGGAATAAAGGGGTAAGATTAATCCTACTAGGGTTTTCGAGAGTCTTGTAAGGGAATTTGTTCTCCAAAATGACTTTCTTTGAGAAAAATGAGGTTCCATAATTTTTTGGGATTTTTACGAATTTTCTTGGCAATTTTTGGACTTTTATGGATTTTTTTACGAAATTTGGCATGGGGAGCCAATAGGCAGTCCTGGGGGGTGCCAATCGTCAAGGGCACGGACTTTTGGGATTTTTTAGGAAGGGGATAAGATGTCTGTCGATCGGTATGGATAGGGGCTCCAGAATTTTGCTTCTGTATGGATTGCTAAATCTTTGTTGGGGATATAGGTGACCTTCTACCCTTGGAGTTTTCGTTCGTGCGCCGCGGGGTCTACAGGTGTAAATAAGGAGTTGCTGGCACAAAAGGTATTGTCTAGGTTGACGGGGATTATGGATGAGGTGATAAGCATTTCTGATTCTATCCTTTCAAAATTTTCTTGTAGGTTTGTTGATGTGATAGGAGGAGCTTGGCATTGACCATGTTCTATGCTTTGATGTATTGCCTTTGCACATGAAGAGAGACTCAAAAAGGTAAAAGGAGATGCATCTTTTTTGTTTGATTTTATTGATTTAGTGGCTTACTCTACATGCACTTTAATTTGTTACTGAGGTTTTGTTTTGAGAAAAGGTAGGAAAATTACGTTTTTTTAGAATTTTTCAATAAAGAAAGGCCTTGGAGGCCTAGTTGCAAAAAACTTCTCTTCGAATGGACTTATTTTGGTAAAAAGTAGGAGAAATGTATTTTTCAAAATTTTTGGATAGAGGAAGGTCTTGGAGTCTTGGTTAGTATATGGATGAGGAGATATAAATCTTGATGTAAAGTGGAGCTTGTCGCCTTTGTTGGTTTGTGTTGATTTTGGTGTGTCAGAGAGACTTTAGTGGTGATGACTTATTAGAGCTATTGAATGGAATCTGCTAGAATCGACGGTGAAATTCTATTACACTGAGGATCATGTCCTTCGTTTCGTCCTGGATGAGGTTTATCCCACCTACAAGGAATTCTTGGCCATATTAGGGGGTCAACCCCAATGTGGCGACTTCCATGCCTGATTTCTCCCATTCTCCGTGAGTTTTCTTATCGGAGTTGATTTTTATTTCTCCCTCGGTGGCTAGACCATTGGTTATCGGAGGGGCCATTTCATATCAGGCAGTTATGTATTCAATGCACCTGAAGGGTTTTGAGGATGTCGGCTTAGTTGGGGCTCTCACCTTATGCCTTACTGCGAGGCTATTGTGGGTGATGGGGGACTTTACTATAGATCCCCAGGTTGTTGCGATAATGGTTCAGATGTCTTACCGCTATGATCCTATGGTAGTGGTGTTGGTTGAGACCCAAAATGGTCCAAATTCTTGGAAGGAGGCTTGTTTTGACTTTTTCAGAGGGAACCTAGTGATGATATTTATATAGCTTGCTGAGAGGTTTTGTCTGGCAATCCCTCTTGAGTATCCCTTAGAGGTTGTGTCAAATTTCTTTGTCCTGCCTTTTTTCAACTTTGGCCCATCTGTGGAGAGTTGGGTAAACTGGCTTGTAGAGCATAGAACTTGGTGTCTTCACTAGTCAGTGCCATAGTGGGGGATTTACTACCTATCTTGTAGCATGGACATTATCTATATGTACGTTCAGTGGGCCTTCAGCATACATCCTTCTATTTCCCCTGGCTGCTTCTGTGCCAATTTGGGTGGGAATAAATCATGCCTCCTCGTATAACAAACTTCTTTCCGAAGGAGGATTTGATTGAATCATTAAGGATGATGTTGGGCTCTTTGTTACAGCATCATCGATCATTTATCTGTCCATCACAGTCCTTGGGAGGGTCCTAACATGTAACTGGAGACTACTTGAAATGGTTATGGAAGCGAGTAGTAGAGAAAGTCAGAGCGAAAGAGACTGGTCAAAGGTTATTCGTGGCTTTCGACACCATGGAAAACAGTGTTATGGTTTTGTCCAAACTTGTTAGGGTGTACTGCTCCATAAAGTGTATACAGAATGTCAATCAGGAGTGGGGAACTTGGGGACCTCCAGGGGGTTGGAATGATGATAAAGTAGGGTCGTCCGGCAGTTGAAGGCAACATCTTGTGAAGCTGGAGTGATTTTTTTATGAAGCTATAGTGATTTTGATGTTTTTTATTTGGGGGGTTTGGAAATAATTTTTGTGTAGTTTGGTTTAGGGTTAGGTTTGTTTAGGAACAGTTTGGTTAGCAAAAAGGGGTGGTTGGTTTGACTCCCTTCGCTGATACTTTATGTAACAACATTGTATTCTCCTTAATCATAATTAAAAGTTAATTTTGAACATATTTTGTATGCCTGTTGATGAGTTCTTCATTTGAATTATCTATACTAATCACTAAGGAATACATAATACTTTTGTTCATGTAAATGATAAAGTGAATAGTTATTTCAAAGAGGTTTTAAAAGAATAGAATTTTTGAAAAATAAGGGGATCGGACCCATGTATGGTGTATGGGCTGCCTACGTATCTTTAGGGGTTTTGAAAATTTTCACGAGTCTCATTTTGAAAATATTTTTGAGAGGATTATCTCTCACATAGTTTTGGGTAGGACGGAATGAAGAATTTTTTTTATAATAGAAGGGGGATGAGAAGAGTCGTAGCGCACTAGTATTTCAGACTAAGGGTAATTTTTTTTAGACGGTCCAGGTTTACTGGACGTGCCATTCATTCTCCATCGAGGTCTGTGAGTAGAGCAATGCCTCCTGAGAGAATCTTCTTCATGATGTAGGTGACACTCTAATTTTATTTAAGTTCCCTCTGGGGTGCCAAATGGGTTCTATGATCTCTTTGATGGAAAGATCTCCTTCCTGAACTCCTCGGTACTGGACTTCCTATTGAATAATAGTGTTATCCAATGATGGTAACCTTGTATATGGTATAGAAACTTCAGTCTTTTCTCCAATAGTGATAGTTCATTAAAGTGGATCTGATGTCATTCTTCTTTATCAACTTTTCTTTTGAGAAGGTTGTGGAGGGAAGGTATATCCAGCTCGACGAGTAGGACTGCTTCCATGTCGTACACTAGGGGATAAGGGATAGCCCCTATAGGTGTTTTGATTGTTGTGTGGTATCCCCAGAGGGCGTAAGGGATCCGGTCGGCCCAATCTCTATAACTCTAAGTTATCTTGCTGATTATAGTTTTAAGGGTTTTATTGGAAGCTTTGACAGAACCATTGGTTTGGGGTCGGTAGGGAGAATATTTGTACCTCTAAATCCCATATTCATTAACTAGTTTCGTAACCTCATCTTGAAAATGGAGCACATTATCTGATACTAACTCGTGGGGAACTTTGTATCGATAGATGATGTTCTTTCTGATAAACGTTTCCACTTTCTTGGCATTCATCACTGCGTATGATTCGACTTCAATATATTTAGTGAAGTAATCAATGGCGACCAGGATGAATTCATGATCATTTGAATATTTGGGAGTAACTTTCCTTATGATGTCAATGCCCCAAATGGAGAAGGGGCAAGGACAGGTCATGTTGTATAGTTCTCGAAAAGGAAAATATTGGATATTGGCAAATTATTGGCATTTGAGGCATCTTTAAACATGGAAACTGCTATCTTTAACCATGGGGGTATAATAGTATCCCTGACGGATGTTCTTTTTAGCAATAATGTGACTGTTCGTGTGGGGCCCACAGTCCCCATTGTGGATCTTCTTCATAATTTCTTCAGCATCAACCCATGATATGTAGTGTAAATGTGTTCCATCAAAGTTTCTCTTGAATAATGCTTTATCACTAATGATATAATAGGCAGCCAATTTTTGAAGGGTCGCAAGGTCTTTCTTATCCACCTCTTATGGATACCTACCATATTTAAGGAGGCACCAAATGTCATAGTACCATAACCCCTCCATATCATAATGTTCCTTGAGAATGAATTTAATGTGGTAGCAATGAGTAGGTTTAGCTTATTTTCGAACCAGGAAAGGGGCCACTGTTATTCCCTCTAGCATGTCGATCATGGAGGCCAGGGTGGAAAGGGCCTCAGCCAAGCTATTCTTTGCACATGGCAAGTAGTGGAAGGTGGAATCATTAAACTGGGAGACCAGTTATTCTAAGTGGGTATGGAAGAGTATGAGCTTTTTATCTTTGACTTTCCATTTTCTAATCATTTTGTCAATGATAAGGGTAGAGTCTTCATAAACGTCTAGGTGTCGATTTCCTTTCTGGAGGGTGATGTTGAGACCCTCAGTTCATGCCTCGTACTCGGTCATGTTATTGGTGTAGGAAGAGTCTAGGTTGATGGCAATTTGGGTGTGAGACTCATCAGGGGAGATTAGGAGTATTCTAATGTCATATCCCATTTTATCAGCAGCTCCATTAAAGAACATTTTCCATTTGAGGTCCTATTGAAAAGTGCAGAGAAAATCTTCATTCGGGAATTTTAGAGACCCAAACATAGGCTTTTTCCATGTGGTAATCAGTAAGGTATTCGGAGATGGCTCTCCCTTTAATATCTTTCTGTGCGACGTACATAATATCAAACTCGACAAGAAACATCAACAAACGGGCCATTCGAATGGACAGAGCAGTCTTTTTTAGTAAGTATTTGATGGGATCCATACGAAATACAAGTCTGATGGGGAAGTCAAGCATATAATGCCATAAATTCTGTATGACCCAGACTAGGGCAACAGATAATGTTTCCAAAGTAGTGTAGTTAACTTCTTAGATGACTAATTTTTTGCTGGTGTAATAAATGTCTCTTTCCTAACAGGTTTATTCAATGTATTAGGAAATCAAAGACCCAGCTGGGGTATCTGTAACGAATAGGTATGGGAGGAGGGGGAGACCTGGCTACGAAGGCATAAGCACCAGAGGTCAAGTAAAGTATCGCTTCATTTGGTTAAAGGTTTCATGGTAGGACTCATTCTAGACTTTTGTTGAATCTTTTCAAAAAAGCTTGAAAATGGGTTTGCAGATAGAAGTTATCTAGATAATGAACCAACTGAAGTATTGTAGTTTTTCCAAGAATCCTCGAACTTCCTTCTTCATCCATGGTGGTGGCATCTCAAGTATGGCTTTCAGTTTGGTAGGGTCTGGTTTGATTCCCTTCTCATTGAGTATGAATCCCAAGAATTTTCCTTTCGTGACATTAAAAATGCATTTTGTGGGTTTAGTCACATGTGATATTGCTACGGTTGCTCGAAAAACTTCCTGAGGGTTATAATATGAACTTTTATGGTCTTAAATTTGATGATCATATCATCTACATAGACCTCAACCTCTTTGTGAATAAGGTCATGCAGGATGGTTGTGGGAGTCCTTTGGTAGGTAGGCCCAGTGTTCTTGAGCTCTAATTGCGTCAAAGTGTAACAGAAGGTTCCCCATGGGGTGATGAAGGAGGTTTTCTCCTGATGGTCAGGGTGCATTTTGATGAATCCATCGACAAATGACTTGACGGCGTGGCTAGTCATGCTATTTTACTATCATGCCACTGATGGGTAGTGGGCAATCTCCCTTCAGGGATGATTTATTCAAATACTGGTAGTTGACGCACATGCAGACTTTCCCCCCTAACTTCGGCACAAGGATAATATTGACGAGCCATGTAGGATATTTGACTACGTAAATGAAACCTACTTTTAGTTGCTTGACTATTGCCTCCTTGACTTTGAGCGACCATTAAGTGTGGAGATTACTTAGCTTCTGTTTGATCAGTTTGCATTCTGGGAATGTTGAGATGTCGTGTTGAGATGTTTTTGGTCAATGTCGGGCATGTCATCGTAGGACCATGTAAATATGTCCATGAATTTCTTCAGTAGATCTTCAAATTGCGCACGTTTATGCTCATTAAGGGTGGACCTTATCCTAATCCCGCGCTTATGACTACTAGAATCGAGATTAATAACAACTATTTTATCATCGTTAATTTGAATGTAGTTATATTGTTTATTAAGATCAGTTACAAATTATTCATTTGCAAAATCATTATCATCAACTATTTGATTAGAAGCAAGACATTTAATGTAAAGCACAACAAGATACTGGAAATTTATATTTATTTCATTTTCAAGAAAAATAGCATTAAGAACCTCATCAAAAAGGTCTCAATTACATTAATAGCATAAAAAGGAACAAAAAAATCAGATGAAGAGATTTGGATAGGGTAGACAAAAAGGTTGGGTTAAATCTGGGTAGGTGGGACTTGCACGACATTCCAATTGAGGAGAGGCATGTGAACAACTCTGATTTGAGTAGACGGGCCCGATAACACGACATCTAAACTTATTATGCAGAGACTCAGCCCCAATGTCTGTAAGTTAGATGATTCCTTGGAATCACTTTCCTCAGAACCCCAGTAATGGACATAACTTTCTAGGTGAGAGGTTGAACTTCATGACGGCAGTCTGCGATCCAAGGATTGTTGTCTTGAGAGAAAATTTCCATACTTGGTTTCATATTCTTATCAACATGGTCATACCATGGTTTATAATGGCCGTAGAAAGTGAATTCTTCACATTCCTTAAGAAACCTTTCATTTAAAGAGTCTCTTGAAACAGTCCTTTTTTGTTCCAAGCTTCTTTTCGGTTGTGGCCACCAAAGGGCTTTAAGTTCTTCTAGTGAGCGTTGGTAGCCCAGGACACATGGGGTAAAGGCCGATTTCATAAGGATTCCTTATTGGTGTTACCCTATCCTCCTTTCAGACATGAAGTTCATGTTCCTGAATATCTGAATCACGTTGACTTTATCGTGCGGGTTGTGTTCTAGACAGACCCGATCCTTGAAACTATCTCCTTCTAAAAGGGGAAGTGGGTAAACTCTGAATCCAGAGAAGATAATTTCATTCGTCCCAAACTAGATCTCTAATACCGAGTTACTAATATTGGTAGTGTCTGAACTGTCATCATCCCCAAAGATGGTGATAACTTGACTATTAGTGAAGCATTTCAATTTCTGATAAAGAGAAGCTGATTCCCCTCGAATACTATGGATCCATGGATGGCCAAGGATAAGATTGAAACATGCAGGTATGCCAATGACTTGAACTCGGTGATAGTATTGATAGGGAAAACTCCTATTATGAGTTTTATGGACCCTATTACCCCACGACAGTTATTGTCGTAAGCATGCACGATGGCAGAAGTGGTAGTGAGATCACCAACTTTCAAGCCCAAGAACTTGAAGGTTCTGAGAGGGAAAGTATTGAGGGCATATCACTTTTCAACAAGCTATAGTGGGAATGTCTTTCCCAATAATTTGAAGTATATGTTAAGGTCATAATTGTGTTCCTGGCCAATATTTGGTATCTCTGCTTCGAAAAAGGAGAGGAGTCTGAAAGAGGTTAAGTACCCCAACCATTTTATGGCTTCTTTGGAAGTGGTAGAAGGAGAGACTGTAGGCTCGGTGAAGAGATTCATCATAGCATTATGATGCAGCTTAGAGGACATGAAAACCCCCATAAGGTGATGTTGGTTTGGGTTTGTGGAGATGGTCAAGGACTTTATTTCTTTAATGGTCATTTCTAGCATGGTAAATTCTTCAAAAACTCCCTTTCCCTTATTTGTCTTGGTCACATGAGAAATCGAATCTTTGTAGTGTCTCCCTGACCTAGTTATATGATTTACTGTAGTGGGGAAGAATGGGAACCCCGTGTCTTCATTTATTTATGGCTGAATGGCCACCTTATTGATTTTCGCCAATAGATATTTGAAGGATATCATTGTGCACAAACTAGTTACTAGATCGGTTCCTTCCTAACTGGATTCATCATTTGAGTTATCAAAGTTATCTCCCCATCCCGTGGTGACTATGCTCTGTTAACAAGAGAAATCAATACATTCAACGAACTAGATGATTTCATCGTATAAATATTTCCACACATCGGGGAGGTGCAAGAGTGAAGGGACCAACCATTCGTGAAGCTTCATAGTGGTTAGTAGCTCATAGATTCTATAAATTTCACTTATCTCTCGAAATTCATCTGCCATAATCTATACTACGTCATCTAGACTGACTTTGTCAATTGGTAACACCCATTCATCTGATTCTCGATCCTATTTCCAAGCTTCCATGAACATGCCACTAAATTTTCCACACTCGGCAGTCATCTCGATGGGAAATTTTAGTATAAACTGTAAGAGTTGGTTCAACATAGCACGTAACTCCATATCCTTCCCTTTTGACCAGGTACATACGGCGATGCATGCCATTCTAATGAGTGGTAAAGCTTGGCCAATCAAGCAAGTAGGGTGTAGGAGAAAATATGGGCAAACGTTGAGCAATTTGAGTGAGATTACGAATATGATGGGTGCTTACTGGGAACAATTTGAGCAGATGGATCAAATTATAGGTCACTGTCTAGAAAGATGGTTGATTCTTATTGAATATTCCATATTTCCGCCTGTTATCTTTATGCATTCTAGTACTTTTACGGTCCTTAATGCCTATTTATGCTCATTAACCAGACAACCTTGGATTTGAATATATACATGCTTTGTAGGGGTTAATTGTGCTTTTGTAGGTATTAGAATGCTAAAAGTGAGGATCCATTGCATTTCGGAGATGTTTCATCATCGGACGCTACTTCAAGGGAATTTTAGTCAATTCACATTTCTTCTCGAGCTCATGGAAATTTAATGGATGCGTAGTTCATTGAATTAGCATCGCGTGGTCGCAAATGATTCGTCATTTGGAGTTCGGAAGAAGAAGATATGGTTGTTTTTGTAATCAACCTTTCCCCCTCTTCATGGACCAAACGATTGCAGAAAATAGAGTGTCGGTCGACCGCGGTTTGAGGCCCGATCTACCGTGGTTTGGCATTTTGCCTTGGATCGAAGACAGTGCACTTTTGCCCAGAGGCGCGATCGACCTGTCCCTGACCGCAATCAACCGTGATTACCAGATATTTTGCACTTCGATTCTTTTCTTTTCTTTTCTTTTTCCTTTATTTCTTTTGTAACTTAATATATAAAGGAATTTTGTTGTAAATATCAAATATACTTATTTTTAGAAGATAGTTTAGGTTAGGATTTGGGGGTTGAGATCTCAATCTTCATTTCTCTCTTAGTTTGACACCTATTAGGGTCTGTAATTGGTACTTTCATCTTCCCTCTCCATTAATATAGTTGTTTTTCCTTAATTCTTGCTTTCTAATTTAATTTACATGGTTTATTTACATGTTTTCATTTAGTTGCTTTCTAGTGTAGATTTATTGCGCTTATTTATCGCATTTTTCATATGCTTTCTAGCTAATTTAGTCTAGGTTGTGTTTGAATTGAACTTATTCGGGCTGATGTGTTGCTTTGCTTTGGTGATGGAGTTTACGGGTTTATTTAGGGTATGTTGTCCTAGTTATTATGCCTAGGAGATTTGATGGGTCATACCATGTATGTTCCGTGCTTACAACTTTGCGTGTGTAATTTTCGGGGTATTTGTTAACGCCAAAATCGTATTTGGCTTTTATGATAATTTAGGGGAGTGACAACTCTTGATTTAATTAACTGTCGAAACGAGACGCAATCATAATAACTCATCGACCCATGTAACCATTTTATACAAATTAACTCGGGTGAGGGATATTCGACGCAACCTATAGTTTTTACCCGCTTTGATAATCTAGTTTAAATACACTCGCCTAGATTAATATTTCCCTTTTTGTATCTTTTCCTTTTTGTTCATTTTTTATCTTTTACACTTTTATTTAGCAATATTAAACCTTATAAATTCTAGCGACTCATCTCTGTGGATTTTTCAATACCCGTACTTAGCTGCTATACTCACCTGTTGATTGTAGTCATAAGTTTAGGTTTTTGTATAGAGTTGGTGAGCCGAATATAACATGACCGGCGCGTAGGTGAATCCCGCGCCGCGAAAAAATTATGTCTATCAAATGGCGCCGTTTTCGGGAACTAGTTTGTTTTAGAATTTATTTGATTTCGTATTTCGTAGTATTTTCTTTCTATTTGTATTTTTTGCCTAACATTTTTGTAGGACTTCTACATTTGAGCACCATGAAATGCTCAAATTTCTCCCGCGCACATCTACTCTGTGGAATTCTCCACTTCGAGCCATTTTCAGGGTAAGCATATGTTATTCCAATTCTTTCGGTAATCATTATTATAATTTTCAAAATTCTCGCAAACCATTGACTTTTGGTCAATACTTAGAATCCCAAAGAATTGCAACATCTAAAATGACTTTGGGCGAGTATTAAAAAAGTCAAGCTTTGGAGTGCGTGTATTTTGAGGAGGATGATAATGATTTTCGGCCTCTAATTCCTTATAATAGGAATTTTGAAACGAATTGCAATAGTTTTCAAAATTCCTATAATAATGAGTTTGACTTTAGTGCCGATAAGGATTTTCAAACTCCTCATTTTCAAGAATTCGCACCTCGGCCTATGACTTTTGGGGAGGGTTTGCGCATGCTTGAGAACGAGAGGTATGTAGAACGTTATTGGGAAGAAAATCGTTGTTGGGAGAAAGACTTGGATTTATTATTCGAATCCGACGATGATTTCTCTTCCAAGACTTTTGAAGTCGAGGAATGTTTTGAACCAAATGAGGATTTTATGCCTACTTTGGAACAAACCCTTCTTCACTTGGACCATCGCTTAATAGATATTGAAAGTGAGGATGAAATGGATGTAGTATTCATTTGCAATGAGATGATTTCTTCTTTGGATCCCAAAGAAGAAAGTTTCATTGAAAATGATCCTATCTCTTTTAAAATTCTGACTTTGAGTGATCATTACTCATCTCTTGAGTTTTAATTTCTTTCCTCCCCTTTTTCTTTCTCTATTATCACACCGTCACAAGTACTCGATGAATCGGTGCCGAACTTTGAAACGTTCAACCCTTTCACCGACGAGGAGTACTTGCTCGAGTTGCTTTCCATGAAGGCATATTTTCCCTCATGTGCGCCACCTCCCATTCCTCTTGCTAAATATGTGGGGGGATAATCTTATTTTCTCGGTCCCCAAATTTTTTTGTCACCCGTTCAATCCAAATCCCCCATCGTCCCTCCAAAACTTTTAATTGACGATGGTTTCTTTATTACGCCTTACACATGCCTTTCGTTGTTCAAACGGAATTCATATTTTTTAGAGGGCATGCTTGTATGTGAGGGTACACCGGTTATCCTCCAAAGTCAAATCGTTTTCACGGTGGACCCTCAACTATTTAGACTTCTAGTGTATAGTTAGTGTGAAGCCTAAATAGTAGGGTGTATATAGTTAGCTTTTTATTCTTTCTTAATTTTTATCTTTTCTTTCCTTTTTACTCTAAGTCTAGTGTAATTAGTTAACTTTTTGTTATTTGTTTTTTCTATGCTCGGTACTAACTTGTTTTGTAGATTCGTTGGACTTGTTCTTACGGGGATCGCTTCAATTTTGGATAATATCGCTATTTTCCTCTCTTTAACTTGGTTCTTAATTCACATTGAGGACAATGTGAGGTTTTAAGTTGGGGGTGTGGGATATTCTATCCATTTATTTATTTAGTCCATGTTTTTGCTCACATGTTAGTTACTTAGTATGCTTTTCTTAGAAAAATTAAAATTTTCAAAAAGATTTTCTTTCTTTTTTTCTCCTTTATTGGGCATTTTTGCCTTTGTTTTCGATGATAAATTTCAATAATTGTCTGATACAATTGACAACCCAATTATACATGTTCTCGATTTTATATGTTATTAGACTTTAGTCCTCATATTACTGATATTATGTATAACTTCAGGAATTAAACTTTAATCCCAATAACACATGCACTTTTCTTTCCTTATTGATTTGGTTTAAGATTTTTATAACTCGATATCTTTTGTTGCATTGTATATACTTACACCGAGTAAGCTTTGTACCTTTCGTCGTTTGTGAGTGTATACACTATTTTTTCCTCTTTGAAGACGTTGAATTCGTTGGTAATCTATTTATTCTTTCATTTGATCGTTCATATATGAAATGTATTACTTGAGCATGATTTTCATTTATTGTTTTGACTCGAGAATTGCGTAAACTTTAGGAAATGATCATAGGCAATCTTTGTTATATCACCAATTGTAAGAGGGTAGTTTAGATTAATGGAGGCGTAACCCCATTTGAATACAATAATGATAAGTTAACTAGCAAAAAACCTTGGATTAATTATGGGTCACGCAACCACAACTTAGTGAAGAGAAAGCTTGGATAAACTCACAAATCTCTCGTGTATAACTCAATCAGATAACAACGAACTCAAAAGTAACTAATTTAGAGGGAGAAAGAAGTAAGCACCCTAGATACACCTTGGCAGGCAGCCAAATACACCAACCACCCTCAAGAAACTCTGTCAAGTATTAAAAGCTTCGAAATAAATTGACAATGGTCGATGAGTAAAACTCTCTGGTTTATAATAACTCTCTCTGGCAATAACTTCTGAACTCTCAAAAAGAACACACTCTCCCCAGAGGTGGTTGGGGTCCTTAAATAGCCCCCACGCCACCCCCGAGGCAACTCAGTCATCAATTCCTGTGAAAGACATCCCTCATACTTTATGTCACCAACATTAAATACCCGATGCACTAGTTATCTTCACGTCATAGACATTAAATGCCAATATATGCCTTTTGCCTAACCACTGTGTGTCAGACGGCTATCTCCACAGAGGTGGCTCAGCAACTGTCTGACATCCCCAAATACCATTGTAGTTTACTCAAGTGCATATTTGACATTGTCTAGCTGGTTAGGGACATCATCTACAGTAGATGTGACATTAAGTAGAGGGATGTTTGGTTCGCAATTCAACGCCCAATGGAACTCAAAGCTGCTTTGCTCGAGTTTCCACAGTTAGGGTCCTTCGGTGTATCTAATATGGTCAGGACAAGCCCCAATTGTTCCTCACTTCCCAATCCTCCAAACCAAGTCCCTCTGAAGTCCCCACGGCGAGGTCGTTCGATAAAGCATGAAAGCTCTCCCAGGCCCTGCCAAGCCTGGTCTCTCGCGAGTACCATTCTTCCTCACACCAACTCATTATTATTCTCATTATTTCATTACAATCATTATAGATCATACTTAAGATAAACAAAAATACAATATGACTAAATAACACAACAAGCTAAAGTATGAGTTTCCACGCTAAGCTGCCTCGCTGAGCTACCTCACTTGAGTTGCTTCGCTGAGCTGCCTTAATCCCCAAAAACCGTTGTTAATGGGGGGATTATCCCTAATTTCAGGATTACCTTCAAACCACCTCTACACCCATATTAACCTTGACTTCACCTTAAATGTTTCCCCTAGTGAACCCCTTTGAGCCTTAATATAACCTTCGTTTCATAACACAAAATCTCATAACCAATTCCAAATTGGAGTTATACACCATACTTATTACCCTTACATACCTTTTTTTAGAATGTCACTTGGGATTGAATGATGTATTTGCTTGTGGTTACAATTTAGGCATGTGAGAGTCAGAAAAGTAAAGAAAAGAAATAAGTGAAAAAGAGAAGAAAAAGAGAAATGAAAAGAAAAAGAAAACATGAGAAAAGAAGAAAAGAAAGAAAAGAGAAAGTTCGTAAATGTGGTGTATAGTGTTCAATAAGCTTTGATTACTCTCCAAATGATATATCTAATGCTTGTTTGGGACTTGTTTTCTAATCTTTGTTATTACCTGCATTCTTCCCATTATCCCGAGTTTCATCCCCAAACACCTTTGAGTCCGTACATACATTCCTTTCATTTCGTACCCTACCCTAGCCTACATTACAACCCTATTCAAGTCCTATGTGATCTTAAGTACATGTAATTCAAAGGTTTAAATAGTTTTGATAATCTGTGAAACTGCTTTTCGCCTCTTTTAATCAGCGGTATCTTTCATTGAGATTACAATTTTTCATTTTATATATAGTATTATTCATTTTTGACATGTGCGCGACCTAGTTTCCATTTACATTTACTCTTTATGCCCACATGTTTCGTGTGTTAGCTCCCTGTTTCGAGTGAATTCACTTGATGAGTGTAAGGCCCGTGAGGATTGAATATATGCTTCCTTTATTTAGTATCCAGTTGATTTAAGTTTTTGCCAAATAACACTTTGCATGTGCTCGCTCCCCTCCCACATTTTAAAGTTTCAATTCTATGAAGTGCGTTCTATAATGTTAATGATTTGGACTTTTGTTTGAATTTATTCATTGTGCTAATAACGCGTATGAAATCATTTTCGTATTGTTGGGCTTGTCCCATGTTGGTTTGGGCATATTTTGAGGAACCCATATGATGTTTGTGGGTTTCATCTCTGGAAACCCTCAGGAGACGACACTCGTCCACTAGGGTAACCTAGGGGTTTAACGGCTTATTGCATATGATAAATGAAATCGTGCTCCCTATGAAAGTGGCATTTATATTTTGATGCATATATACGTCTTGTACTGCCTTCTAGGGACTAGTTTTGTTTATTTCATTACTAGGGATTAGCAATGTTTAAGTTAGGGGGTGTGATTCATATCGAATATTGCATATTTTTGCATGTTATCTTTATGCATTCTAGCACTTTTACGATCCTTAATTCCTATATTTATGCTCATTAACTAGACAACCTTGGATTTGGATATATACATGCTTTGCAGGGGTTAATTGTGCTTTTGTAGGTATTGGAACACTAAAAGTGAGGATCCGTTGCATTTCGGAGAAGTTTTGTCGTCGGGCGCTACTTCAAGGGCATTTTATTCAATTCACATTTCTTCTCTAGCTCATGGAAATTCCACGGATACGTAGTTCATTGAGTTAGCATCTCGTGGCCACAAATGATGTGTCGTTTAGAGTTCGAACGAAGAAGATATGGTTGTTTTCATAATCAACTTTTCCCCCTCTTCATGAACCAAAGGATTGCCAAAAATAGAGTGTCGGTCGACCGCGGTTTGAGGCCCGGTCAACCGAGGTTTGGCATTTTGCCTTGGATCGAAGAGAATGCACTTTTCCTGGAGGCGCGATCGACCGACCCCTGGCCGCGGTCAACCGCGATTACCAGATGTTTTGCACTTCGATTATTTTCTTTTCTTTTTCCTTTATTTCTTTTGTAACTCACTATATAAAGGAATTTTGTTGTAAATATCAAATATACTTAGTTTTAGAAGATAGTTTAGGTTAGGGTTTGGGGGTTGAGAGCTCAATCTTCATTTCTCTCATGGTTTGACACCCATTAGGGTTTGTAATTTGTACTTTCGTCTTCCTTCTCCATTAATATAGTTGTTTTTCCTTAATTCCTGCTTTTTAATTTAATTTACATGGTTTATTTACATGCTTTCATTTAGTTTCTTTCTAGTGTAGATTTATTGCGTTTATTTACCGTGTTTTTAATATTCTTTCTAGCTAATTTAGTCTAGGTTGTGTTTGAATTAAACTCACTCGGGTTGATGTGTTGATTTTCTTTGGTGATGGAGTTTACGGGTCTATTTCAGGTGCGTTGTCCTCGTTATTATGCCTACGAGATTTGACGGGGGATATCATGTATGTTCCGTGCTTACGACCTTGCGTGCATAATTTCTGGGGTATTTGTTGACGCCAAAATCTTATTAGACTTTTCTGCCAATTTAGGGGTGTGACAACTCTTGATTTAATTAGCTGTCGAAACGAGACTCAATCTTAATAACTCGTCGACCCATGTAATCATTTTATACTAATTAACTCGGGTGAGGGATATTCATTGCAACCTATAGTTTTTATTCTCTTTGTTAACGTAGTTTAAATACACTCGCCTAGTTTAATCTTTTCTCTTTATTATTTTTTCCTTTTTGTTAAAATTATCTTTTACACTTTTATTTTAGGAGTATTAAATCCAATAAATTCTAACAACTCGTCTCTGTGGATTTTCGATACCTAGACTTGGCCTCTATACTCCCTTTTTGAGTATAGTCATAAGATTAGGTTTTTTTATTAAGACGGTGAAAAGAAAACAACGATCGGCGTTTGACACGTGCCACTTTTCACCCTTGATCAAAATAGCGCCCTTGCCGGGGACTAGTTTGTTTTAGAATTTATTTGATTTAGTATTTCGTAGTCTTTTCTTTCTATTTGTATTTTTTGCCTAACATTTTTGTAGAAATTCTACATTTGAGCACCAAGAAACGCTCGAATTTCTCGCCGCGCATCTACTTTGTGGAATTCTCCACTTCGAGCCATTTTTGGGTAAGCATGCCTTATTCCAATTCTTTCGGTAAATATTACGATAATTCTGAAAATTCTCGCAAACCTTTGACTTTTAGTCAATACTTAGAATCCCAAAAAATTACAACATTTAAAATGACTTTGGGCGAGTATTACAAAAGTCAAGCTTTGGAGTGCGTGTATTTTGAGGAGGATGATAATGATTTTGGGCCTCTAATTCGTTATAATAAGAATTTTGAAACAAATTGAAATAGTTTTCAAAATTCCTATAATAATGAGTTTAACTTTAGTGCCGATAAGGATTTTCAAACTCCTCATTTTCAAGAATCCGCACCTCAGCCTATGACTATTGGCGAGGGTTTGCTCATGCTTGAGAACGAGAGGTATGAAGAACGTTATCGGGAAGAAAATCGTTGTTGGGAGCAAGACTTGAATTTATTATTCAAATCCGACAACGATTTCGCTTCCAGAACTTTTGAAGTCGAGGAATGTTTTGAACCAAATGAGGATTTTTTTCCTACTTTGGAACAAACCATTCTTCACTTGGTCCATCGCTTAATAGATATTGAAAGTGAGGATGAAATGGATGTAGTATCCATTTGCAATGAGATGATTTCTTCTTTGGATCCTAAAGAAGAAAGTTTCATTGAAAATTATCCTATCTCTTTTGAAATTCCAACTTTGAGTGATCATAACTCATCTCTTGAGTTTGAATTTTTTTCCTCCCCCTTTTCTTTATCTATTATCACACTATCACAAGTACCCGATGAATCGGTGCCGAATTTTGAAACGTTCAACCCTTTCACCGACAAGGAGTACTTGGTCAAGTTGCTTTCCATGAAGGAATATTTACCCTCATGTCCTCCACCTCCCATTCCTCTTGCTAAATATTCGGGAGGATATTCGGCTTTTCTCCGTCCCCACATGTTTTTGTCACCCGTTCAATCCAAATCCCCCATCGTCCCTCCAAAACTTTTAATTGATGATGGTTCCTTTCTTACACCTTACACATTCCTTCCATTGTTCAAACGGAATTCATGTTTTTCGGAAGGCATGCTTGTATGCGAGGGTACACCGGTCATCCTCCAAAGTCAAATCGTTTTCACGGTGGACCCTCAACTATTTAGACTTCTAGTGTATAGTTAGTGTGAAGCCTAAATAGTAGGGTGTATATAGTTAGCTTTTTATTCTTTCTTGATTTTTATCTTTTCTTTCCTTTTTACTCTAAGTCTAGTGTAATTAGTTAACTTTTTGTTATTTTTTTTTGCTATGCTCGCTACTAACTTGTTTTGTAGATTCTTTGGACTTGTTCTTATGGGGATCGCTCCAATTTTGGGTAATATCGCTCTTTTCCTCTCTTTAACTTGGTTCTTAATTAACATTGAGGACAATGTCAGGTTTTAAGTTAGGGGTGTGGGATATTCTATCCATTTCTTTATTTAGTCCTTGTTTTTGCTCATATGTTAGTTACTTAGTATGCTTTTCTTTGAAAAATTATAAATTTCACGAAGATTTTCTTTATTTTTTTCTCGTTTATTGGGCATTTTTGCCTTTTTTCGATGATTAATTTCAATAATTTCCCGATCCAATTGACAACCCAATGATGCATGTTCTCGATTTTAGAAGTTATTAGACTTTAGTCCTCATATGATTGATATTATGAATAACTTCATGAATTAAACTTTAATTCGAGGAGCACATGTACTTTTCTTGCCTTATTGATTTGGTTTAAGATTTTTATAACCCGGTATATTTTGTTGCAATGTATATACTTACACCGAGTAAGCTTTGTACATTTCGTCATTTGTGAGTGTATACACTATTCTTTTCTCTTTGAAAACGTTGAATTCATTGGTAATCTCTCTATTCTTTCATTTGATCGTTCATTAATTGAGTTCATATATGAAATGTATTACTTGAGCTTGATTTTCATTTATTGTTTTGACTCGAGAATTTCTTAAACTTTAGGAAATGATCATACGCAATCTTTTTTATATCACCCATATTGACCTTGACCTCACCTTAAATGTTTTCCCTAGTCAACCCCTTTGAGCCTTAATATAGCCTTTCGTTTCATAACCCAAAATACCATAAGCAACTCCAAATTGGAGTTATACACCATACTTATTACCCTTATATACCTTTGTTTGGAATGTCACTTGGGGGTGAATGATGTATTTGCTTGTGGTTGCAAATTAGGCATGTGAGAGTGAGAAAAGTAAAGAAAAGAAAGAAGTGAAAAAGAGAAGAAAAAGAGAAATAAAAAGCAAAAGAAAACATGAGAAAAGAAGAAAAGAAATAAAAGAGAAAGTGTGTAAATGTGGTGTATAGTGTTAAATAAGCTTTGATTACACTCCAAATGATATATCTAATGCTTTTTTGGGACTTGTTTTCCAATCTTTGTTAATGCCCGCATTCTTTCCATTATCCCGAGTTTCATCCCCAAACACCTTTGAGTCCTTACATACATTCATATCATTTTGTACCCTACCCTATCCTACATTATAACCCTATTCAAGTCCTATGTGATCTTAAGTAGATGTAATTCAAAGGTTTAAATAGTTTAGATAATATGTGAAAATGCTTTTCGCCGATTTTAATGAGCGGTATCTTTCATTGAGATTACAATTTTTCATTTTATATATAGCGTTTTTCATTTGTGACATGTGTAAGGCCTAGTTTCCATTTACATTTACTCTTTTTGCCCGCATGTTCCGTGTGTTAGCTCCCTGTTTCGAGTGAATTCACTTGATGAGTGAAATGCCCGTGAGGATTGAATATATGCTTGCTTTATTTAGTATCCAATTTATTTAAGTTTTTTCCAAATCACACTTTGCATGTGCTCGCTCCCCTCCCACATTTTAAAGTTTCAATTCTATGAGGTGCATTCTATAATGCTAATGATTTGGAGTTTTGTCTGAATTCATTCACTTTGCTAATAATGTGTAGGAAATCTTTTTCGTTTTTGTTGGGCTTGTCGCATGTTGGTTTGGGCTTATTTTGAGTAAACCATATGATTTTTATGGGTATCATCCCTGAAAACCCTCACAAGACGACACTTGTCCGCTAGGGTAACCTAGGGGTTCAACGGCTTATTGCCTATGCTAAATGCAATCATGCTCCATACGAAAGTGGAATTTATATTTCGATGCATATATACGTCTTGTACTACCCTCTGTGGACTGGTTTTGTTTGTTTCATTACTAGTGACTAGCAATGTTGAAGTTAGGGGTGTGATTCATATCTAATATTGCATATTTTCGCCCGTTATCTTTATGAATTCTAGAACTTTACTATCCTTAATGCCTATGTTTATGCTCATTAATCAGAAAATCATGGATTTGGATATATACATGCTTTGCAGGGGTTAATTGTACTTTTGTAGGTATTGGAACGCTAAAAGTGAGGATCCGTTGCATTTCGTAAAAGTTCCGTCGTCAGAAGCTACTTTAAGGGAATTTTATTCAATTCACATTTCTTCTTCGGCTCATGGAAATTCCACGGATACGTAGTTCGTTGAGTTAGCGTCGCGTGGTAGCAAATGGTGCGTTGTTTGGAGTTCGGATGAAAAAGATATGGCTATTTCCGTAATCAACCTTTCCCCCTCATCATGGACCAAAGGATTGCATAAAACAGAGTGCCGATAGACCGCAATTTGAGGCCCAATCAATCCTAGTTTGGCATTTTTCCTTGGATCGAAGACAGTGCACTTTTGCCCAAAGGCGCGATCGATCGGCCCCTGGCGCCGCGGTCGACCGCGATTACCAGATATTTTGCACTTCGATTCTTTTATTTTCTTTTTCCTTTATTTCTTTTGTAAGTTACTATAAAAAGGAATTTTGTTGTAAATATCAAATATACTTAGTTTTAGAAGATAGTTTAGGTTAGGGTTTGGGGGCTAATAGCTCAATCTTCATTTCTCTCTTCGTTTGACACCCATTAGGGTTTGTAATTGGTACTTTCATCTTCCCTCTCCATTAATATAGTTGTTTTTCCTTAATTCTTGCTTTCTAATTTAATTTAAATTCTTTATTTACATTCTTTCATTTAGTTGCTTTCTAGTTTAGATTTATTGCGTTTATTTACCGCATTTTTAATATGCTTTCTAGCTAATTTTGTCTAGGTTGTATTTGAATTGAACTCACTCGGGTTGATGTGTTGCTTTGCTTTGGTGATGGAGTTTACGGGTTTATTTCGGGTGAGTTGTCCTAGTTATTACGCCTAGTGGATTTGACAAGGCATATCATGTATGTTCCGTGATTACGACCTTGCGTGCGTAATTTCCGAGGTATTTGTTGACGCCAAAATCATATTAGGCTTTTATGATAATTTAGGGGTGTGACAAATCTTGATTTAATTAACTTTCGAAATGAGACGCAATCGTATTAACTCATCGACCCATGTAACCATTTTATGCTAATTTACTTGGGTGAGGGATATTCGACACAACCTATAGTTTTTACCCGCTTTGTTAATCTAGTTTAAATATACTCGTCTAGATTAATATTTCCCTTTTTGCATCTTTTCCTTTTTGTTAATTTTTTATCTTTTACACTTTTATTTATGAATATTAAACCTTATAAATTCTAGCAACTCATCTCTGTGGATTTTTCGATACCCGTACTTGGCCGTTATACTCACCTGTTGAGTGTGTCATAAGTTTTGGGTTTTGTATAGAATTGGTGAGACGAATCTAACACGACCGGTGTATAGGTGACTCTCGCACCGCGGTAAAACCCTGTTTATCAATGGCATTTGCATGGGTTAGAAGTGGGTTATTAGTGGTGGTGGGTTTAGTATTAACTTGTATGGCAATGATATCCCAGTTAATTAAACCTTAGATCATATTCCGAAGGTGAAATCACTGGTTGGTGGTATGGCCAACAGATTGGTGGAAATCACAACGGGCATCGGCTTTTGATGTTTTTAGGGAGTGGATTTGGTAGTGGATGAGGGTCCAAGGGTTTGATGAGGTTACAGCTTAGCAGGGCCTAGTACACTTTTGACAGGGGTCATGGAGCTCTGTGTACTCTTTATTAGTAAGGTTAGGGAAATTTTTCAGTACCCAAGAGGTAGTAGGTTGGGAAATGTTATTAATGGTTGAGATTATAGCACTGACGAGTTTCTCATATTTTCGTGGAGTGAACTTTCCATTTACTTTCTTCGGCTCAGATTTGACTTTGACAAATCCTTCCTCAATTTTTACAACAACCTCTTGGAGGGCTCAAAAGTGTGGTTAGTATTGTACTCCCATGGATGCTGGAATATGAGGCAAGAAGTTTTTCTTTATAATACTATCTTGTACCTCCTCGGAGGGTCTGTTGGTCATGGTAACATCTTTCTTTCTCCACCTTCCTATGAAACTATTGACTATTTCCCTAGGGTTCTGCTTAAGAAGCTCTATATCTCAGCGTATAACCTCTATCTCCTTATTGTACTTTTACTGTGACTTGAATTCCGTGGCGACATCCTCCCAGCTATGAATTTTGGATTCTTCAAGGGACAGAAACGAACGAAGGGCTCTCTCTTTCAGGTCTGAAGGAACAACTGGGCTATTATTTCTTCAGAGGAACCAAGGAGGGTCATAGGTCAGTGATAGCTTCGAAGGTGAACAATTGGGGGTCTGTTTCCCCAAAACATCTTAATATTTGGCATCTTGAACTTCTATAAAAGTCTGTCTTTGGGATAGGGAGACATATGGGTGTAGTCCATATAGTTTTCGAATATCTTGACTTGTTCAAACTTCTTCGATAATAGCTCGAGGTCTTCCTTGACCTTGTTCAGTTCCTCTTTTGTAGGATCTATGGGCACTAGCAGGTAAACCCTTAGTTGGGTAAGGTTAGGGATATGGAGATGAACTAGCAGCAGCCCATCGGTAGGCCAGGAATGTGAATCATGCTGATACATTTCTGGGACACAAACAGGCTCGGGATCAGTGGACCAATGGCACGAGGAAAGAAAACCACGGGCTCTTCAAGATTCTGGTCCCAATGACACTTTATCTCATAGACCTCAATTTGAAGGTTGTCAATCTTAGCACTGAGCTGGGCTAAAATGGTTATCAGATCGGGTTTCACATTTGGTACTTGGTCGGTGTTCTCCATGAAAAACTTATGAAGGTAAATCCCAAACTCAGATGAGGTAGCATAAGAACCAACAAAACTTTGAGGCAGTTTGATGGAAGACCGAAGCTAATAGGGAGCTGGGCCAAAATTGGGTATACAATCGACCTGAGAGGGAAAATGGTTCAAATTTATTTTTTAAAGGAGGAAGGAGAAAATTTTGGGTATTTTGGAAGGAGGAGAAAAATGTTTTTTGGTATTTTTGGAAAAAGAGGAAAAAAGGAGAGGATTCTCAACATGATTATTATTAATGTTATTATTTGGTTCTCACGTATATTAGGTTTTCCTAGATGCAGAAAAATATCAGACAGGACCCGAGCCTGAGAAAATCGAGTTTAAAAAAAATGTAAAACTCGGTTGGATTTATTTCCAAGATCACGGACGAGCTCCTATTTTGAAAAAAGGTAAAATTGTGCAAAACTTTGGGCGGTAAGCCGACCTAGTGTTTTGGCAGAGTTTCGCATGATAACCGACAAACTAAATATGAGTGTCCTAAGTTTGACACCTATATGAGGTTTATGCAATTGTTGGGTTAGTGTAAGGGTTCCTCATTTGGCATGACTTCCACGATATACCTCTTGCCTATAAGGGAAATCATTCCTTGATACCTGTGGATAAGCCATTTGATATACATAAGTGTACATGAAATGCCTCACTATATACCTAGTGAGGATATTATGTGTGAGAGTGAATTCGATATACTCGACATATGTGAACGAGTTTCCTACTATATACCCACTATCGTGAGTTAAGTCAAGCGGTACGATGCGGGGGAACCATTTGACATATGTCGAAGGTACGAAACTAATTAACGGTGAAAGTCATATCTCTTAGGCTAACTGCGACTCATAGCTTCAGCGCCCATCACAATGTGACCATTTAGTAAGGGACAAAATTTAGGTCAATATAGCCATGCTTTTAGTGATGTAGTGGACAAAAATGCATGAGTCTTAATTAACATATTATGAAGAGAGAGTATTTTTTATCATATTTGATTTTCATGATGAGTAAAGGGAATACTACACTAAATGGGGAGCATATACAAGTATATATAGCAAGGAAACTGTACTACGCATGGATGAGTGAGTATGTAACATGGGAGTATAAGTGAGAGTGTGTGGTAGTGAACCCATTCATGGATCAACAACAAGTGGTGTGTTACATGTGTAAGTGAGAATATATACAAGTGTAGGAAGTGTGTTTATGTGCTAGTGAAGCCTAAACATGGATATTCTAAGTGGTGTGTGAAGCATGTGGGTGTAAAGTGAAGCTAAGTGTGTGAAGTGTACATGGAGAGTATATACAAATGTGAGAAGTATACATGTGAGTGGAAAGTGATATATACATGAAATAGATATATAGAAAAAGGTAAGTAGAGGAGAACATACAGGTAGGTCCATACACACACATGCAGAAAAGAATGACGCCCATGCAAAAATATAGTCCAGTCCTCTTATAAAATTCGCCAACAGAGTTGCCGCTATGGAAATACTGAGGGATGTCTTCGGAGGTGGATCCCTCCTTCCTTCCACTTTTTAGAGTGCGCACAGGATTGCGCCCTTTATCGTGGCATTCGGCTACCGTCAATGTGGGGTGATATGTAGGGATAGAGTCGCCAACCTATTTTTCACAAAACAAGCTAAAGAAATGTTGCCGCCTCGAGAGAAAAGCATGAAGGACAATACTGATGCTTGAGAAACCAATTAGTTCAAGGGTTTGTGGAGTAAGTTACGGAATGGGAAGGTGTTTGGCATCCATTCCGCCCTTTTGGTCTCTCATGGGCATGTGTTAATCATCTCCTGCAGAACTCCGTGATGTGTGTGCTTATGTGCATAATATAAATGGAGGATGGAATCACTCGACTCTCGTCACGGATAAAGGAGAAGCAAGATCATCCTTAGGAGGGTTCCCAAATAGTAATAAAAATATTATGTAAGTGTCTGTTGATTCACAAGTTGTTATGAAGGAACGAAAGCGTAAATCGGACAAGACGCAAGCAAACAAGAATATAAAATGTATATATCCTGAATATATGATGAGAATAAAGTAACAAATATATGTGGGAGGAATCGAGTCAAGAGATTTAACCTAGACGCCTAAGTAGCCCGAGGGGCATCAAATTCCATGTAGTTTGAAGACAATACAAGGTGGGGGTTAACCCATAAATCCAATCGGGTACTTTATAATATGTATGTGTGTACAAAAAGGTGTTTTAGTGTGAGAAAATGTGATGAGAACTCCCCGTTTTGAATTTACAAGTGAAAATTCTTTTTCTTATGTTTGGTTTTTTCTATTAAAATAATGTATGTGTGACTACTAATAATAAAAAGTTTGAAATTAAGATGTGTGAAGTAACGAAGGAAAGTACTAAAGAGAGAAGTAACTAATGCAAAAATAAGAGGATATAAACACAAGGGGGAAGAAATAAAGCTCCGTGTGAAGATTTGAAGTAGATCCTGATTGTAGATGCACTCATCTCAAGATAAAGTGATGGCGGTTTGAGGAGGTGAGTGGGGATTTACTCAAAAGATTATGAAAATGATGGAAGGAATGTGGCAAATGGGCTTTTAAGGAACTAACACCTCTGAATTCAAAGGTATTCTTTCTAAACTGTTGAGAGGAATGTTCAGGGGTGCCTTTCAAAGTAAGGTTAAGGCCTATATATAAAGGTCCATGGGGAGAGATGATGGGCATGGTCCTAGACCTGTCTATAGTCATAGAACCCAAGACATATTTTCGATAGGCAGGGTCTTTGGGTTGTCAATTGGTAGTCCGAGGGAGGTTTTTTCAGAAAAAACAGTAGTAAAACATGAATCCTAGGTTAGAATCCCTGCATGGGGAAGACCATTGGAAAGGGAATTTATAGAACTTTAAGAATCCATTGAGCCACTCCTGAGTTCATGTGTTGACCAAAGTTAAACGGGGCTCGAAAGCCCCCGTTGATGACTAGACGGGAAATTATCGGAGGAGAACAGTTGTTAGTCCGAACCCTAAGGCCGATTACCGTAGGGGATGGACCGTTAGAAAGGGTTTTTATTTCCGTTCGAGATTTCATTAAGCTTTTTTGGGTTGGAGAGTTGACTTGGTTAAATGGGGCTCAAAAGCGTTCGATGACCCTTTAGAGTAAAATGGGTCATTCGTCCGTACGGTAAGGTTGATTCGTGCACGGGGTGGACCATTAGAAAGGGTATTCAGAGCCATTTTTTAAGATTCATTCAGTTATATTTTTTACCTGAAGAGCTGACATGAGTCAAATAGAGCTCGGGAGGGCCTGGTGGCCTCCGGATAAATTTCGGGCTGAAACCAATTTTTCATTCGAACCATAAGGTTGATTCATGCATGGGGTTAACCATTGGAAGGGGATTAGAGCCCTTAGAATATTCATTAAGATTTTTCTCAGGCAAGAAAGTGACATGAGTCGAAATGGGGGCTATGAGGTGTCGGTTGCCTCCAGATAAGTTTTCGATAGTAAAACGGACCGTTCGTCCGAACCGTAAGGCCAATTCATGCATGGGGTAGACCGTTGGAAAGGGGATTCAGATCCCTTCAAACATTAATTAAGTTTTTACTAAGATGAGAAAGTTCACTAGTGTCAAACAGGGCCAAACCAAGTTAAAACTCACATGGAACCTTGTTGAAAACTAGGCCAAACCAAGTTAAAACTCACCTAACTTCTTACCAATCATCTATCCCCCCCAAGTTACCTCTGTGAAAACCCCACCTAGCTTAGTGTTCTTACAAAGTAAAATTTTGAGATTTTTTGTATCTTTATCATTTTATGCATGGATTCTCTTTTTTAGCATTTGGTTATGTTTATAACACTGAACAGGCTTGAATGACAGAAAACTCCATTGAAGCTTGAGCTTCAATGGTGGATTCCGTACCCTTGACTTTGAACTAGTTTCAAATATAGGAAACTCAAGCTCTGGTTCTAAAGAATCAAGGCATAATGGTTGATTAAGACAAAAATCAAGTTTTAATACCCCAAATCAAAGTTTCAAATCTGGCCTTGAGATTTTCAAAACTCAAATTCAGAGGCTATGATAAACTAAAATCCTTCAAAATAGACCTTTTTGATTGCATTTTGGACATAGAACACAACTATCACCATGTCGAAACCTAAATCATCATATTCTACAATCACAAATATTCAGGTTAAACTTTTGGCATTTTTATAGAACTTCAATAGCTCAAACAACTCCACCAAAATCTTTGAAACTAACATGCTTGGATTCCACACTAAAATTTACACAAATTTCTTTCAGGAATCAACTTAAATGGTATTCTAAAAAGGTTCGTATATAGGGTCAAATTTTTCAAACCCTAAAGTCAACAAATTGAGGGTTGAAGATGATGTGGGCTACACGCACGAGAGTGGGGATCAAACTAGGCACGTATGGGATTTGATCCAGTAAGTGAGCGCGCGTCCCTAATCAGAAAAATCCAATTATCTTTTCAAAAATTCATTTTTTTTATTATGAACAAAATGTTATATTACATCACCCAATGTGGATTACTAGAAATCACAATCTCAAGAAAACTGGTGTAACACCGCTTATTTTTGGGAATATTTAAATTACACGAGTGCTCATAATTTAATTAATTTGAGAAATAAAGTGGATTGGATAAATGTTAATTAGAAAATATTGGTTTAATATTTATGGGTTATTATATTTACTTGTGTGATAAGTAAATGAAATTGTATTATTTTATATTACGTCGTTAGTGGGTAAAAGCGACGGGTTGACAGTATTTTATTCAGGACGTGCATATGGGGCCATGTTGGGAATGAGTTGGTAATTTGATGATAGATGACTCGGATGGGGGTTTTTAATGCATGGATGATCCGGGATGGGTCGAGATAGTCATAATTGGGTACTCGGGAATTGTAATCAGGTTTCAGAGATTTTTTAAGTTATACGGGACCCGTATGGAGGTATTTGGGTCATTTTGATATTATAACTTACCCTAATTTGGGGATTAGGGTTAAGGGTTATTAAATAAGGGAGGCAGCCATATATTCATTCTAATTCACCTATGATTGAGAGAGAGGAAAAAGAGAAGGAAGAAATTCAAGAGATAACTCATGAACATCGTTCCGGGAAGAGATTGGACATTTTCGGGCCTTGGATCATTGCGTGTAGAGGATCTCAGGAAGCAAGATCAGAATTTCCTAAAATTTAAGGCAAGCGTTTAAACATGCTTTAATATTTTATGCTTTGTCTTTAATTCATAATATAGTTGGTAAAAAAATATGAATTTTTGGGTGGGATTCACATATATTAAATGCGATTTTGGGATTTAAATCATTATGTAGTAAATTGAATAAAATCCCATGTTAAATTTTGTAGGATTTGAAGTATGAAGATGTGATATTTAAGAACAAGTTTATGAATTTATGAATCTTGATGAAATATTAAGAAAGTTAAGGATTCTTGAATAAATTATTGAATCCCATGAATTGATTGACTATTGGACGAATTCGGAAGTAGGAATAATTATGATTGGGTTTAGAATTGGTGGAAAGTAAAAAACAATCTTGGGTTAAAATGATAAATATTTAGATGGTTAATGGGGAATTAGAGAATCCCATCAAAATGTAACAAGGTAATCCCATCAATATGTAATAAGGACACTTCCCGGAATAGAATCGAATCGACCCTAAAGGGCAAATCAATTTGGGAGGCAAATCGATTCGGACCCAGAAGTTGAATAGATTCAGAACTATTATGGGAATTAATTTGGGTTGTTTGGATTTTCCAAGAACCATTTTGGGTTTGGTGAATATATAGGGCCATAATACTTATTAGGACTTCTGGAAATTAGGTGTGTAATTATATTGCCTTGGGTCAGTCGAGAATAAATCTGGGGTGGAATTAGAAGTGCTTAGGATGAACGACACTCAGAAATAGATAAAGGGATTCCATTGGGAATTCAGATGGAATTGGGATATGTGCTTGTTTGAAAAGGCTTAATGTCCATTATAATTAATAGAATTGTGAATAAAAAATTAAGTAAGGGGTTGCTTATATATATTCGGGAGTCGGGATTAGACTCGGGTTTATGGGCTACTGCTACGAGGGACATAGGCACGGTTGACCGATTTATATATATATATATATATACTTATACTTATGTGTGTATGTATATATGAATATATATGTGCATGATTGATATATGTGAAATATACCTACTCTAAGGTATGCTATCAGTGGAGGTTACGCGCAGTGGCCACTCTACCATAGCGAATCCCAGTAGGTGTAATATCAATCTCTCGGGTCATTAGTTTATTGCACGACCACTCTATGTGAGTTTGGAGTCTAGTGGGGTAATGTGGTATGGTTATGGCCTATTGACTTATGACTACAACCGCCTCTGATTTACGTTATGCTTTGGGTTCGGTAGGTGTGATTTTGACCCGGTGGCCCAAGTAAAGGTATATGCCCATGTTGCCTGATAGCATGATAGAGATTTGAATCCAAAGAGATATGCTCAGAGGGAATGCGGTTATACATATATAGAGACTGATATATATGTATGTATATTTGATGTGATTTATATATATATATATATATATATATATATATATATATATATATATATATATATATATATGTGTGTGTGTGTGTGTGTGTGTGTGTGTGTGTTTATATGGGCAAATTAAAGGATATTATGAACAATAAATTTATAAGCATTCAGGAGGACAACTCAGGATGCTAAGTGGAAATACGTGTATGAGTGTGATATAAACGTATACGGACGCATGACACTAATGTATGAACATCGAATTACAAACTAGCGTGAAGTTATTTGAAATGAATTGATAATATTATAAATGAAGTTTATAATAAATAAGAGGATACAGAAGCTTAATGAGAATTCCAAGACAGATAAAAAGTATACGTGGGGCATAAGGCAGCATATGGAACTAAGATGAGTAGTGATACTGGTTAGGCTGGGTAGCTTAACTAGGATGTTGAAAATACATGCAATAGGTGTGCACTATAGATGAGGGACGAGGGGTATATCATGGGAGTCCGACACCGATTTAAATATGAAATATTGTAGGATATATTTATTAATTTATTTTAAACACTTTAAAAATATTTTCAAAAGGTTTTGGTCTTTGATCCGTATAAAAAATATTTTCAAAAATTTTAGGTGCTCAGCCATAGGGACGCATGACTTAACCATCCTTCTAGTCAAGCGATGTTGCAGTAGTTGCTGATACCTGCAGGGATTGTTTAGATGCTTCTATCATTGATATCTAGATAGGAGGTTCTTCGGAGTTACTTCACACATGTGACCAAGTTAGTTAGTATTTATTTTATTTAGATGTTTTCCTTTCAATTAGTTGGATTATTGTATTATGACTTTTTATCGAGAGCTATCGGTTAATTTATTTACGCCAGTGAGTGTGATTTTTATTATTTTCATGGTTGGTTATGTGAATGGGAATTTTGTGTAAGTAAGTTAAAAAGTTTTAAAATTTTGACACCAGGCCTAATAGGTTATTCGTTATTAAAATATTTTCGATAGTGATGCAAAAAATGAACTAGATGAGATTCTTGTTTTTATTTAGTAGAGGATTGATCACCCCTTATTGAAATAGGAGGGGTGTCACAACATGTTTAAGGTTTAAAAGGTAAAACGTTCATTTACATATAGCCCCCTAGCAGTTTTACAAGTATTTCAAAACAAGCCCAAATTTTTTACATAAATTCCTTAGGTTAAATATATCCATTTGGTCTCTTTCTAGTAAACCTAAATCCAAAAGAAAGTAGGGAAAATTTATACCGTTAAACATTTAGAAATTATACATCTACCGCCTACCAGTTATGTTACACTAAAAACTTATTTAAAATTTCACTCAACTTCATACTATAACATTACTTTTAGAGTTATACTATTTACTTATGCTCTCTATGATTTCAGAATATCCAGTACACTATCGTGATTTAGATGCGCAAACATCAACCCGTACTTACAAAGTATGTGATTTTATTTCGTTATTATACCCGAGCTTATGTCCTTGTAATTACTGTATTGTTTATATCACTATGTGATAGGCCCTGAACTTGTGTAGTTCATATTTAACTATGAATATTGATTTCCTCTTTATTCCAGTTACTCTCTCAACCCGATAAACCTCTACGACCTATGAATTCAAAGGCACCACTGAATTCAATTACACCTTTAAATGTGGTATAACACCGAATCTTATTAAACTTTGATTGTATCAAACCCTGTAATTTATAACCCTATCAGGGAATCCCCAAGTAGCATACCATACAAGTAAGGAATTAGACATCGGTATACCACGACAGTTCTAATTGTCCCATAGGACTCAAAAGTTGAGTGCCTAGTTTTAGTTTTCTACATACGTATGATTGCCACTCTAGCTAAGTGTGCCAAGTCATTTTTATTATTCCCTAATTATTTAGGTCGACTGTTCAAAGGTATTGGGAGATATTGTAACGGTATTACTACGCACTTGAATCCCCTATAACTGATAATATATGGGTTATCTTGTTATAGTATGAACCTTTATCTTTTTAACTCGATAAATAATCTATCTAGTTATAATCACCATATTATTCTTTTAAATATCATTAGACTCTAGTATACCTCTGTTAGTACTATGATATTTCACTTTTCTTCGGACTATTACAATTGTTTTACAACATCTGCGCTGTTAATCCTCAGATACTTTGACGACACTTCCTACTATATTTTGTCATAGAAATAATTTATCTAATTGGCATATTTGCTTAATCGTTTTCTTTCCATATGGACAATGAGCTAGAAGGAGGGGAAATACCACCCGCACGTATGGAATTTTATTCAGTTTTACCCCGAAAATTAATTTCAGTAGCATATGTGTGGGCGGTAGAAAATAAGGATGGTAGTACCCACTGGAACATATATACCACAACTTAGCATCTTCTGTGACCCCTTAATGTCCCTTGTAGTTATATGATTTAAGCCGCTTATCTGGATCTTTGTACTTCTATTTGATGTGGATCCCATTATCTAATAAATATGCTATACATCCCACAATAATAAAAGTTTAATTCTATTACCATTTAAATTATTAATTATTATTATTATTATTATTATTATTATTATTATTATTATTATTATTATTATTATTATTATTATTATTATTATTATTATTATTATTATTATTATTATTACCATTTCTGATTGGTTACCATCAAGCATACATGGTATGATAGCTTATTTAGGTTTTATGCCTATTAGGGGCCGAGCACAAGAATTTTCCATCTGCATATGACCTATAAACTTATTGTTATAAAATCTCCCTTGTTACATTCTATCACTCATACTATTTTCCAGTCTTGAATATCTAGGATGAGATATACCTCGACATCCGTGGTACCACTCATAAAGGATTTACAAGCTATCAAGAATGTGGGATACGCAAAGCTGTGTCAACACAGTTGCAGCATTGATCAGGACTAGGCTATCGCCACCCCATAAATCCAGCACAACTTACTCATCCGAGACCTGATGGGGGAAGTCCAAGCGACTCGATAAGTAAAAAGATTCTCCGAGGACCCTAATGTACTTTAGCAGGCCATTCACCTTGCCTGGGATATAGATCCACCAAACGAACTCACCGTTACTCCTCCCGATTCTCCCATGGATTATGGCCCCAACTCACCAAACATCTCTTGTCTTACCCCCACTAGCAGCTCCTCGGATGACTCTTACCGTTCAAAGTTCAGTTTAGAGTTCAATCGAATTGTTCCCCGGCTAGTTTCAAAACTACTAGTGGAAGATGGTTGTAGATAAAAAAAATAAAAATTACTAGGTAAACCCCAGACTTTTGTCAAATTACAATTTCCCCTAAATAATAATTATGCTTGTATTATACCAATTTAACCTAAAATTGAACATAAAATTTGATCAAATTCCATATATTTGGTATTAACATCAGGAACCAATCCCCTAAGTTTGAGAAATTACATTTAAGCCCTAAAAACTTTCAAAAATTTACTTATAAGTCCTAAAAATTAAAATAAAACTACCCAAGGACCAAAACTTGAACCTAAACTTATTTTCACTTTTGTTTTGGTTGATGTGGGCTAGGTGGCTACCTCCATGGAAGTTTACCACATGGTTAAACCATAGTACCCTTATGTACCCACATCGAACCTCGTTGGAAACTAGTCCAAACCAAGTTCAAACTCACCTAATTTCTTACCAACCAACTCTCCCTCATGAACCTTATTTAAGCCGCAAGTTCCCTTTGTGAAAAATCGACCCATCTCAGTGTTCTTACAAAGTAAACTTTTAAGCTTGTGTGTATCAATATCATTTTATGCAAGAGTTTCATTTCTTAGCATTTAGTTATGTTTCTGGACTTCCTTAGAATAAAAATGCGTAGTTACATGTAAATTTTAATGTGTGTATGGCACTGAAGAGGCTTGAATGCCAGAAACTCCATTGAAGTTATAGTTTCAATGGAAAATTATATACCCTTGACTTTGAAACAGTTTCATAGTGTGGGAACTCAAGCTCTAGGTATAAGGAACCCAGGTGAAATGTCTGATTGAGCCGAACCAAGATTTAATTCCCCAAATCAATGTTTGAAAAATCGGGCCATGAGATTTTCAGAACTCAAATTCAAAGGCTATAATCAACCTAAATATTTCAAACCAAACTTGTTTGGTTTCATTTAAAACATAGAACACAATTATCACCATGCCAAAACTTAAATCATAGGATATGATAAAAAATATTCAGGTCAAACTTTTGCCCTTTTTTACAGAAATTTAATAGCTCGAACTAATCCACCAAATTTTTTTAAACTAAGACAGTTGGATTCCGCTCGAAAAATTTACACAACTTTCATTTAAAAATTTACTTAAATGGTATTGTAAAAATGGTTCGAATATATGATCATAGTTTTCGAACACTAAATTCAACAAAACGAGGGTTGAAGATGATGTGGGTACACATGTGAGAGTGGGGGTCAAACCAGGCGCATATGGGATTTGACCCAGCGGGTGAGGGTGCGTCCCCAATAAAAAAATTATTTTTTTCCAAAAATTCTATTTTTTAATTCTGAACAAAATGGTATATTACATCACCCTCTTTGGATTCCTAGAAAGCACAATCTTGAGAAAACATATTTAAGGTTTAAAAATTTAAACTTTCCATTTACACATAACCCCCGGTAGTTTTCCAAGTATTTTAAAATAACCATAAACTTTTTACATAAATTCCTTAGGTTAAATATAGCCATTTTGTCTCTTTACACTAAACCTAAATCCAAATAGAAAATATGGAAAATCAATACCGTTAAGCATTGGGAATTATACATCTACACCATACCACTGATTTCACACTAAAAACTTATTAAAAATTTTACTCAACTACATACTATAACTGTGGCCATCCCCGATCCTGATCCTTGCGGGCAGGCGCGTGGAGGAAAGGATCCTTCGGGTCCCGCGAGTCCCTCTCGGGAGCGCTTCGGCCGGCGTCGTTTGTGGTGTGAAAAAAGTAGAGAGATTCAGAGTCGCCAGTCTATTTTACTCAAAACAGACAAAAGAAAAGGGGAAGCCACCCCGAAGAGTGGCATCCAAATACATACTGGTGCATACGAAACCAAGATGATTCGAGAAGGGTTCGGAGGCTTAGGTACAAAATGGGAAGGTGTTAGACACCCATTCCGGCCTTTCGGTCGCTCACGAATATTTGCTATTTTCCTTTATGTTTCCCCCCATGATATGTGTGTATGTGTATATATATAGAATGGAGGTAGGAATCCTCGACTTGCATCATGGAAAAGATAAAGCGAGTCGTTCGTAGGAAGATATAAGAGTAATATTAGAAAAATGATATTTATGCGGTTACCCCTACGTTGATCGTTATAAGGGAACGATAATGCATATGGGGTAACGCATCACTAAGAACACGTATATGTATATTATAAGAAAAATGGACTTAGAGAAGATAGAAAATGAGAGAAAAAGTGAGAAAAAGGACTCGAGTCTCGGGTTTTTGCCCCGAGACGCCTACGTAGCCTATAAAGGCATCAAAGTCCACGTAGTTCGCATGTAAAACGAGGGGTGGGGTTTATCCCATAAATTCAAAAGGCGGAATCTCTTAATTGTGAGTGTGTGTGTGTGTGTGTGTGTACGTAGAAAAAAGTGTTTTAGTTGTGGGAAAAGTGTGAGGAAAATATGAGAATCCCTTATTTGAATTTATGAGCAAAACCCTCTTTTTCTTGTTTTTTGGGTTTTATGGAAATAAAATATGTGCAATAATACTAAGTAAAAAGTATATTAGGATGTGTGAAATGAGATAATAAAAGTGCAAAGTAAGAAAACAAGTTATTGAGAATTCAAGAGATTTTAAAGAGAGAGTTTGAGAAAGTTGGACCTTCTTGAAGATCTTGAGCTTGATCTTGAATGTTGGGGAGCAGCCCTTGCACTTTGGATGATAATCGAGAGTGGCTAGTTCACCAAGTTTGATGAAAGGGATGATGAAAAGTGGAAGTAAAAAGGGGATTTGGAAGTTGAAATCACGCTGCCTTCGAGAGAGGTTTCTGGGATTCGTGGAGAGTAATTTTTATCAGATCTGGGCTCCCCATGCAAATGAGTTGAAGGCCTCCTTTTATAGTCCCAGGTGAGTGTCGATCGGCATAGATCCCTTCTTGCCTATCGGCAGGCAGGTGCTGATAGGCAGGTTCTGGAACCTGCAGTTGTGTTTCAGGCTTTTTCGGAAAATCGACCGCCGAGGGCAAACCGTTAGTCAGAATCGCGCACGGGGTATACCGTTAGAAATGTAATTCAGAGACCTTCGAAATTCCTTGGGACCACTCCTGGGTTCAGGAGTTGACTTTGGGTAAAATATGGCTCGGAAACGTTTGTCGGTCCATTGGATGGGGAATCATTTGGATGCAAACGGATCGTTCGTTCTCATGGTAAATCTGAATCGCACACGGGGCATACCATTGGAAAGGTTAGGAGATGTACTTCGACATTACAAAGAGTTTGAACCGGTTTGGAGAGTTTACTTTGGTCAACCAAGCTCGAGAAGCGCTCGGTGGCCTCCCGGAGTCAAACGAATCGTTCGTCCGCATGGAAAGTTAGAATCGTGCACGGGGAAGACCATTGGAAAGGGTATTCAGGGACCTTTGAAGATTCATTGAGCCTCGATCGAGCTAAAGAGTTTACATAGGTCAAACAGATCCTGGGAGCACCCGATGGCCTCTAGGTCAGGTTTCGAACGCAAACGGATTGTTCGTCCTCATGGTAAGTCAGAATCGTGCACGGGGGCAGACCGTTGGCAAGGGTATTTAGTGCCCTTCGAAGATTCATTAAGTCTCGATTAAGATGAAGAGTTTGACTTTTAGGTCAAACTGAGCCAGGGAGTGCCCGATGACTTTCAGGTCAGTACTCAGGACGTGACCTGGGTTTACAATTATGAAGGGAGGTACTAGTTACCTAAGGAGAGTCAAAAGGTAATATAATGGGGTGTCTATAGAGCCCCTCGACGGGTGAGTTTGGAACAAATGATGACCATCGAATAGAGACCACATGTTGCTTTTCAGGGAGTATGACCGATTCAGAGGTTTGAGGTCGATTCTGAGGACCTAAGGAGTGTGCTGGGGATGATCAATTCTACGGATCGAAGAAGAATCTGTGGGCTTAGGGTAAAGGTCTAGCGAGGTCAATTCTAATCTAAAGAGTGGTGACGATCGAGGATCGAGGCTAATTCTGACCTAACTTAGGTGACGATCCAAGACTGGGGCCAATTCTGACCCAAGAGTGGTGACGACCGAGGACCAAGGTCAATTCTGACCTAACTCAGGTGATGATCCAAGACCAGGGCCAATTTTGACCCAAGAGTAGTGACGACAGAGGACCGAGGTCAATTTTGACCTAACTTAGGTGACGATTCAAGATCGGGGCCAATTCTGACCCAAGAGTGGTGACGACTGAGGACCGAGGTCAATTTTGACCTAACATAGGTGACGATCTAAGACCGGGGCCAATTCTGACCCAAGAGTGGTGACGATCGAGGTCAATTCTGATCTAACTTAGGTGACGATCCAAGACCGGGGTCAATTCTGACCCAAGAGTGGTGATGACCGAGGACCGAGGTCAATTTTGACCTAACTTAGGTGACAATCCAAGACCGGGGCCAATTCTGACCCAAGAGTGGTGACGACCGAGGACCGAGGTCAATTCTGACCTAACTTAGGTGACGATCCAAGATCGGGGACAATTCTGACCCAAGAGTGGTGACGATCGAGGACCGAGGTCAATTCTGACCTAACTTAGGTGATGATCCAAGACCGGGGCCAATTCTGAAGCAAGAGTGGTGACAACCGAGGACCGAGGTCAATTCTGACCCAACTTAGGTGAGGATCCAAGACCGGGGTCAATTCTGACCCAAGAGTGGTTGAGGATTAGATTTTGGTTTTGCTGGGGAAAGAGCTTTGTGATTCTGATCTGAGATGGGGAGCTGATAGCTGGGGAAGCTTTTTAGGAGACCTCGCAGGGGGGAACAACCTATTTTGGGTGCTATAAGAGAATTCCGCTGGGGAAGTGATCAGGTGACCCTTAGGGATTTTTCGGAGCTTTGCCAGGAGGAGTTTTCACTTAGCTTTTGAGGATTCCGCTGGGGAAGAGGGGTTCTGCTTGAGGAAATGCAAAATTTTCTTTGTAGAACGGCTCTAAATCCCTCCTGGGAATTTCGGGAATTTTTCGAGGTTTTTTGGTATTTTTTAGGAATTTTTGTATGAAATTTTAAGAGGGGTGCCGGTCGGCATAGTATGAAGGGTGCCATTCGGCAGTGACACGAACTTTTGGGCTACCTCGGGAAGGTAAGGGGTCAGTGCCGATCGGTATGGTGGGGGGGTGATGCCGATCGGCATGGCGCTTGGCCTCCTATATAAAGGGGGCGAATCCACTCATTTTTTCACAGCTTCTTTTGCTTTCTCTCCCTCTGCGATTCTTCTGCAAATTATTTTAGCGTTCCGATCTTCAAGAAATGGCCGCCTTTGTGAGCACTGCAGTCCATCGGGAGTGGTTGACCGTTGATGATTGGGCGAATGTGGAGTGGAGGGCTAGGGCGCCTCTTGCTTTGGGGAATGATAATTCCTTTGATGCGATTGAGCCTGTCGCGGATGAGCGAACTTTGCTGCTGGAGCCATCGCGTCATCACTCTACGAGAGTGATCCCAAGTGATTATGTAAGTAACCCAACCTTTGGCATTCTTCTCTGTTTGGTGGTTTTTCTTGTTTGACTTTTGATGAGGCTTTTCTTTTTTCCAGTCTGATATCTCTTTGAAGAACATGCATTCCCGTGGGACGACGGGGCTTAAGGATGTCTGGGAGCATCTCCCACCTGTGGTGCGTTGGATGGTATCATCAGCAGGTTTTGGGCGGTTGGCATCGGTGCTGGATGAGATGCCTCATTCGACAGCGGTCTTGTGCGCCTTGGGAGAGAGGTGATGGGACACTACCCACACCTTTCATTTTGGATTCGGGGAGATGACGGTGACTCCCATAGACGTGCAGAAGCTGTTGGGGCTGGATTGTGATGGAGAGCAGATAGAGGTGGATCGCTCTTTACGGGTGAGACCGGAGGCAGTGCGTGCAGCACTTGGTGATGTGGGGAGGATAGTCTCCGGGGATTCCATCCGGTTGTCCTTGCTGAAGGATGTTTTGCTGAGCAGGGTGATTGATGTGTAGGACGGGCTGCAAGTGAGGAAGATGGCCCGGTTATTCATTTTGCTAGTGTTGGGAGGTTTCATGGTGGCATCGAGCGACGACGTCGTTCATTTGTGGTTTCTGCCGTACTTGAGGATGTTTTCGAACATCATTTTCTATGATTGGGGAAGTCTGAACTTGGTGACCCTTTACTTTTCTCTGGATACATTTAGTCGGTGCTGTCGGCAGACCTTTACTGGGGCCACGTACCTTCTTAAGGTATTCTTCAGTTTGTGCATTTCTTTTCATGCATTCGCATTTTCCTTTCATGCATTCGCATTTTCCTTATGCGTCTCTTTTTTACTTATGAATTCAGATGTGGTTCTATGAGGTGATTGGGTGCAATACCCCGCTGATCTCTTTGAAGGACGACACTGTTGGGGACTTCTGTCGCTTGTATCGATGGCGTAAGGCCAATCGGCAGTCGAAGGGATATCTCTCCCTGGAGGCAGTGCGTCAGGTCTTGAATGACCTGACCAGTGGTAGGGTAAGACTCTTTCCATTTCAGTCTTAGTTTTTGCACCTTTTGATCTTCTATTGATTTATGTTTGCTTGGATATTTTCAGGTTACCTTTTATCCCTGGGGGACAGCCATTCAGGATGCGGGGGTGACGGGGGTGAACGCACGGATGAGGCATTTGCTGGCACATGAGTTCGGCCATTCCTGGTATCTTGGGGAGAGGGTAGTTCGTCAGATTCCCGAGGAGGAGGTGGTGGTGCCACCCGCGCAGCCTCCTACGTCTATGAGGCAGGAGCGACTGATGTTGGAGGATGAGAGGATTACGGGGATGATTGGTGAGTCCTACTTACTGTACACTGATACGGTCGCGCCGTATGACTATATGGATTTTGTGACGAGCTGGTTGATGGCGCCCAGTATATATGATGCGCTGCCCTTCCCTCCGGTAGGTTTGAGTCGGGCGGTGGGTCTTCCCACAGTGGTGGTGGTCCGTCGGCATCTGCGACGACGGCGACCTCGGAGGTCCATTTTGTGCGGTTGCATACCCCTTCGTACAACATCCGGCGGGCTGATGGAGGGATGGTGCCTATGCTGCACCGTCCTCATGCGATGGATCCGAAGGAGTTGGGTTTGACAAAGGAGGTCCTTCGAGCTACAGTATACCTTTCTGTTCCTCCCTTTCTTTTCTGTTTTGGTCATTCCTATTTTGATATTGATTTTGTCTTTCCTTGCAGCAAGTCCGGGTGTCAACCACTTGGCTCAGGGACATTAGAGATTGCATATCTTTGGCGACTGCCCATATTTGGGATGCGGTTCCCGTTCCTTCTTGCCTGGTGCCGTCTGCTTTGTTCGGAGAGGACTCGGGCTCGAGTAGTGGTGGTGCGTCGTCTCGCCGTAGGGGGAAGAGAGCGCATCGAGGGGGTGGAAGCTCTTGAGAGAGAGAGAGAGGGAATAAAATGTGGGTTCGAGCTGAGTCCCATTATTTTTAGCTTTTCTTTTCTTGTTTCCTACAAAACTGATGTAACACAGAACAAAAATATATGCAATGTAATTGGAGTTTTTTTATTATTATCTTTTATTAATGATGAATGAATGCATGCACATGCGCTTTTTACTTTGCTACTGAGACCGTAAAAAAGGAATATTTTTGGAATTTTCTAAGGAAAGCTTTTATTTAAAAGGGGAATCCTATAAGGAGAAAATAGGATTCTTGAAATTCTTTTGAGAATATCAATTTATTTTTATTGAGTATTCTGATTTGACAAAAGAGAAAAGGAGGAAATTTCCAAAAATGGGGTGTTACCGATCGGCAAGCATCCTGACCTGCCTATCGGTATTTTAGTCCAGTCCCATCATTTGAAGGCTTTGATTGGTACCCCCTTCAGCCCTTGGTACCTTGCGGGGTAGGATTCCCTTCGATTTCTGCAGGGATTATGTCCCTTGTGAGGATTTTTAAGTATAAAAAGGGAGAAGGGTGGAGTGTTCTCACCACACCTTTGCATCCTTATATGCCTACCCATTATCTTTTAGTCTTGCAAGATGACTCTCCCTGGTAGCATTGAGTTTGTCAATTACCTCGAAGCCTTGGAAGCTATGTGCTCTTATAATGTCGACTATGATGCCTTCAACTTGCATCAAGTCTCCTTGTGGCTCAATCGGCCTTTTGAGTGGAATATGCTGATAACGGCGGTACAATTCTGGTACCCCGAAGACCATGTATTCCGCTTTGGGTTGGAAGAAGTTTGTCCTACCTACGAGGAATTTTCTGCCATACTGGGTGTGAATCCCAGTGTTGCTGCAGTTTTGCCCAAATCTTCCCATTCTCCTAGGGATTTATTGTCCGGGCTTCTTCATATCTCCCCTTCGGCGGCCAGGTCATTGGTTACTGGAGGAATGATCTCCCTCCCTGCGGTGCTGCAATCCATGCATTTGCGGGAAGTAGGTGATGCCAGCTATGCTGGAGCCTTGGTTCTGGGCCTGGTTTCAAAATTATTGTTGGTGACTGGGGACATACAAGTGGACCCAAAACTTGCAACCATTACTTCATGGATGTCATACCGTCGCAATCCTGTGGCGGTGATATTGGCGGAGACTCTGAATGGCCTGGATACCTGGAGAGATGGTCGTTCTGACTTTTTAAGGGGTAGCCCTGTGATGCTGTTCATGTGGTTGTCTGAAAGATTCCGCTTGTCGACTCCTCCAGAATATCCTTTGTCGGCTATACCCAACTTCTTTTCGCGCTACTTCATTCGCGTTGACCTGTATGTTGAGAACTGGGAGAATTGGTTTGTGGAGCACGGGGTTTGTCGGCTGTATTGGTCCGTGCCTTGGTGGGGACAGTTGTAGCCTATTCTGGAGCTAGAAAAGTATTCATATGTGCGACTGGTTGGTCTCAGATAGACCTCATTTTATTTCCCTTGGCGGCTTCTGCGCCAATTTGGATGGGCGCAGGTCGTGCCCCCTCGGACCTCAAATTTCTTTCCATTAGAATATTTGACTGAGTGCCTGCGTCTATTGCTTGGGTCTCTGTGGGAAAATTGGGGTCTGTCGACCCGTGCTTTTCAGTCTATCGGGAAGGTTTGCCATGTCCCCAAAGATTATATGAGGTGGTTGTGGAGGAAAGTAGTCAGTAAGATGTTGGCAGTAGAGACTGGTCAAAGATGGTTTATTTTATCTGACTCCATGGAAGGGGGTGTTGTGGTCTTTTCGAAGATGGTTAAGGCTCATCGATCCATGGAATGTTTGTGGCACTCTACCTTGGGGTGCTCAGTATGTAGATGATGAGGGTTCAGGCTCTTCGGGTAGCTGTGGGTAGGACTCCTGGGGAGTTTATTTATGTAATAGGGAATGTATGTGGGGATTTTATTTAGCTTTTTATGGTGGCGGGGAAGGGAGTTATCCGTTCCTTTTTCTTATGTAATCCCTACTGTAATTTATTATTAATGAAATAAACAAGTTTCTGATCATCCAGCTGTGCCTTTTGATGAGTTTTGTATTTTGAATTATCTATACTGATCGCTAAGGCATACATAATCCTTTTGTTCAAATAATTTTAGAATGAACCGCCATTCTCGGAGGTAAAAAAAGAATAGTATTTTGTGAAAAAGAAAGGGCCGCACTCATGTGAGGAGTATGAGTTGCCTACGTACCTCTGGGGTTTTTGAAAAGTTTTAAAATAGTTTTGGTAGAGGATCAGGCCCACGTAGTTCTGGGTAGAGGGAAATGAAGAGTTTTTTTTTTTTTTTTAAGAATAGAAGGGGGATGAGAATAGTCGTAGCGTGCCGAGATTTCGTACTAGGGGTAGAATTTCTTGAGACGGTCCAGATTGACTGGACGAGCCATATCTTCCCCATCCAGGTCAGTGAGCATGGCGGCACCGCCGGATAAGATTTTCTTCACAATGTAGGGGCCGCTTCAATTGGGCTTGAATTTCCCTCTGGGGTCCCATATGGGTTCAATTATCTCTTTGAGGGCTAAATCCCCCTCCCGAACACCGCGGTCCTTGACTCTCTTATTGAATGATCGTGTTATTCGACGATGGTACCCCTGTATGTGATAAAGAGCTTTTAATCTTCTTTCATCTAGGAGGGCTAGCTCATCAAGACGGCTTTGGCACCAGTCTTCTTCACTAACCTTGCTTTCGAGCATAACGCGTAGCGAGGGTATTTCCAGCTCCACAGGGAGGACTGCTTCCATGCCGTAGACCAGGGAGTAAGGGGTATCCCCAGTAGAGGTTCGGATTGAGGTTCGATAGCCCCAGAGGGCGTATGGATTCCGGTCGGCCCAATCCTTACAGCCTTCGGTCATCTTGCTGATAATGACTTTGACGTTCTTGTTGGCGGCTTCAACTGCATCATTGGTCTGAGGTCGGTAGGGAGAAGATTTGCGTCTCTGAATCCCTTACTCGTTGACAACTTCTGTGACTTCTGCTTCGAAGTGTAACCCGTTATCTGACACTAGCTCATGCGGGACCCCATATCGGCAGATGATATTCTTCTTGATGAATTTGGCCACTTTCTTGGCGTTCAACACTGCGTATGACTCAGCTTCCACCCATTTGGTGAAGTAATCGATGGCGACCAGGATGAACTCATGTCTATTTGATGCCTTTGGTGTAACCTTCCCTATGATGTCGATACCCCAGATGGATAACGGCCAGGGAAAGGTCATGTTGTATAACTCTCGCGAAGGCAAGTGTTGAAGATTGGAGAATTGTTGGCATTTGAGGAATCTCCGGACATAAGCGGTGCAATCCTGGGTCATGGTGGTCCAGTAGTAGCCCTGTCGGATGATCTTCTTGGCGAGCAGGTGACCATTCATGTGGGGTCTGCACTCCCCGCTGTGGATTTTCTGCATTATTTTCTCAATCTCAGCCCCTGCGATGCAGTGTAAATGAGTTCCATCGAAATTCCTCTTGAGTAGAGCTTTATGACAGATGATGTACTGGGAGGCCAATCTTCGGAGGGTTGTTCGGTCCTTGTTGTTGGAACCCTCAGGATATCTACCATGTTTGAGGAGGCACCACATATCATAGTACCAACAATCGGCTGGTTCGGGATCTTCGGTGGAGACAAGCTCCACATGGCAGCAATGGATTGGTTTGTCTTGCTTTTGAACTAGGAAGGGGGTCATTGTTATTCCCTCGAGCATGTCGACCATGGAGGCCAAAGTGGTGAGAGCATCGTCTAGGTTATTCTTTGCTCAGGGTAGGTAATGGAAGGTGATATCTCAGAATTGGGAGGCTAACTCTTCTAATTGGGCATGAAAGGGTTGGAGCTTTTCGTCCTTGACTTTCCACTTTCGGAGAACTTGACCGATGATGAGGGCAGAATCCCCGTAGACATCAAGGTGTTGAATACCCTTTTCGAGAGCAACTTTGAGGCCTACTGTGCATGCCTCGTATTCCGTCATGTTGTTGGTGCAAGGGAAATCCAATTTCATGGTGATGGGAGTGTGAGAGTCATCTGGGGCGACTAGAAGTATCCCAATGCCATATCCCTTTTTGTTGGCAGCGCCATCAAAGAACATTTTCCATCGAAGGAGGTCTTGAGTGGTGCAGAGGATATTTTCATCTGGGAATTCGGAGATCCAGACATCTGCCTCTTCTACAGGTTAGTCAGCGAGGTAGTAAGAGATGGATCTTCCTTTAACAGCTTTCTATGTGACGTACACGATATCGAACTCGTTTAGGAGCATCAACCATCGAGCCATTCGGCTGGATAAGGCGGGTTTCTTAAGCAGGTATTTGATGGGATCCATTCGGGATACAAGTTTGATGGGGAAGGCAAGCATGTAGTGTCGTAACTTTTGGGTGACCCAGACAAGTGCGACACATGCCTTTTCTAAAGTAGTGTAGTTGACCTCGTACCCGGCTAATTTGCGACTGGCATAATAGATGGCTCTTTTTTGTGGGAGTCTTAAAGGTATTGGGCTAGCAAAGCCCCGACTGCAGTGTCGGTTATAGTTAGGTATAGGAGTAAAGGGAGAGAAGACTGTGGTGGCATGAGTACTGGAGGTTGGGTCAGGTATTGTTTGATTCGATCAAAAGATTCTTGGCAGGCCTCATTCCAAACCTTGGTTGAATCCTTTCGGAGGAGCTTGAAGATTGGTTCAGAGATGGAGGTTAGCTAGCTGATGAATCGGCTGATATATCGTAATTTCCCAAGAAAACCTCGGACTTCTTTCTTTGTTCGGGGTGGTGGCATCTCAAGTATGGCCTTCAGCTTTGCAGGATCTGCTTCTATCCCTTTTTACTGACCATGAATCCCAAGAGTTTTCCCTTCCTAACGTCGAAGACACACTTCTGTGGATTAAGTCGCATTTGATATTGTCGCAGTCGTTCGAAGAACTTTTGGAGAGCGGGAATATGACCTTCTCTAGTTTTGGACTTGATAATCATATCATCCATGTAAACCTCGACCTCTTTGTGAATCAGATCGTGCAGGATGGTTGTGGCAGCCCTTTGGTAGGTAGCCCCAGTATTCTTGAGACCGAATGGCATAACGGTGTAGCAAAAGGTTCCCCATGGGGTGATGAATGCGGTTTTTTCTTAGTAGTCTGGGTGCATCTTGATTTGGTTGTATCCGGAAAACTCATCGACGAATGACTTGAGAGCATGACTGGATGTGTTGTCCACGATCATGTCGATGTTGGGTAGCGGATAATCATCCTTCGGAGAAGCTTTGTTTAAATCTCGGTAGTCCACACACATTAGAGCCTTTCCTCTTGATTTTGGTACAGGTACAATATTGGCTAGCCATGTGATATATTCGATCCCTCGAATAAAACCCACGTTTAACTGTTTGACCACCTCTTCTTTGACCTTGAGCGACCATTCGGTGTGGAGTTTTCTCAGTTTTTTATTAACTGGCTTGTAATCTGGGAGAGTGGGGATCTCATGCTGTGCTATTTCAGGATCGATGCCGGGCATATCATCATAGGACCATGCAAAAACATCTACGAACTCCTTAAACAGTTCTTCGAGTTATGCACGCTTATGCTCGTCAAGGGTGGCCCCTATTCTAATCTCGCGCAGTTGGCTACTAGAATCGAGATTAATAACAACAGTCACTTCTTCATTAACTTGAAAGCGGTTATGTTGTTTATTATTAACCATATTTAGATCGGTTAAGAATTGTTCATTTACAAAATCATCATCATCAAAAGTTCGATTAGAATCTAAACAATTAATGTAAGGCACAACAAGATACTCAAAATCTTCATTTATTTCATTGATAGGAAAAACAGCATTGAGAACCTCATCAAAAGAGGTCTCGATTACAATTGAGCAAGGATAGACAACAGAAGAAGAAACAGGGTAAACATTAGGGTTAGGGGAGATTTCAAGAGGTAAAACTGGTGCAGCATGCCAGTTGAGGAGAGGTGTATCAGCAGCTTTAATCAGACGGGATGGGTCCATTGATGTAGTGCCTGAATGAACCATACAGAGTGCCAGCCCCAGTATCTGTAAGTTAAAGGAATCTTCGGAATCACTTTCCTCGGTCTCTTCGATATCTTTGATGAGCGGTTGTACGCGATGTGGGAAACTTTAGGCCCATGGGTTGCTATCTTGGAAAAAGATCTCCATTCCAAGCTTCATCTTCTTGTCTGTGTGGTCGTACCATGGTTCTGGAAAACAACAAAAGGGGAAATCCTCACCTTCTTTGATGAATCGTCCATTTAAGGAGTCTCCTGAGATAGTTCGAATACAGTTTAATCCTCTCTTTGGTCGAGACTGGCGGATAATTCTGAGATCTTATTCTGATGGTTGATACCCCAAGCCGCAAGGAGGGAAAGCTTTCTTCAGTTCGATGGGCTCAAGTATCCCTTGTTGCCTTTGCCCTAGCCCCAGTCCGGGCATGAAGTGCATGTTTCTGAACATATGAATCACATTGACATTTCCATGAGGGTCATATTCCGGATAAACCCTTTCTTTGAAACCGTCCCCTGTCGGGAGTAGGAATGGCTCGACTCGGAATCCTGATAAGAGTATATCATTTGACCTGTGCTGTATCTCGAGAATTGGACTGTCGGTGCTTGCACCCTCGACATTTTCGTCATCGCCCAAAATGGTGATGACTTCAATTTTTGATGGAGTGAGGAAGACACACCCTTGATATTGTGGAGCCAGGGGCGTTCGAGCAACAGGTTGAAACAAGCTGGGATGTTTATGACTTGGAATTCAACGTCAGGGTTTATAGGTCCAACCCCCATTACAATTTTTATGGATCCCATCACCTCACGAAGGGTATTGTCGTAGGCACGCACAGCGGCGGAGGTTGGAGCGAGGTCGCTTTTTTTCAGGCCTAAACTCTTAAAGGTTCTCAATGGGTAAACATTCAAGGCGGATTCGTTATCGACAAGAGAGAGTGGCACGGCCTTTCCCATAACTTCGACGGAGATGTTGAGTGCATGATTGTGATTCAGCCCAATTCTGGGGATTTCTTCTTCAGAAAATGATAGTATTCGGGTAGAGGTTAAGGATCCGACCAGATTTATCGCCTCCTCTGGTGTGGTAGAGGGAGGAACTATAGGTCCATTGAGTAATTTGATTAAAGAATTTCTGTGTAGCTGGGAAGACATGAAAAGCCCCCATAGAGTGATTTTAGATTGAGTTTTCTTCAATTGATCAAGGATTTTGCTCTCCTCAATGGTCATCTCTGGCATAGGAAGGTTTTCAATGCCCTTTCCCTTGTTATTTGCTGGTAGTGAGCTTAGAACTTGGTAATGTCTCCCTGACCTGGTCATGTGATTTACTGAAGAAGGAAAAAAACATAAATCCCATTTCCTCGTTAATCTCAGGTTGCTCTGCCACCCTGTCTATTTCTCCGAGGAGTTTTTCAAATGAGATCATCCCACATATGTCGACTACTGGGCCAGCTCTTCCTGAAGCTTGTCCTTCGCTTGAATCTTCGAATCCTTCCCCCCATCCGGTGGCAACAATTTTGTCTTTCCCTGTAAAGTCGATGCATTCCATAACTTCAATGGCTTCTTCATACAAGTTCTCCCATTCTATGGGGATATGTGTGATTGAAGGGACCAAGCTACCTTGTAGCTTCAAAGTGTCAAGTAACCCGGTGATACTGCAAATGTTGTTGGTTTGCCTGAATAATTCTGCCATAGTCTGGACAACATCATCTAAGCTGACTTCGTCAGTTGGTACCACCCATCTGTCTGAATCTCGGTCCCATTTTCGTGCTTCCAAAAATAGTGTACTGAATCTATGGCAATTGATGACCTTCTGTAAGGGCAATTTCAGCCCGAATTCTTGGAGTTGGTTTAACACCTCTGACAATTCCATACCTCCATTTTCAGAACGGGTACAAACAGCGATGCATGCTCTGTTAAGGAGTGACAGTGCCTGATCAGCGGGGCTAGTAGGGTATAGGAGGAAATATGGGTAAATTTGAAGAGGTTTAGGAGGGTATAGGGGTGTGATTTGGGTTGATGGATCGAAATTCGGGTTTTCTTCTAAGAAGATGGCATTGGTGTGATTTGGGAGTGGGTTGTGATTAGTGTTTGTCTTAGGATTGGCTGGTGGGGTGATGGTACCCCGTTCAATGAGATCTTGGATTACGTTTCGGAGGTGAAAGCACTAGTCGGTGGTATGGCCAGCAGTTTGGTGGAAGGCGCAATGGGCGTCGGCCTTGAAGTTTCTTGGGAGTGGATTTGGAAATGGACGTGGATCCAAGGGTTTGATGAGGTTTTGGCTTAACAAGGCTTGGTAAACTTTGGAGAGGGGAGCATGAAGCTCAGTGTATTCCCTTCGAACGGGAGCAGGACGGCTTTCTGGTGCCCATGATATGGTTGGTTGAGAGATGTTGTTGATGGTTGAGACTGTAGCATTGGTAGGCTTGTCATACTTTCTAGGGGTGAACTGTCCGGACACCTTCTTTGGTTAAATTTCTTCTTTAATGAGGCTTTCCTCGATTTCCACTCCAGCCTCTCTGAGAGCTCTGAAGTGGGGATAGTATTGTCCTCCCATCGTCGCTCGGACATGGGGCAAGAAGATCTTCTTCACTATGTTGACTTGTTCTTCCTCGGATGGCCGATTAGCCATGGTAGCTGCTCGGTCCCACCACCGAGTTATGAAGTTACTGATTGATTCCCCAGGATTCTGTTTGAGCAGCTCTAAATCACGACGGGTGACCTCAAGCTCTTCGTTGTATTTATACTACGATATGAATTCTTGGGCTACATCCTCCCAGCTACGGATTGTGGATTCCTCAAGGGATAAAAACCATCGGAGGGCACTATCCTTCAAAGTTTACTGAAACAATTGGGCCATCACTTCTTCAGAAGCCCCTAGTAGAGTCATGGAATGATGATAACTGCGAAGATGAACAATTGGGGGACCACTCCCCCCAAACTTCTCGATATTTGGCATCTTGAACTTCTCGGGTAACCTCGCTTTAGGATAAGGAAACATGTGGGTGTAGTCCATGTAATTCCCAGAGATCCTGACTTGGTCAAACTTCTTGGTGATCATCTTGAGATCCTCTTTGACTTTATTCAACTCCTCCTCCTTTGGATCAGCGACCACAGGAAGGTTAGCCATAGGATGGGCAATGTTTGGCATTAGAAGTTGGGCAAGCGACGGCCCATTGGTAGGAGGGGCACGTGGAGCGTGCTGATATTCTTCCGGGACCCAGATAGGCTCGGGTGGACCCATAGCACGAGGGAACAGGGCCTTGGTCTCTTGAGGAATAGGAACTTGGTTTCGTTGCATTTCTCGGACCTTAGCTTGGAGGTTGTCAATCTTGGCCACGCGCTGACCTAGGACTGTCGGCAGATTCGGTTGTATGACTGGTGCTTGATCTGCATTCTCCATGGAAGATGGATGGATTTCGGACTCGAAAGAAGTAGTAGAGGAGCGGATGAAACTCCAGAGTGATTTGACTGAAGACCGAAGCCAATAGGGAGCCAAGCCAAGGGCTTGCAATCGACCTGAGAAGGCGTAGGATAAGATTTATTTTTGAGAAAAAGGGAAGAAACTATTTTTGGATTTTTGATAAAGAAGGGATAAATGTTTTTGGATTTTTAATAAAGAAGGGAGAAATGTTTTTGGATTTTTAATAAAGAAGGGAGAAATATTTTCGGAGACGGAACTCAGCATGATTATTATGATTATTATGTTCTCACTTGTATTTAATTCTCCTAAATGCAATGATGGATGGGACCCGAGCCTGGAAAAGTGGGGTTTTTAATATATGCAAAGCTACGATTTGGACTTGTAACCAGGCTCACGGACAGGGTCCCATTTTAAAAAATGCGCAAAAATTGGGCGGCAGATCGACCCGGAATTTTGGCAGAGTTTCGGGTTGAAACCGACAATCTAAAGTGCGTGTCCTAAGTCTGACACCTATATGCGGGTATGCAGTTGGTTGGGTGAATCGGCATGGGTTCCCCCCTTTGGCGTGACTTCCACGATATATGTCTTGCTCTTGAGGGCAATCGGTACGTGTGGACAAGCCATTTGATATACCTAAGTGTACGTGAATTGCCTCACCATATACCTCGTGGTGACGGTGCGTGTGAGAGAGAATTCGATATACTCGGCATACATGAATGAATTCCTTGTGATATACCTCATGTCATGACTTTGGTCAAGCAATACGATGCGGGGGAACTATTCGATATATGTCGAAGGTACTTGGACAATGGAAGGTGAGAGTCATATCGCTTAGGCTAACTGCGACCTGCCGGACCAGCGCCCATCATAAAGTGACCCTCCAGTTACTAGGTAAAATTTGGTCAATAGCAATGCTCTTTGGTGATATCGTGTGAATCATGCATGATTATCTTATTAGTATCTTATGATGAGAATGCCTTTCTTGATTATGCCAAACAGGGAACAAAGTACAAGTACCCCAAAAGGTACGGCAAGTATGAATGGGTGATGCGTGCAACATGGGGATATACATGTGATCCTGGGTGCACGTGGTGCGAAGTGTACATGGAGAATTTTCTACAAGTGTGTGAACATAACCGTAAGCATGGGATACATGTGAGAAAGGGGAATAGGCAGATTTGGGGGGAAACATAAATAAATATAGCATCCATGTAAATAGAGTCAAGCCCACAAGCAAAAACACATGTCCTCAGCAGAGTCGCCACTGTGGCCATCCCCGATCCTGATCCTTGCGGGCGGGCGCGTGGATGAAAGGATCCTTCGGGTCCCGCGCGTCCTTCTCGGGAGCGCTTAGGCAGGCGTCGTTTGTGGTGTGAAAATATAGAGAGATTCAGAGTCGCTAGTCTATTTTACTCAAAACAGACAAAAGAAAAAGGGAAAGCCACCCCGAAGAGTGGCATCCAAAGACATACTGGTGCATACGAAACCAAGATGATTCGAGAAGGGTTTGGAGGCTTAGTTATGAAATGGGAAGGTGTTAGGCACCCAATCCGCCCTTTAGTGCTCTCGTGAATATTTGCTATTTTCCTTTATGTTTCCCCCTGTGATATGTGTGTATGTGTGTATATATATAGAATGGAGGTAGGAATCCTCGACTTGTATCATGGAAAAGATAAAGTGAGCCCTCCGTAGGAAGATATAAGAGTAATATTAGAAAAATGAGATTTACGCGATTACCCCTACGTTGATCGTTATAAGGGAACGATAACGCATATGGGGTAATGTGTCACTAAGAACAAGTACATGTATAATATAAGAAAAATGGATTTAGAGAAGATAGAAAATGAGAGAAAAAGTGAGAAAAAGGAATCGAGTCTCGGGTTTTACCCCGAGACACCTACGTAGCCTATAAAGGCATCAAAGTCCACGTAGTTCGCGTGTAAAACGAGGGGTGGGGTTTATCCCATAAATCCAAAATGGGGAATCTCTTATTTGTGAGTATGTGTGTGCGCGCGTAGAAAAAAGGGTTTTAGTTGTGAGAAAAGTGTGAGGAAAATATGAGAATCCCATATTTGAATTTATGAGCAAAACCCTTTTTTTCTTGTTTTTTGGGTTTTATGAAAATAAAAGATGTGCAATAATACTAAGTAAAAAGTATATTAGGATGTGTGAAATGAGATAATAAAAGTGCTAAGTAAGAAAACAAGTTATTGAGAATTCAAGAGAATTTAAAGAGAGAGTTTGAGAAAGTTGGACCTTCTTGAAGATCTTGAGCTTGATCTTGAATGTTGGGGAGCAGCCCTTGCACTTTGGATGATAATGGAGAGTGGCTAATTCACCAAGTTTGATGAAAGGGATGATGAAAAGTGGAAGTAAAAAGGGGATTTGAAAGTTGAAATCACGCTGCCTTCGAGAGAGGTTTCTGGGATTCGTTGAGAGGGATTTTTATCAGATCTGGGCTCCCCTGCAAATGAGGTGAAGGCTTCCTTTTATAGTCCCAGGTGAGTGCCGATAGGCAGGTTCTGGAACCTGCCGTTTGGCAGTGTGTTTCAGGCTTTTTCAGAAAATCGGCCGCCGAGGGCAAACTGTTGGTCAGAATCGCGCACGGGGAATACCGTTGGAAATTTAATTCAAAGACCTTCGAAAGTCCTTTGGACTGCTCCTGGGTTCGGGAGTTGACTTTGGGTCAAATATGGCTCGGAAGCGTTTGTCGGTCCATTGGACGGGGAATCATTCGGACGCAAATGGATCGTTCGTCCGCATGGTAAATCTGAATCGTGCATGGGGCATACCGTTGGAAAGGTTAAGAGATTTACTTTGACATTCCAAAGAGTTTGACCCAATTTGGAGAGTTGACTTTTCTCAACAGGGCCCTAGAAGTGCTCGATGGCCTCCCGGAGTCAAACGGATTGTTCGTCCGCATGGAAAGTCGGAATCGTGCATGGGGCGGACCATTGGAAAGGGTATTCAGATCCCTTTGAAGATTCATTCAGACTTGGTCGAGCTGAAGAGTTGACATAGGTCAAACAGAGCCCGGGAGCGCCCGGTGGCCTCTAGGTCAGGTTTCGAACGCAAACGGATCGTTCATCCTCATAGTAAGTTAGAATCACGCACGAGGTAGACCATTGGAAAGGGTATTTAGTGCCCTTTGAAGATTCATTCAGTCTCGTTCGAGACGAAGAGTTTGACTTTTGGGTCAAACTGAGCCGGGGAGTGCCCGATGGCTTTTAGGTCAGTACTCGGGACGTGACCTGGGTTTACAGTTATGAAGGGAGGTACTAGGGACCTAAGGAGAGTCAGGGGGTAATAGAATGGGGTGTCATAAATAACATTACTTTTAGACCTATATTATATAATTACAGTCCACCTGATTTCATGATATCCAGTCCACTACCGTGATTTAGACGCACAAACTTCAATTCGTACTTAAAATGTGGGAGATTCAATTTCATTTTTATACTTGAGCTTATGTCCTTGAAATTATTGTATTGTTTATATCACTATATGATAGCCCCTGAACTCATGTCCTCATTTATTAACTTTTTTGTGTAATTTATATTTAGCCGTGAATATTTATTCCCTCTTTATTCACGTTATTCTCTAAAATCCACAAACATATACAACCTATGAATTCAAATACACCACTAAATTCAATTACACCCTAAATGTAGTATAACACTGCATCCTATTAAACTTTAATTGCAAAAAAACTTGCAATTTATAACCCTTATGAGTGAAACCCTAAGTAAAATACCTTATGATTCACATATTTGACCCCGATATATCACGACAAATCTAATTGGCCGGTAGGACTCAGATGTTGAGAACCCAATTTTATTTTCCTAAATATGTATGAGTGCTACTCTGGCTAAGTGTGCCAAGACATTTTTATTATTCCCGAATTAATTTGGTCGACTGTCCTAAGGTTTTAGTCGATATTGTAACGGTATTGCTACGCACTTGAAGCCCTTATAATCGATAATTTATGGGTTATCTTGTTATAGTCCAAACCTTTATCTTTGTAATTCGATTAACTACCTATATAGTTAAGAATCACCATATATTCTTTTAAATATCAATAGACTCCAGTATACGCCAGTCAGTACTATGATATTTCACTTTTGCTTCGGGCTATTACAAATGTGTTACAACATCTACATTGTTAATCCACAATATACTTTGACAACACTTCCTAATATACCTTTTCATAGAAATAAATTATTGACATAGCATATTTTCTTAATTGTTTTTCTTCTAGATGGAAAGTGAGCTAGAAGAAGGAGAAATACAACCCGCACTTATGCACTTTTATTCAGTTTTACCTAGGGAATTAATTTCAGCAACATACATGTGGGCGGTAGCAAAACAAGGATAGTTGATGAGTGCATTATTTTGCAAATTTTATACCCGAATTTATACTTTGTTAGTCCCATTTTAGTTTATTTAATAAGTTCTTAGGATTATTTGATTAAAAAGAGGAAAAATGCAAGAATGATTGAATTTGAATTAAAAATGGCAATTCTAAGAAAAAAATGGGCAGTTCGATAATTTTATAATATCCTTGTGCTAATTTGTGAAAAATGTTGCCTAGTGTAATTGTTTTGTCAATCAAGTTTTGAAATTTAAAAATAGTAATTTTTGATGGATTATACTTGCACTTTGATTGTTTTGATAGTCCATGCTTAAATACATTTATGAACTTTAAACTTGTATTTTCTAAGGGAACAACGATTTTAGCCGTCTATTAAAGACTTTAAAAATATTTCGAACAGAACTATAAGATTTTTCGAATTAAACATGACGAGAGTCGGTTTAATTTGAGTTATAAAAAGGGAATGACAACGTTAAATTAGTGTTCAAAATTAGTTGCGTGATAAACGGACCCCTAATCTTAATTGTTTACAAATCTCTTATGTTACTCTCATTTATCGTAGTTGCTTTTATTTAGTGTAGTTCATAATTATTCTTTACACCATTTTATCTAGTTGGACAGTTGCAATTCTTTTAAAAGTTAAAATTGATAAGTCTTTGTGGGTTCGATCTATACTTCACTCGACATTCTATAATATCCCGTGCACTTGCACTAGTTTATAAATTTACTAACAATAGTAGTCCCTAATGGGATATCTACACCCTAATTCATCATATCTCGTGACCCCTTAATGTCCCCTGTAGTTTAAGCTGCTTATCCGGATATTTGTACTTATGTTGGTTGTAGACCCTATTATGTAATATAGATGCAATGTATTCGCCAATACTAAAAGTTTGATTCTGGTTCCTTTTAAATTATTTATTATTATTACCATTGCTAATTGGTCATCATCAAGCATATAATAGCAATCGTGACTGTAGACACCCCATTCTGTTACCCCTTAAATCTCCTAAGGTCCCTAGCACCTCCCTTCATCACTACAAACCTAAGGCATATCTCGAGTTCTAACCTAGAAGCCATCGGGCACTCCCAGGCTCCGTTTGACCAAAATACAAACTCTTTAGCTTGACCAAGACTGAATGAATCTTCAAAGGGCACTGAAACCCCTTTCCAACGGTCCATCCCGTGCACGATTCTGACTTACCATGCGGACGAACGATCCGTTTTCCCTCGAAACCTGATCAAGAGGCCACCGGATGCTCTCAGGCCACATTTGACCTAAGTTAAGTCTTCACATTGACCGAGACTGAATGAATCTTCGAAGGGCACTAAAACCCCTTTCCAACAGTCTATCCCGTGCACGATTCTGACTTACGGTATGGATGAACAATCTGTTTGACTCCGAGAGGTCACCGAATGCTTTCAGGGCACAGTTGACCAAAGTCAACTCCCTGAACCAGATAAAATCTCTGGAATAGCTAAGTACATCTCCTAGCCTTTCCAAGAGTGTACCTCGTACACGATTCGAACTTACCATATGGACGAACGATACATCTGCGTCCGAATGATTCCCCGTCTAATGAACCGACGAGCGCTTTCGAGCCACATTTGACCCAAAGTCAACTCCTGAACCCGGGAGAAATCCAAAAGACTTTTGAAGGTATCTGAATTACCTTTCCAATGGTCTACCCCGTGCGCGATTCTGATCAACGGTTTGAGCTCTGCGACCGATTTTTTAAAAGGGCCTAAAACACACTGCCAAACGGCAGGTTCCAGACCCTACCTATCGGCAGGTGCCGATAGACAGGACCAGGTCTATGTCAATCGGCAGTGCCATGGGACTATAAAAAGGAGGCCTTGACCTCATTGCAAAGGAGCCCATATTTGATAGACATAACTCTAAAAAAATTCAGAAAACCTCTCTCGAAGTCAGTGCGATTTCCACATCCAAATCACTTTCCAACCTTCACTTTTCATCATCCTTTTCATCAAACTTGGTGAATTCATTACCCTCCATCATAATCCAAGTCTAAGGGATGCTTTCCAACATTTAACATCAAGCTCAAGATATTCAAGAAGGTCCAATTTTCTCAATTCTCTCTTTAAATTCTCATAAATTCACAATAACTTGTTTTATTACTTAGCGCTTTTATTATCTCATCTCACACATCCTAATATACTTTTTATTTAGTATTACTTCTCATCTCTTATTTTCATATAAATAAAAACCCGAAAAACAATAAAAAGAGGGTTTGCTCATAAATTCCAAATAGGGATTCTCACACCTTTCTCACATTTTTCTCATAACTAAAACACTTTTTCTACATACACACACCCGCAAATAAGAGAAGTACCCAGTTGGATTTATGGGATAAACCCCACCCCTCATTTTTCATGTGAACTACGTGGACTTTAATGCCTCTATAAGCTACGTAGCGTCTCAGGGTAAAACCCAAGGCTCGAGTCCTATTCCTACTTTTCTCATTTTATATTTTCTCTAAATTAAATTCTCTTAGATTACATATATGCATATATTTGTTCTTAGTGGTGTATTATTCCACATGAGTTATCGTTCCATCATAACGATCAACGTAAGGATAATCGCGCAGATCCTATTTTCTAATATTATTTTTTTGTACCTTCCTACGGATGACTCACTTTATCTCTTCCATGATACAAGTCGAGGATTCCTATCTCCACTATATATACACATCCACACATATCATGGGGAAAATAAAGGAAATAGCAAAAACCCATGAGAGACCGTAAGGGCGGAATGGGTGCCTAACACCTTCCCATTTCGTAACTTAGCCTCTGGACCCTTTTCGAATCATTTTGGTTTCATATGCATCAGTATGTCTTTATATGCTATCTTTCGGGATGGCTTCCCCTTTTTTTTTGTCTGTTTTGAGTAAAATAGACTGGCAACTCTAATCTCTCTACATTTTTACACCTCACCCAATGACGCCGGTTGAAGCGCTCCCGGGAGGGACGCACGGGACCCGAGACCCTCACTCTCATCGCCCCGCGGTGAGGATCGAGGATGGCCACAGTGGAGACTCTGCTGGGGAATATATATTTTGAGGGCTAGACTCTATTTATATGGGTGCTATGTTTGTTTATGTTTTCCCCCAATTTTTGCATGTTCCCCTTTTCCATGTATCCCCCATACTTATGCTTTTATTCACGCACTTGTAGAAAATTCTCCATGTACACTTCACACCACGTACACCTAGGATCACATATATCCACATGTGGCACACATCACCCATCCATACTTGGTGTACCATTGGTACTTGTACTTTGCTCCCTGTTTGGCACAATCAAGAAAGGCATTCTCATTATAAGATACTAATAAGAGAATCATGCATAATTCACACGACATCACTAAAGAGCATTGTTATTTACCAATTTTTTACCCAGTAACTGGAGGGTCACTTCGTGATGGGCGCTGGTCCGGCAGGGTGCAGTTAGCCTAAGCGATATGACTCTCACCTTCCATTGGCCAAGTACCTTCGATGTATATCGAACGGTTCCCCCGCATCGTACCTCTTGACCGAAGTAATGACATGAGGTATATCGTAGGGAATTTGTTCACGTACACCGAGTATATCGAATTTTCTCTCACACGTACCATCCCCACGAGGTATATGGTGAGGCAATTCACGTACACTCAGGTATATCAAATGGCTTGTCCACACGTACCGATTGCCCGCAAGAGCAAGACGTATATTGTGGAAGTCACGCCAAAGGAGGGAACCCTTTCCGATTCACCCAACCAACTGCATACCCGCATATAGGTGTCAAGCCGAGGACACACATGTTAGATTGTCGATTTATACCCTAAACTCTATCGAAATTATGGGTCGGCCTCCCGCCCAAATTTTTCGCGCATCTTTAAAATGGGGCCCTGTCCGTGAGCCTTGTTACAAGTCCAGCCGTAGCTTTTCATATATTACAAACCTATTTTTTCCAGGCTCGGGTCTCGTCTGACATTTCATTTTTGCATTTAGGATAATTAAATACAAGTGAACATAATAATTGTAATAATCATGTTGAGTTCCGTCTCCAAAAATATTTCTCCCTTCTTCATTAAAAATCCAAAACCATTTCTCCTTTTCTTTATCAAAAATCCAAAAACATCTCTCCCTTCCTTATCAAAAATCCAAAAAAATATTTCATCCTTCAATCTAAAAAAAATGTGTCAAAAATATATTCATCCCATTTTTCTCAAAAATAAATCCCATTTTGCGCCTTATCAGGTCGATCGCAAGCCCTTGGCCTGGCTCCTTATTAGCTTCGGTCTTCAGTCAAATCACCCCGGAGTTTCGCTCGTTCCCTTGCTACTTCTTTCGAGTTCGTAATCCATCCGCCTTCCATGGAGAACACAGACCAAGTACCCGTTATGCAGCCGGATCTGACGGTAGTCCTAGATCAGCCTGTATCCAAGATTGACAACCTCCAGACTGAGGTTCGAGAGATGCAACGAAACGAAGTTCCTATTCCTCAAGAGCCCGAGTCCTTATTTCCTCGCACTATGGGTCCACCTGAGCCTATTTGGGTTCCTAAAAAATATCAGCACGCTCCACGTGCCCCTCGTGTTAATGGGTCATCGCCTGCCCAGCTTTCGATATCGAACCTTGCCTAGCCTGGGGATAATGTACCCATGGTCATTGATCCGAAAGAAGAAGAGTTGAACAAAGTCATAGAAGATCTCAAGATGCTAACTAAGAAGTTTGACTAAGTCATAATCTCAGGAAATTATGTGGACTACACCCACATGTCTCCTTATCCTAAAGTGAGGTTACCCGAGAAGTTTAAGATGTCAAATATCGAGACATTCGGAGGAAGTGGACCCCCAATCGTTCATCTTTGCAGTTATCATCATTCCATGACTCTACTAGGGTCTTCTCAAGAGGTGATGGCCCAATTGTTTCAGCAAACTTTGAAGGATAGCGCCCTCCGATGGTTTTTGTCTCTCAAAGAGTCCAGAATCCATAGTTAGGAGGATGTGGCTCGAGAATTTATGTCACAGTACAAATACAAGGAAGAGCTTGAGGTCACCCATCGTAATTTAGAGCTGCTCAAATAGAACTCTAGGGAATCAGTCAGTAACTTCATAGCCCGGTGGAGGGAAAAAGAAGCTACCATGACCAATCGATCATCTGAGGAAGAATAAGTCAGCATAGTGAAGAAGAACTTCTTACCCTGTGTCCAAGCAACCATGGGAGGACAATAATACCCCCACTTCCGAGATCTCAGAGAAGCAGGAGTAAAAATTGAGGAAGGTCTTTCTAAAACAGAGGTTGAACTAAAGAAGGTGTCCGGACAGTTCACCCCAGAAAATATGATAAGCCTGCTAGTGCTACAGTCTCATCCATCATTAACATCTCTCAACCAACCACCTTGGGGGAACCAGAAAGCCTTCCTATCCCAGTCCTAAAGGAATACACCGAGCTCCATGCTCCCCTCTCCAAAGTCTATCAGGCCCTGTTAAGTCGAAACCTTATCAAACCTTTGGACCCCCGTCCATTGCCAAATCCACTCCCAAGAAACTTCGAGGAAGATGCCCATTACGCCTTTCAGCAAACAGCTGGCCATACCACCGACCAGAAGTCGTATGGGATATGAGATTCAAAGACACAAATCTTCTCCCTATCGACCTCACACCAACGGTGCAGTTGAAGACGCTAACAAGAACCTTAAAGTCATCATCAACAAGATGACCGGAAGCTGTTGAGATTAGGACGACCGAATCCCATACTCTCTTTGGGGCTACCGAACCTCAATTTGAACATCTACTGAGGCTACGCCTTACTCTCTAGTCTACGGCATGGAAGCAGTCCTACCTGTGGAGCTAGAATACCCTCATTACGCGTCATGCTTGAGAGAAAGGTCAGCGAAGAAGATTGATGCCAAATCCGTCTTGATGAGCTGACTCTCCTAGATGAAAAAAGATTAAAAATGCTATACCATATATAAGGGTACCATCGTCGAATAGCGCGTTCATTTAACAAGAGAGTCAAGGACTGTAGTGTCCAAGAAGGGGACCTAGCCCTCAAAGAAATAGTAGAACCCATCTGGGACCCCAGAGGGAAATTCAAGCCCAATTGGAGCGGCCCCCACATTGTGAAGAAAATCTTGTCAGGCGGTGCCGCCATGCTCACTGACCTAGATGGGGAAGAGATGGCTCGTCCAGTCAACCTGGACCGTCTCAAGAAATTTTACCCCTAGTCCGAAATCTCAGCGTGCTACAACTCTTCTCATCTCCCTTCTATTTTAAAAAAAATGTCTTCATTTTCCTCTACCCAGAACTACGTGGGTCTGATCCTCTGCAAAAAACCATTTTTAAAAAAATTATTTTTTTTTAAAAACCCCAGAGGTACGTAGGCAGCTCATACATCTTACATGAGCATGGCCCCTTTCTTTTTCATAAAATACTATTATTTTCTTATCTTCGAGAACGTCAGTTCATTCTAACATATACTTGAACAAAAGGATTATGTATGCCTTAGCGATCGGTATAGATAATTCAAAAATATAAAACTCATCAAAAGGCACAGTAGGATGATAAAAAACTTATTTATTTCACTAATAAGAAATTACGGTACAAATTACATGAGAAAAAGGAATGGATAATTCCCTTCCCCCTACCTTCCTAAAAAAGCCAAAATAAATTCCCCACCACAAAATCAACTCTCCAAGAGTTCTACCCACAGCTACCAGAGGAGCCCGCTCCATCATCATCATCATCATCATCATCATCATCATCATCATCATCTACATCCTGGGGTTCCCATGCTTCCCCTGCCTGAACAGAGTGTCGCAGATGCTCCATGGACCGATAAGCCTGAAATAACTTCGGAAAAACCACAACACCTCCTTCCATGGTATTAAATAAAATAATCCACCATTGTCCGGTCTCCACTGCCAACATCTTGATGACTACTCTCCTCTACAACCACTTCATATAATCCCCGGGAATATGCCAAACTCTCCCAACAGACTGAGAGGGACAGGTCGACGGACGCCAATTCTCCCATAAAGAGCCAAGTCGCATGCGCATATGCTCAGTCAGATCTCCTACCGAAAAGAAGTCTAGTGTTTGAGGTGTCACGACCTGCTCCCAACCAAATTGACGCAGAAGCCACCAAGGGAAATATAATGAGGTCTGTCTGAGGCCAACCAGCCGAACATACGGGTATTCTTCCAGCTCCAAGATGGGCAACAACTGTCCCCACTAAGGCACCGACCAGTATAAATTTGGAGCCCCGTGCTCCACAAGTCAATTCTCCTAGCTCTCAATATCTAAGTCAACGCTGATAAATTAGCGTGAAAAGAAGTTGGGTACAACCGACAAAGGATATTCTGAAGGAGTCACTAGGTGGAGTCTTTCAGACAACCACATGAACAGCATCACAGGGCTACCCCTCAGGAAGTCAAAACGACCTTCTCGCCAGGCATCCAGGCCATTCAAAGTCTCTGTCAGTATCACCGCTGCAGGATTGCGATGGTATGGCATTCATGAAGTAATGGTTGTAAGTGGTGGGGTCCACCAGCAGTTCCCCAGTCATCAGCAGCAATTTTGATACTAAGCCTAGAACGACGGCTCCGGCGTATCCAGCATCACCAACCTCCCACAAATGCATGGACTGTAACACCGCCGAAAGGGAGATCATTCCCCCAGTAACCAGTGGTCTGGACGCCGAGGGCGAAATGTGAAGAAGCCCAACCAACAAATCCCTATGAGATCATGAAAATTTGAGTAGAGCCGCAGTAACGCTGGGATTTATCCCCAGCATGGCAGAAAATTCCTCATAGGTAGGACAAACTTCATCCAACCCAAAGAGGAATACATGGTCTTCGAGGTACCAAAATTGTATCGCCGCCATTAACATATTCCATTCTATGGGTCGATTGCGCCACAAAGAAACTCGATGCATATTGAAAGAATCATAGTCGACATTATAAGAGTGCATTGCTTCCAAGGCTTCGAGGTAGTTAGAAAACTCAATGCTACCAGGGAGAGCCATCTTGCAAGACTGAGAGATAGTAGTGAATCTGTGATGAGAACACTCCACCCTTACCCCTTTTTATACTTGGAAACCCTCACAAAAGACATAATCCCTGCAGAAATCGAAGGGAATCCTACCCCAAAAAGTACTAAAGGTTGAAGAGAGTACCAATCAAAGCTTTGAATTGATGGGACTGAACTTGAGTGCCGTTAGGCTGGGCAAGGGGCTTGCCGATCGGTAACCCCTTATTTTTGGACATTTCTCTTTTTCCCCTTTTGTCAAAATCAGAAACTCAATAAAAAATAAATTGTTATTCTCAACTTCAAAAATCCCCTTCCTCCCTTGTATAATCTTTCATTCTTAAAACTTTCCTTCAAAATCCCAAAAAGATACCTCTTTTTAAAGTCTCAACAGCAAAGTAAAAAGTGCATGTACATGCATGAATTCATTCACCATTAATAAAGATAATAAAAAACTCCATTGCATTGCATATATATATTCTTTTGTATTACATCAAATTTTGTAATAAATAAAAGAAAAATAAAAAACAACGGGACTCAGCCCGAACCCACATTCTCTGTCTCTCTCTCACCTACCCTTCACCTAAGAGCTTCCACCCATGCGACGTGCTCTCTTTCCCCTGCGATGAGACGACGCACCACCACTACCCGAGCTAGAGTCCTCCCCAGATGAAGAAGACATCACCAATAAAGAAGGAATCGGGATCGCATCCTGAATATGGGTTATCACCGGAGATATCCAGTCCCTAATATCCCTCAGCCAAGTGGTGGACACCCGGACTTGCTGCAAGGAAAAGGCAAAATCAGTATCAAGTAGAAAGGATCAAAATAGAAAAAAATAGAAAAAGAGGAAGAGGAAAAGATATACCGTAGGATGAAGGACCTCCTCTGTCAAACCCAACTCCTTCAGATCCATCGCATGAGGACGGTGCAGCATAGGCATCATCCCTCCATCAACCTGTCGGATGTTGTATGAAGGGGTATGCAACCGCACGAAGGGAATCTCCGAAGTCGCCATCGTCGTAGATGCCGATGGACCACCGCCGCTGTGGGAGGACCCCACCGCCCGACTCACTCCTCGAGATACCAAGAATGGCCAAACTCATATGCCAATAAGTGCCGCAGCTGTGCGTTCGCCCCAGTCTCCCCCGTATCCTGAACGGTTGTCCCCTTAGGGTAAAAGGTCACCTGAAAATCCCCAAGCAGGCATAAGTCAATAACAGAATCAGAACATGCAAAAATCAAGAATTAAAAGGAAAGAGTCTTACCCTATCACTGGTCAGGCCATTCAAGACCTGACGCACTGCCTCCAGAGAAATATATCCCTTCAACTGCCGATTGGCCTTCCGCTACCAATACAATCAGTAGAAGTCCCCAATAATCTCATCCTTTAGAGCAATCAGCTGAGTATTGCACCCAATCACCTCATAGAACCACGTCTGCCAAAGACAAGAATTCACAATCAAAATGAGACACATGAGGAAAATGCAAATGCATGAAAAGAAAATGCGCAAACTGAAGAATACCTCGAGAAGATACGTGGCTTCAGTAAAAGTTTATCGACAGAACCGACTGAATGCATCCAAAGAGAAATAGAGTGTCGCCAAAGTCAGGCTCCCCCAATCATAGAGAATGATGTTCAAAAACATCCTCAAGTACGGTAAGAACCACAAATGGATTACGTCACCACTCAATGCCACCATGAAACCTCCCAGCACCAACAAGATAAATAACTGGGCCATCTGCCTCACCTACAGCCCATCCTCCACATCAATCACCCTTCTCAACAAAACATCCTTCAGTAAGGACAGTCGGATGGAATCCGCAGACACTATCCTCCCTATATCACCAAGTGACGCACGCACCGCCCCTGGCCACACTCGTAAGGAGCAATCCACCTCTATCTGCTCCCCGTCACAATCCAGCCCCAACAGCTACTGCACGTTTATGGGAGTCACGATCATCTCCCCGAAACCAAAATAGAAGGTGTGGGTAGTATCCCACCATCTCTCCCCCAAAGCGCATAAGACCGTTGTCGAACGAGGCATCTCATCCAGCACAGACGCCAACCTCCCAAAGCCCGCTGATGATACAACCCAACGTACCACAGCTGGAAGATGCTCCCAGACGTCCTTAAGCCCCGTCATCCCATGGGAATGCATGTTCTTCAAAGAGATGTCCGACTGTCAAAAAGGAAAAATCTTGTCAAAAATCAAGAAGAAAAGAAAAATCATCAAAAAGAGAAGAATGCCAAAAGTCAGGTTACTTACATATCCACCAGGGCTCACCACCCTCGAAGTGTGATGACGTGATGACTCCCGTAGTAAGGTTCGCTCATCCACCACTGGCTCGAATGCATCAAAGGAGTTCTCACTCCCCAAAGCAAGAGGCGCCCTAGCCCTTCACTCCACGTTCGCCCAATCATCAATAGTCAACCATGCCCCATGTGTGACGCTGCTCACAAAAGTGACCATTTCTTAGAGATTAGAATATTAGAACAATTTGCAGAGAAGAATCGAAGAAAGAGAGAAGGAAAGAAGCTGTGGAAAATGAAGGGAATCCACCCCTTTATATAGGATGCCAAGGGTCATATCGATCGGCATTGACCCCCCAACCATTGATCGACACTAACCCCTTACCTTCCCGAGGCAGTCCAAAAGTCCGTACCACTGCCGAACGGCACTCCTCGTACCATGCCAACCGGCACCCCCTCAAAATTGCGTAAAAAAATTCCCAAAAATACCAGAAAATCCTGAAAAATCCTCAGAAAATTCCTAAAAATCTCAGGAAGGATTTATAACATTTTCACTAAGAAAACTTCTCACTCCCTCGATGAAACCTATTTTTACCCATAAGAGCTCTCAAAAGCTAAAAGAATTTCCTCCCAGCAAAGCCCCCAGAGGATCTTTAAGGATCATCTCCTATACCCAAAAGGTCTGAAACCTCACGAGCAATATGTCCAATATATGGACAACCTAATAACTTCCCCAGCAGAGTTTATAGCATCAAATTATTTATTGCCCTTGCAAGGTCTCCAAAAGAAATAAAATTTTCCCCAGTAATCAGCTCCCCAGCTCAAAAGTCAAAATCACAAAGTATTTGTCCCTAGCGGAATCCAAAATCCAATCTTTATCCTCTCCTAAGTGAGAATTAACCTCGGTCATCTTAAAATTAAGCCCGCAGAATTGGTCATCTCTACTTAAGCCCATAGAATTGGCTTCAACCCGCAAAATTGGTCATCTCCTACTTAAGCCCACAGAATTATCTTTGACCTGCAGAATTGGTCATCTCTACTTAAGCTCGCAGAATTGGCTTCGAACCGCAGAGTTAGTCATCTCTACTTAATCCCACAGAATTGGCTTCGACCCGCAGAATTGGTCATCTCTACTTAAGTCAGCAGAATTGGCTTCGACCCACAGAATTGGTCATCTCCTACTTAAGCCCGCAGAATTGGCTTCGACCCACGGAATTGGTCATCTCTACTTAAGCCCGCAGAATTGGCTTCGACCCGCAGAATTGGTCATCTTCACTTAATCCCGCAGAATTAGCTTCGACCCGCAGAATTGGTCATCTCTACTTAAGCTCGCAGAATTGGCTTCGACCCGCAGAATTGGTCATCTCCACTTAAGCCTGCAGAATTGGCTTCGACCCGCAGAATTGGTCATCTCCACTTAAGCCCGTAGAATTATCTTTAATTCGCAGAATTGTTCATCTAATTTTCAATTGGCTTCGACCCGCATAATTGATCATCTAATCTTTAAGCCCTCAGAATTAGCTTCGACCCGCAGAATCGTTCACCCTCATCTCCAAGCCCTCAGAATTAGCTTCAGCCCGCAGAATTGGTCATCTCATCTTCAAGCCCTTAGAATTGGCTTCGACTCGCAGAATTGGTCACCCTCATATCCAAGCCCTCAGAATTGGCTTTGACCCATAGAATCGGTCACCCTCATCTCCAAGCCCTCAGAATTGGCTTCGACCCAGAGAATCTACCACCCTCATCTTTAAGCCCTGAGAATCAGCTTCGACTCGCAGAATTGGTCATCCCCAACACCTCTTTAGGAATTGACCCAAACCTTTGATCATCATACCTAGTATCCTCGCTCCTTTAGGTCCTCAAAATCAACCTCGACCCTCTGAATCGGTCATTCTCGCTCCCTTAGGTCCTCAGAATCGACCTCGACCCTCTGAATTGGTCATCCTATGTCAAAAGCATCATGCGGTGTCTATTCGATGGCTATCATTTATTCCAAACTCACCCATTGAGGGGTTCTATAGACACCCCATTCTATTACCCCTTAAACTCTCCTTTGGTCCCTAGAGCCTCCCTTCATCACTACAAACCTAAGTTATACCCCGGGCACTGACCTAGAATCCATCGGGCACTCCCAGGCTCCATTTGACCAAAATTCAAACTCTTCATCTCGATTAAGACTGAATGAATCTTCAAATTGCACTGAAACCCCTTTCCAACGGTCTGTCCCGTGCTCGATTCTGACTTACCATGAGGACGAACGACCCGTTTTCCCTCGAAACCTGATCAAGAGGCCACCGGAGGCTCTTAAGATCCGTTTGACCTAAGTCAACTCCTCATCTTGGCCGAGACTGAATGAATCTTCGAAGGGAACTAAAACCCCTTTTCTAACGGTTCATCCCGTCCGCGATTCTGACTTACGGTACGGACGAACGATCTGTTTGACTCCGAGAGGTCACCGAATGCTTCTAGGGCACGATTGACCAAAGTCAACTCCCTGAACCAGAACAAACTCTTTGTAATATCGAAGTGCATATCTTAAACTTTCAAACAGTCCACTCCGTGAGTGATTCGGACTTACCATATAAACGAATGATCCGTTTGCGTCCGAACGATTCCCCGTCCAATGGACCGACGAGCGCTTCCGAGCCACAATTGACTTAAATTCAACTCTCGAACTCGGGATAAATCCAAAGGACTTTCGAAGGTATCTGAATTAAATTTCCAATGGTCTTCCCCATGCACGATTCTGAACAACAATTTGTGCTCTGCGATCAATTTTCCGAAAAGGCCTGAAACACACGGTCAAACGACAGGTTCCAGACCCTGTCTATCGGCAGGTGTCAATAGGCAGGACCAGGTCTATGCTGATCGGCAATTCCCTGGGCCTATAAAAAGGAGTCCTTGACCTCATTTCAAAGGATCCCAGATCTGATAGACATCACTCTCAGAAAATCCATAAAAACTCTCTCGAAGTCAGCGCGATTTCCACATCCAAATCCCTTTCCTACCTTCATTTGTCATCATCCTTTTCATCAAACTTGGTGAATTCATTACCCTCCATCATCATCCAAGTCTATGGGCTGCTTTCCAACATTCAAGATCAAGCTCAAGATATTCAAAAAGGTCCAGTTTTCTCAATTCTCTCTTTAAATTCTCATATAACTTATTTTATTACTTAGCACTTTTATTATCTCATCTCACACATCCTAATATACTTTTTATTTATTATTATTGCACATCTCTTATTTTCATATAAATAAAAACCCAAAAAATAAGAAAAATAGGGTTTGCTCATAAATTCCAAATGGTATTCTCATACCTTTCTCACATTTTTCTCACGACTAAAATACTTTTTCTACATACACACACCCGCAAATAAGAGAAGTCCCGATTGGATTTATGGGATAAACCCCACCCCTAATTTTTCATGCGAACTACGTGGACTTTGATGCCTCTATAAGCTACGTAGGTGTCTCGGGGTAAAACCCGAAACTCGAGTCCTATTCCTACTTTTCTCATTTTATATTTTCTCTCTCTCTCTCTCTCTCTCTCTCTCTATATATATATATATATATATATATATATATATATATATATATATATATATATATATATGCATATATTTGTTCTTAGTGGCGTATTATTCCACATGCATTATCGTTCCATCATAACGATCAACGTAAGGATAATCGCGCAAATCCTATTTTCTAATATTATTTTTTATACCTTCCTACGGATGACTCGCTTTATCTCTTCCATGATACAAGTCGAGGATTCCTATCTCTGCTATATATACACATGCACACATATCACGGGGAAAATAAAAGAAAATAGAAAAAACCCATGAGAGACCGTAAGGGCGAAATGGGTGCCTAACATCTTCTCATTTTGTAACTTAGCCCTCCGGACCTTTTTGAATCATTTTGGTTTCGTATGCATTAGTATGTCTTTGGATGTTGTCCTTCGGGATGGCTTCCCCTTTTCTTTTGTCTGTTTTGAGTAAAATAGACTGGCGACTCTAATCTCTCTATATTTTTACACCTCACCTAATGACGTCGGCCGAAGCGCTCCCGGGAGGGACGCACGGGACCCGAGATCCTCACTCTCATCGCCCCATGATGAGGGTCGAGGATGGCCACAGTGACACTATTAAACTTAAGGAAAAGGGAATTGCGTTGAAAGTACAATCTAAAAAGAGAGAGGAAGTGTTGTCAGACTCCAAGTACGATTTTGAGTTGGAATATTTAGCGCTTTTTTCAAAAAATTCTAAACAACTCTCAAACTTACAAAAGAAAATACTGTTAAAGAAAAGAGAAGTTTTGAGAAACATAAAAATTATTAATTGGTAAGGAAAAATTTTGAAAAAGAAAAGAAAGATTTCCCAAAGAAAGATGAAGAAAAATGTTATGAGTATGAGGATAAGGTCCACAAAGCTCAAGAGTGTCCGAAGAGATTTAAGAGACAGGGAAATGGCAAAGATTCCTTAAATTCCACGCTTAGCGAGATTATTATCGAGTCGGTGGATTCCAAGGATGAATCGACGCATGGACATAACTTCACTACGTTCATAGGAAATCATGTTAGTACATCTAGTGAACCTCACATCGATGTGAAAGCTACTAAACATAAAGACCTCGACAGGGATTTTAGGCATTTCAGTGAGAGTGAGGGAGATGATGTTTTATGTTAGAGTGAGAGTGACCTTCAACGCTCCTACACTGATTTTCACGCTCAGTACTTTAAAACAAAGAAACAAAATAAAGGTTTAACGATTAGAGTTTTAACCTTAGAGAAGAAGTTGAGAGAGGCGAGCGAGATCGAGTCCTTGGTGAGAGTTTATTTGGGAGAGAGGATTGTTTTAGTTAAGGGGAAAAATGGTGACTTGACCAATAAAGTGGCTAGTCTTACGAGAGAACTTCAATTTTCATTGGATACTCGTGAAAAACTTGAAGCCCATGTATCCCAACTCGAAAGAGATATAGAATGCTCTCGGGAGGTCAAGGTTATTTTAAAGGACACATTTAGGAAGGATGGGAAGATGATCCTTGATCCCACACTAGGTAACATTAAGATGCAAGGAATACGTTATGACGATCCATCCATTTATAAAGCCTCACTCGAGCCGGTTCCCAACTTTGTGATGTATCCTTATAGCCCTCAACCTAACCCTCCAACGCGATCGAACCTACCAAGGAGATCTCTTCCTAGACATTTTGAGTAAGGTAAACCAAAGCCCATTTATGTTTATTCCTATTTCAAACAAAGAGGTCACCTTAGAGAGTTTTGTTTTAATCTAAGGAAAGTTTCTCATATGCGGGTTCCACAGTATGCTCCCACACAAGTTCCTACACATGTTTCCACACGCACTCCCATATGTGTCACTTCGCATGCCCCCACACATCATCATAGAGAGTTTGTGATTTTTAGAGAGCAAGTAGAGTATTTAGTCAAGAATTCACAATGTTTGATAGAGAAATTTCATAGTTTGGCTTCTCCTTTTGAGAAATACTATGGGCCTAATGAAAGAGTTTTGTTTCTCTAGAAAAGGTTTGAAAAATACAAAAAAGATTTTTAGTTTTTAAGAAAAAGATGAAAAGGTGAAAAAGATTTTATTTTGATAAATTTTTTGAATAAAGACAAAAAGAGTTTGTTTTTTCTTTGTCACCATATATGGATGAACATTTAAGATATTCGGATCACCCCTACATTCTATCCATTCACATGACTTTTCGTAATGTTTTGAGACATGACTTTGTTTAAACATTCTTCTTAATAATGCATGGATATTATTACGTTGACCTTTGATGACTACTATCTATATGTTAGACTCCCTGTCTCCTTTAATGCACATGTGCACAAGCTTTATGAACATTGTGCTTACTTGTTGTTTGTCGAATATATGCTTTCATCTCAAATTCTCTTAATAATGAACCAAATGTAAAAAAAAAGAAAGTTGTGCACGTAAGAACCATTGCCCGGATTTCGTATAAAAATTTTATATTTTAAACAATGGAAAGGGGATACAAAAGATAAAAATATACTTTGAGTTAAAATCCTCCATCTCCATAAAAGAGATTAAAAAGGTTAAAGGAACATAAAAAAAGAAATGATAGGCCAATTTTATTTACATTCATTGATGCTTCACTACATATGAGCACTATAATTTCTTCAGAATAATTGAGGGTGAATTCATAATATATGAGATATTTTGAGGGAGTTAAAATAGAAGATCAATGGGTTTGCACAATGGGTTTTTTAAAAATATTTAATAGTTTGGCGTTATTGGCATGAGAATCATTTAAGTTCATGACATGTTGATTAAGTCGAGTCGATGTTATATGAGTTCATTACTTTTCGACCTATGGTAAACTTTGAGTAATTTCTTTAGAAGTGTCTTATGACTTCGTCCACACATACTATGAATGTTTATATTATTTACCTATGGAAAATGTTAACACAATTACATTCCACATTCATGACTTGGATATTTTAGTGTTCTTCAATGTTCTGTTGTATTTGTAGTTTTTAAACATTATATTTGACAAATTTTGAAAAATGTTCTAAAATAGTTTGTGGAGAAAATTTGCCTTTTGAGATTTTCATTACATGTGAGTTGTTTAATATTTTTGTGATGATATATTACTTCTTCATGTGATGATTATTTTTAATGATTAGTTTCTACTACTTTGTCTATTACGGACAAAAAGGGTGAGAACAAATTGAGATAGGGGGTATATTTCTATTAAACTCGTATGCATCACGGTTTGATTTTCTCATATGTGTAGAATGTTCCGCCTAGATGATGATCACTTGAACGCACACAAGATGAAGACAAATCTAGCCAAAGGGGAGATAAACTAAATTTGAAGAATGTATATAAATACTTATATGTTTCTTGATTTGGGAGGGTAATTTTCATATTAGTCTTTAGGATACAATTTGAGTTCGGTTTGTGTTTTGTACTGAAATAGCCAAAGGAGGAGATTTGTAAGAGCAAGTTTTATAATTGCTTGGTGTTATTTTACATTTTGGGTTATCATGTTACACATACACTGCCCTTATATGACTTTTCTTTATTCAAAGAAAAAGTTGAAGAAATTTGGAAGATTGAAGTATCATACACCTCCGAATATTTTAGTATTATTCCACGGTGTGTTGTATTTGTGCTTTCTATACTTTATATTTGATAAATTTTAAAAACAATTCAAAAATAGTTTGTGGAGAATTGCTCCCTTTTGATCTTTTCATTACATGTGCATTATTTAATATATCTGTGATGATACCTTACTTCTTTATGTGATGCTTATTTTTCATGATTGGTTTCTACTCCTTTGTCTATTACAGACAAAAACGGGGAAAACAAATTGAGGGGGACTTTTATTTTTCTATTAAAACTAGGGTTGTGTTTTTTTTTTTAATTTTTGATTTTTTTGAATTTTGATCCAATTTTGGAAATATTTTTTTTGGCCAATTTTTGATTTTTTTAAAAAAAATCGGATCGAAAATCGGATTTTTTCTATATTTCGAATTTTTGATTTTTGCCGATCCGAATTTTTGAAGCTTTTTTCCAATCCGAATTTCCAAATTAATTTCCAAACTAGTTTTTCGATTTTAATTCCCAAAAATTAACTTTTTTATAACAACCCTTCCCTTCTTTATTTTGCCCTTAACTTACTAGCCTTTGGATTTTTACAATTTTGCCACGAGATATAGTAAGTAACCCTTAGATTGTTTTGTAACTTACAAAACTAGGGCTACGCTCTTTCAGCTCTCTCACTTTATAGTTGTCCCTCTCTCCTTCTTCCGGATCTCTCTGCCGACAACTCACTCCCTCCCCCCGCCAACAGCTCCCAATCCCTCCCTCCGCCGACAGCTCGTATGAGGGGAGATTTAATTTAGGTTTCATCTATATGATTTTCGTTTAGTTCTGTTATTCATACATATTTGTGTGTTTAGATGATTTTAGATCTGTTCTTTTTTAAAAAATTGCCAAATTTCTGAATTTTGCTGAAATTTAAAGTTTTTTTGATTTTTCGAAAATTCTGAAATCGAAAGAAAAACAATTCTGAAAAAAATCGAAATCGGCTTTGGCACGCCATTTTTTGGCGATTTTTTTTATTTTTTCCTGAACCATTCTTTTTCGATCCGATCGGGCCGAAATACAACCCTAATTAAAACTCATTTGCGTCACGGTATTTTATGTATCTCACGTTTATAGGTCATTCTGCCTAGATGATGATCACTTGGACCCACACACGACAGAGACAAAGCTAGCCAAAGGGAAGATCAATTATATTTGATGACTCTATATAATTACTTTTCCATTTCTTGATTTGAGAGGAAATTTTTTGTATTAATCTTTAGGATACAATTTGGCTTCAATTTGTGTTTTGTACCGGAATAACCAAAGGGGGAGATTTATAAGAGCAAGTTTTATAAATATTCAGTTTTATTTTGTATTTTGTCTTATCCCGTTACACATACACTGCACCTACATGACTTCTCTATATTCGAAGACAAAGTTGAAGACATTTGGAATATTGAAGTTTCATACATCTCAACAACCTAAGAAGAAGTTGCGGTTTTTATTGGTAATGAGTTACCTTATGTTTTCAGGGGTTTTAGAATTTTAAAGACGTTGGTTTTTCAAAATGAGTTAAAAATATTTTGATAGAATTTTTTTGAAAATTCGCTGCCGTCGTTCAAACAAGGTACGTGTCGTTTAAATGACCGGGCAACATTTTATTTTTTAATTAGTTCTAATGCAAAATTTTCATATTTATCCTTTTATAAAAAACCTTTTTGTAAATAGGATGCACATAGTTAGACTCGTTAAGAACTCCTTTTACCATCTATAAACATTTTTTTTAGTTCTCTTTTTGATAAATACTTCTTTAATCATTTCAAGCCCATTGGAATCATAAAGACTACTTTATGAAATCAAGAAGAAGGCTTGTAGCACAAAAAACTTTGTGGAGAGAAATCCCTACTGCAAAGATGTGAAACCAATGTTTCACTTCTAAAGAATGAAAGGTTTGTAATAACCCTCGCTTATGAGAACGTATTTTATATTAATTACTAGGTATGGTAATTAGATATAAGTTTTGGATTATGAATTGAGTGATAATTTAATGAAGAAAAGTAAATATTCACTATGAGTTTGCATATATACCATAACTATGGGTGAATATTGCTATGTTATGCTTATTAATATCACATGAATTAAAATGATATTTGGCTTAATAATGAGACCGGAACTTAAATTGGATTATAAAATGTCCAAATGATAATTTAGAGGCCGCAGTTGATTCCGGAACGTGCGAGATAGTCAGATATTGTGCCATTATGTGTTTTGAGATTTTGGGCATTTTTGACTGATTATGCCTTTAATATGAAATTGCGTATTATTTTATCGCAATATCGATCAATTGGGTTGGGATTTTGGCAAAAGGCACGATTTATATCTTGAGTGAATCACTATTCACCTAATTGTATTTTCTAAACCTAGAGAACTAAAGAGATAAAGAGAAAGAGTAGAGAGAAGAAAGGATATTGAAGACTTGAGAAGGATTCTTGATCCCACACCAAGAAAATCTGCATTTTCTACATTGAGGCAAGTTTCCTACTTGCTATTTATGGTTTAAGTTAAATGATTGGTAGTGATAAGGATGTATTGATCATGGTTTGATTAGTTTAGGTTTTTTTGTGTAATTGTTGGTCTTGAAGCATTGAAGATTAATTTGGATGATTATTGATAGTTGGGGTAGTAGTTAATAGCATTTATGTTGTGTTGGTGACAATACATGAGTTGGTTTGAATGGATTTGAGTTGGGAAGGAAATTGGAGTCCAAGACTCCATAAGCAAATTAGGAATTTCTGCAGAGCCGAATCGATTCGGCCCGGCCGAATCGATTCGGCAATTATGCAGAAACCCAATCTTCCTGACCGAATCGATTCGTATGGGCCGAATCGATTCGGCAACTATGCAGAATCCCATATTTTCTGGCCGAATCGATTCGGAAACCCTGCACTTTTTCAATTTCTTTTCTTTTTCAATTTTAACCCTTTTCTTTAGGATTAGTAATTAAGGACCTTCTTGAATGAAGTAAATATAGGATCTTAGAGTATCAGTTGAGTTCGGTCGACTCCCTAGACTCGAAGGGGTTCATCTAGGGTTCCTGTCAAGAGGGGGGGAGAGTTAAAGAAATGTTTAGGCATTTCTTCTGTCAGGTAGTTCCATAAGAGTCTAGGAAATCTTAAGGTCGAATTTGGAGACTTTAGGAGTAAATGCGAACTAGATCTCATTTGATGGGTTATTATCAAGTCCAAACAAGGACATTTTGGAGAGATAACTTGGGAGTTTAAATATTCTTCGAGGTTATTATGATGATGTGAAGTATACCATAATGCATTTGATAAAATGTAAAATGGATAAAGTAAAACATAATTTACTAAATCACGAAATGGAAATTAATAAAATGGATGTTACACACCTCTCTAAATACCATCTTAAGGGAAGTCCGTGCGTGAGGTGAAGCCCCCTGGCTAATGAATGCAGGGTGGATATAGTCCTAGGCCATATGAGCGCTTGTTTTATATTTTTCTGCGATGGGTAGGAGATTCTGGGTGTGGTCTTGACTACCCCGTAGGCATATGGCCGATTCCCGACGTTTGCGATAGGATCCCAGGTTGTCTTATGTTAGGCCCTGGAAGATGATGGTTATTTTGGGGCGCGCACAGTGGGGAAACCCAGACGGGCTGTCTTAGAATCGTTATATACATATTTATAACTATTCTATTTTCGAGTTGGGCTTGATGGAACATTAATGCCATAAAGAGCAAAGTATATGCCACAAAGAGCATACTATTGAGATAAGTGTCATAAAGTGCACATAGTAATAATTGCATTCCTGATAAGGAATGGAAAGAAGACGGAAATGAAAATGAGGAAAGATGAAAAGGCTCATAAGTACTTTTATTTCTTTGTATAATTGAATTTCATTTTAATAATCATTTAACTGTCTTAGTTCTTTATATGATGTTACCATGCTAGAATATCATCCATGCTTACCTGTCCATTATTGTCATACCTGTCATTTATCTAGTGATCATAAAAAACCGGCCTCTGACCGGTTCTTCGTTTTCTTGTTGTGTATGTATCTTCTATTTTTTCATTCAGGTGTTCCGCCGCAAGGTCGCCCGTAATGACTTTCTTTTCTCTAAGTCTTTTGAGGAGCTGTGACATTTTGCGGGTATCACGGGATATTTTGTGTAGACGCCTCTATTATTGTTTTCTAGCTAAGATCAGTCTTTATTCGGGCGTGTGGCCCAAATGGTGTAATTGTAAATGATGTATCATGTAACACATGGAACTCACTGTGTATTGTATGGATTGTATCGACCGATGCTTTATTCGGTCCATTCTTATCTATTGGATTATATTATATATGTTTGTGGGAGTTTCCACCCTCTTTTTCTATTATGGGTTGTTGAACGTGTTTTCTTTAAATTACAAACTAAATTTTTGATAACCCGTTTTCTGGAATATTGTGTGGTTATTCCTGGTACTCTGTATGATCATTGTGATGTTGAGAATGATATCTATCCATGATTCTATTTCATCGGGGTATCGGGCTGGCCACCCTTTATTTCGAATAGCGGGTTGTCACAGATGGTATCAGAGCATCAGGTTCTAGAGTCTTTAGGATCTATGCGGACTTGTCACGTTCTACCGTAGCGTTCTTTGATATAGAGCTTAATGTTAGGATTGTCTTGTTGCTTATGTATGTGATCTTCTGCTAGATAGATTGTTTTATATAATATTCTGACTCCATCTCTTCTCTATCTCAGATGCCGCCAAAGAGAGGACGTCCCGCTAGACGCAATAGGGTTGTCGAGGATGAGGTTGGTCCTCCACCGCCGCCACCGGGGAATATCAGTGCCGCTGATGTGGTAAATATCGTGGCCCAAGCATTTAATGCAGCGATGACTGCAGTGGCACAACAATTTCCTCAAGCTCAAGCGAGGGGACAAGAAGCACTAGTCCCTACGGGACCTTCTCAGTGGGAACGGGTAAGAGAGTCTTTCGTAAAGGGTCATCCCCCAGAATTTGAGGGAGGTTCGGACGTTATAAAGGCAAACCAGTGGAAGAAGGACATGCAGCGCCATCTTAGGATGGTGGAATGTAGTGAGGAGAAAAAGTAAATCCTCATTACCTTTAAGCTTGCCGGATCGGCCTTACACTGGTGGGAGTCAATGATGACACCCGAACAAAGGGATACAATGTAAATCACCAATTTTTGGACTTTGTTTGATGGAAAGTATTTCCCTCCCGCAGTTCAAAGGGAGATGCAGAGGAAGCTTCAAGATTTAGTATAAGGGGAGAGATCGGTTACCGAATATGAAGAGGAGTTTACCCGGTTAGCAAGCTTTATACCGGATGAAGTGACTCCGGAAGCGAAGAGGATCTCCAGATTTGTAGGAGGTTTGCACTGGCGCATAAAACAACATTTTCTTGGAAATCTATCTTTGGTAACCTTTGGGGACGTGATGAATGCTGCTTTACTTCACTGTCAAGAGCATAGATTATTTGTGAAAAACAATAAGAAGGCTACAGCAATGGGGCAAGTGGTGAAATCAGGAAGTAATGGGATCGGAGGGGGAACATCTTCTTCATCCCAATCCTCGGGGAACAAGCAGAAGGAGAGGGATCCTCAGCAAGAGGATTTGTCCAAGCGTCAACGTTTTGGTGGGTTTAATGCTGGTGGCAATAATAATAATAATAATAATAACAGGTCGGGTCAAGGCGGACAACAATAACAGGGAGGTAGAGGTGGAAATGGAGGTAGGGGCCAGCAGGGCCGGGGTGCGGGACAATTCCGAAACAATCAAGGTAGGAATCAGGAGAATGCGGCTAATAAATGTTGTTAGTGTGGGGAGTTGGGCCATTATAAAAGGGCGTGTCCTCAGTTGGTTGGAGGGAATCTTCCCAAGGCTCCACAACAGCCGTATGTACAGTTTCCGCCCCAGGCGCCTAATCCGATTGTTCCTCCTCAGCAGGGGCAACTGCAGTATGGACGGGTTTACCATATTCAGGAGGCTATGCTTCCTCCAGCTCCTCCGGCACCGCCAGCGATCGAGGGTAAGTTTTTCATTCATGGGCACATGGGTCAAGTACTATTTGATATGGATTCTACACACTCCTTTATTTCTAGGAGTTTTGCTCAGACCACAGGTTTGATAAAATCTGCTGAAAGTACATTCACTAGCGTTGAATCCTCTATGGGTGATGGTCCATTGATTTTCTTTGTTTGTAAAAACATAGGGATTAATCTTGGTAACTTGTGTTTTGAGGCCGAATTGCTCATCCTTGACATGGTCGGGTATGATGTAATATTGGGTATGGATTTGCTAGTGAAATACCGTGCGATAGTAAACTGTTATGGGAAAAGCATAGTTTTTGCAGTTCCGGGACAAGAAATGTTCCTGGTTGTTATGCCTTGTATGGAAGGGAGTACGAGTGCTTATTTATATTATATTGTGGAAGATGCATCTAGGGATGTTGTGGTTCCCCTACATTCTCTTCCGATTGTTAGATATTTTGAAGATGTTTTTCGGGAGATACCGGGATTACCTCCAAGTCGGGAGATAGAGTTTGTGATTAATTTAATGCCAGGAACTCGACCGATTGCTAAAACTCCGTATCGAATGGCTCCTGTGGAGATGAGGGAGTTGAGAGATCAAATTCAGCAGCTATTGGAGCAGGGATTTATTAGGCGTAGCACATCGCCATGGGGTGCTCCGGTATTGTTCGTGAAGAAAAGAGACGGTTCTCTCCGGTTATGTGTGGACTATAGGGAGTTGAATAAAGTCACCATCCGGAATAAATACCCTTTGCCCCGCATCGATGATTTGTTTGACCAACTTAGGGGAGAATCATACTTCTCCAAAATCGATTTGAGGACGGGGTATCATCAATTGAGGATACGGGCGCAAGATGTATCCAAGACTGCATTTCTGACCCGTTATGGATCCTATGAATTCTTGGTTATGCCCTTTGGGCTAACCAATGCTCCTGCTGTATTTATGGATCTTATGAATAGGGTGTTCCGGGATTTCCTTGACCAGTTTATTACTGTATTCATCGATGACATCCTAGTCTATTCTCAGACAGAGTCTGACCATGCTACTCACTTACGGTTGGTCCTGCAGAGATTGAGGGATCACAAATTGTATGCAAAGTTTGAGAAATGTGGCTTTTGGTTGAAGGAAGTTCAATTTCTAGGTCATGTGGTGTCATCCCAGGGTGTATCTGTGGATCCTAACAAGGTAATTACGGTGAGAGAGTGGGGTCAGCCCACGACACCTACTGAGGTTCGTAGTTTTCTGGGCTTGGCGGGTTATTACCGTCGATTTATTAAGGGTTTTTCAACAATCGCTAGCCCGTTGATGAACTTAACCCGAAAGGGAATAAGATTTATTTGGGACAATTCATGTCAAGCTTCATTTAAAGAGCTCAAAAATAGATTAACTTCGGCTCCAGTCCTTGCATTGCCAAAACCGGGATTGGAATACCTAGTCTTCACCGATGCATCTCTTCAAGGGTTAGGAGGTGTTCTTCAATAAGAAAGACAATCTATCGCTTACGCTTATCGTAAGTTGAAGCCTCACAAAAGGAACTATCCGGTGCATGACTTAGAGTTTTCCGCAGTTGTTTTTACCTTGAAGATATGGAGGCATTATCTCTTGGGGGAAAAGTTTAGTCTTTTCACAGACCATAAATTGCTGCAATATTTATTTTCCCAAAAGGACTTGAATATGCGTCAGCGTCGTTGGTTGGAGTTTGTGAAAGACTAACAATTTGATATCCATTATCATCCTGAAAAGGCGAGCATGGTAGAGGATGCCTTGAGTAGGAAGCTCGAGGGAGACTTAGCTAATGTGTGGAAATCAAAGTGGAGAGAGCTCTGTCAGGAGGATGCGGGGGTAAGGGCATTCATTTCCGTGATGACCGTTACTCCTACGATTATAGCGAGAATTGTGGAAGCCCAGGGAAGAGATAAAGGTTGTCAAGATCATATACACCGACTGTTGTCCGAGGGAGCGGAATCATACTCGGTTGGTTCTGAGGGTGGACTACGCTTCCATGGAAGACTTATTGTTCTCGAAGATGGGAACTTGAGACGAGCGGTGATGGCGGAATCTCACGGGTCAAAGTTTACGGTACATCCAGGTGGGGACAAGATGTACCAAGATATGCACCGTCAGTATTGGTGGGCTGGTATGAAAAGGGATATCTCGGAGTTTGTATCCCAATGCACTACTTGTCAGTTGGTTAAGATTGACCACCAATGACCGACAGGTTTGTTGCAACCGCTAGAGATTCCAGTATGGAAATGGGAAATCATTTCTATGGATTTAATTACGGGCTTACCTAGATCACAGAGAGGTCATGATTCGATTTGGGTAATTGTTGACCGTTTGACTAAATCGGCACATTTCTTGCCTGTACGTACGGATTATGATACTGCTCGTTACGCCCAATTGTTCATCGAGGAGATCGTTAGACTTCATGGGGTACCTTTAAATATTGTTTCTGACCGAGATAAGATATTTGTGTCCCATTTTTTGCAAAGTTTTCAAGAGGTCATGGGGACCGAGCTGAAGTTAAGCTTTTCCTATCATCCTCAAACAGATGGTCAAACTGAAAGGGTAAACCAGATGTAGGAGAATATGCTTCGTATGTGCATGCTTGAGTTTAAGGGCGGTTGGGAACAATACCTCCCATTGGTTGAGTTTGCTTATAACAACTCATACCAATTTACTATTGGAATGGCACCTTATGAAGCTTTGTATGGCCGGCCATGTAGATCCCCCGCTTGTTGGTTGGAAGTGGGTGATAACAAATTTCTTGGACCTGAAATGATCCAGGACACTTCTTCAAAGATTGAACTTATTCGAAATCGCATTCGAATAGCCCAAGACCGTCAAAAGAGCTACGCCGATGCGAGTAGGAGACACATGAAGTTATAGGTTGGAGACCAAGTGTTGGTGCGAGTATCTCCAATGAAGGGCATTAAACGTTTCGAGAAGAAAGGAAAGCTTGCACCGCGTTTTGTTAGACCTTTCCCAGTTATAGCAAAAGTTGGTCCCATGGCATATCAACTTGCTTTACCGGAGCCTTTGCAAAAAATCCACGATGTATTCCATGTCTCCTCTTTGAATAAGTATAGAAGATGTGAGGGTGCCCTTTGGCACATCCCTTTTGAAGATATCGACTTACAACCCGATGTTTCATATGAAGAACAACCGGTTGCTATTCTTGAGTGTGGGGAGCGCAAGTTAAGGTCTCGTGTGGTGCCCTTAGTGAGAGTTAAATGGAGTCACCACAATGCAAAACAATCAACGTGGGAGCGTGAGGACGAGATGCGGGAGAAATATCCACATATTTTCTTATAAGGTACGCCTGAATTTTGGGGACAAAATTCCCTCATAAGGGGGGGGAGTATGTAATAACCCTCGCTTATGAGAACGTATTTTATATTAATTACTAGGTATGTTAATTAGATATAAGTTCTGGATTATGAATTGAGTGCTAATTTAATGAAGAAAATTAAATATTCACTATGAGTTTGCATATATACCATAACTATGGGTGAATATTGCTATGTTATGCTTATTAATATCACATGAATTAAAATGATATTTGGCTTAATAATGAGACCGGAACTTAAATTGGATTATAAAATGTCCAAATGATAATTTAGAGGCCGCAGTTGATTCCGGAACGTGCGAGATAGTCAGATATTGTGTCATTATGTGTTTTGAGATTTTGGGCATTTTTGACTGATTATGCCTTAAATATGCAATTGCATATTATTTTATCGCAATATCGATCAATTGAGTTGGGATTTTGGAAAAAGGCACGATTTATGTCTTGAGTGAATCACTATTCACCTAATTGTATTTTCTAAACCTAGAGAACTAAAGAGAGAAAGAGAAAGAGTAGAGAGAAGAAAGGATATTGAAGACTTGAGAAGGATTCTTGATCCCACACCAAGAAAATATGCATTTTCTACATTGAGGCAAGTTTCCTACTTGCTATTTATGGTTTAAGTTAAATGATTGGTAGTGATAAGGATGTATTGATCATGGTTTGATTAGTTTAGGGTTTTTTGTGTAATTGTTGGTCTTGAAGCATTGAAGATTAATTTGGATGATTATTGATAGTTGGGGTAGTAGTTAATAGCATTTATGTTGTGTTGGTGACAATACATGAGTTGTTTTGAATGGATTTGAGTTGGGAAGGAAATTGGAGTCCAAGACTCCATAAGCAAATTAGGAATTTCTGCAGAGCCGAATCGATTCGCTGCAAGATAATTTCCAGGGTTGGGTGAACCGAATCGATTCGGATTGTCCGAATCGATTTGGCAATTATGCAGAAACCTAATCTTCCTGACCGAATCGATTCGTATGGGCCGAATCGATTCGGCAACTATGCAGAATCCCATATTTTCTGGCCGAATCGATTCGGAAACCCTGCACTTTTTCAATTTCGTTTCTTTTTCAATTTTAACCCTTTTCTTTAGGATTAGTAATTAAGGACCTTCTTGAATGAAGTAAATATAGGATCTTAGAGTATCAGTTGAGTTCGGTCGACTCCCTAGACTCGAAGGGGTTCATCTAGGGTTCCTGTCAAGGGGGGGAAGAGTTAAAGAAATGTTTAGGCATTTCTTCTGTCAGGTAGTTCCATAAGAGTCTAGGAAATCTTAAGGTCGAATTTGGAGACTTTAGGAGTAAATGCGAACTAGATCTCATTTGATGGGTTATTATCAAGTCCAAACAAGGACATTTGGGAGAGATAACTTGGGAGTTTAAATATTCTTCGAGGTTATTATGATGATGTGAAGTATACCATAATGCATTTGATAAAATGTAAAGTGGATAAAGTAAAACATAATTTACTGAATCACGAAATGGAAATTAATAAAATGGATATTACACACCTCTCTAAATACCATCTTAAGGGAAGTCCGTGCGTGAGGTGAAGCCCCCTGGCTAATGAATACATGGTGGATATAGTCCTAGGCCATATGAGCGCTTGTTTTATATTTTTCTGCGATGGGTAAGAGATTCTGGGTGTGGTATTGACTACCCCGCAGGCATATGGCCTCTTCCCGACGTTTGCGATAGGATCCCAGGTTGTCTTATGTTAGGCCCTGGAAGATGATGGTTATTTAGGGGCGCGCACAGTGGGCAAACCCGGACGGGCGGTCTTAGAATCGTTATATACATATTTATAACTATTCTATTTTCGAGTTGGACTCGATGGAACATTAATGCCATAAAGAGCAAAGTATATGACACAAAGAGCATACTATTGAGATAAGTGCCATAAAGTGCACATAGTAATAATTGAATTCCTGATAAGGAATGGAAAGAAGACGGAAATGAAAATGAGGAAAGATGAAAAGGCTCATAAGTACTTTTATTTCTTTGTATAATTGAATTTCATTTTAATAATCATTTAACTATCTTAGTTCTTTATATGATTTTACCATGCTAGAATATCATCCATGCTTACCTGTCCATTATTGTCATACCTGTCATTTATCTAGTGATCATATAAAACCGGCCTCTGACCGGTTCTTCGTTTTCTTGTTGTGTATGTATCTTCTATTTTTTCGTTCAGGTGTTCCGCCGCAAGGTCGCCCGTAATGACTTTCTTTTCTCTAAGTCTTTTGAGGAGCCGTGACATTTTGCGGGTATCACGGGATATTTTGTGTAGACGCCTCTATTATTGTTTTCTATCTAAGATCTGTCTTTATTCGGGCGTGTGGCCCAAATGGTGTAATTGTAAATGATGTATCATGTAACACATGGAACTCACTATGTATTGTATGGATTGTATCGACCGATGCTTTATTCGGTCCTTTATTATCTATTGGATTATATTATATATGTTTGTGGGAGTTTCCACCCTCTTTTTCTATTATGGGTTGTTGAACGTGTTTTCTTTAAATTACAAACTAAATTTTTGATAACCCGTTTTCTGGAATATTGTGTGGTTATTCCTGGTACTCTGTATGATCATTGTGATGCTGAGAATGATATCTATCCATGATTCCTGTTTCATCGGGGTATCGGGCTGGACACCCTTTATTTTGGATAGCGGGTTGTCACAAGGTCGATCGGTGGATACTGAGGTAAGATTGCTTCTTGTGGACGACTCTGAATTGGTTTATTTTCTATAGAAGAAATTAAAGACTCTGCGCATCGTACTTAGTCTGTCTGAGTAATTTGTATGTCGACTGTTTGTAAATTATTATGTAGTGTTGAACATAGGTTTTTTTTCCCTTTTAAGGGATTTTTCCTCACTTGTATGTGTTGATTTCATGCTTGGTTTGATTATTTAATATTGGAATTCTTCTTGTATTCACACCACTACACCAAAATGCTAATTTTGTGACTGTCTTTTTGTGACTGCCAATAGAGATGACAAACTTGTCACTCCCGGGAGGAGTCACAAAATTATTTGTAACTCCCATTAAGGGTGATAAAATCAATGGGTAATAAAAAAAATTGAGTCAATTAGTTTGTCACCGCTAATGGGAGTGACAAATGTTACCATATAATTAATTTGTGACTCCTATAAGCAGTCACAAATTTATAACTATCACAAGCAGTCACAAGTTTATTAGTAGGCATAAGTTATGACTCTTATGAGCAGTCACGAAATTATAACTGCTATGAGGAGTCACAAATTTTAGTCTTAGACTTAATTTGTGACCGGTATTAGCGGTCACAAATTTGTAACTGCTAGTAGCGGTCACAAATTTTGGCCTAAGACTTAATTTGTAACTGCTATTGGCAGTCATAAATTTATAACCGCTCCCAACAGTCACAAATTTTGATCTTAGACACAATTTGTGACTGCTATTAGGGGTCACAAAATTTTTCACCTACTTTAATTTTCCTCTTCTCTATCTGTACGTGAAGAACTCCCGTCCTCTTCTCTCTCTTTCATTTGACAAAACCAAAATGAAGAACTCTTGTATTTTTCGATTCTAAATTTTCTATCCAAATAGGTATTTTTCGATTCTAAATTTTCTGTATACTTTTGTTATAATTTTTATGTTCGCATGTGTGTGTAAGTATAAATTTTTCTTGGCTCAAGAGATGGTCTCAGCTGGACCTTTTATTAGGTGTGAAGAAGCCGTTGACGTAGCTACATATATAATTTTGTAACTATGTTTGTTGGGTCTAAACTTGTGTTGGGTTTGGATGAACAGGATGATGTGAAAGGTCGGCTTCAAGCATTTGTGACGCATCCCCAGATCGGTGAATCAAACGGTATTTTTTATTCTAAATTTTATGTCTATTTTTGTTGTATATTTATGGGTATTTCTGCTGTATAGGTTGGTCGATATAGAATTTTCTCATTTAGATTTCATAGTTTACATTTCCTCATATCCTCATTTCTGTCTAAAGCCCTAATTTCAATTCTCATTGTGTGTGTGCGCATTTCGATTCCTATTATGTGTGGGTATATTTTCTCCTCTTAGCCTTACACTTCACTGCTTGAGCACTGCTTGATATATGATTAAGCACTACTTGATATATTAGTTGGATTCAACTGATATCTGATACCTGATATGTTTGATATATTCAGTTGGATTCGATTGATATATATTCAGTTGGATTATGAATTTTTATATTTTTGCAACTTCTTCTCCATATTTTTGAAGAATATGTGCAATTCTTCAATCAATAGGGTGTTGATATCTTCATTATCTTTAATATCACTGGCATACAAATGATCTGTTACTGAATTTTTTTCATAGTTTAGAATTGAAGTGGCTCTTGTAGAAAGCAAAGGAAGAGACATTAATAGGAATTTTGGGGTCACAAATGAACTTCTGAGTGGAGATTGAGATCTGGACTGTATCCACTGCTATTTAGTCTAGTGTTTTTATAAGTCTAGTGTTTCTATAAGTAGATGATAGCAATGCAATTTTTGCAGTTCTCAATGATGGTTACTTATGGATTACTTTTCAATGATGAAGAAGAGGAATTTCTTCCTAAGTTTTTGCAGTTCTCAATGATGTCCATCTAGCATTGTCCCACATCAATCAACGGTATGTGGATATCTTGATATGATCAAACCTAAGTGTTAGGTCATTTGTTTGCTTGACATCCACGCTTCAATTATTATTATTTTTTTAATCTAAGCACAATTTAGTATTGGTTAATGTAAGGTGAGTGTACTTATGGAGATAGATCTTGATTTGGTTTTTTAATTACTGCTTAGTAGGACCTGCTTGGTATTTTGTTTGTTGGAGTGCCACAGTTTTGCATTGTATGTTGATATGGTAACACTGCTAGAATCATCATAAAAGATCCTCAAATATCATAAATATGCCATAAAAGTATCCAACACCTAATATATCTCAACCTCATCTCGAAGTCATATTTGGTTTTGTGTAAATAGTAATAATAGATCTATTGAGGGTCCTGGTAAGCTAAACATGGATGCTAAATGCATAGTTGATCAATTCTCAATGAAGGATAAATGCCTACGATTACTTTTCATGTGTCAAGAAACACTACTCAGTAGCATCAATTAAACAATGAAGGATAGTTGTTTGTACATGGTTGCTAATTTCATCTTATGAATGATTAGATACACTACTCAGTAGCATCAATTAAACTGGAATTTTTTGTTGCCTAAGAAAATATAGGTCCCAATTTTAATGTTGGTCAACTAGATGATCCTGAAGTGCTTACACTTTCTTTATATTGATATCCTGTTTTGATATTGTTCCCCACATTCTTTATTGTAACTAACATAGTTACATTTTATTATTTGCAGGCATACACATGGCATACATAGTATTCAAAGGCCTAAATCCAGGTGTTTACACTTCGTGGCAAGCAACACAAGCACAAGTCAATGGATACCGAGGCGTCGTATTCAAAAAATTTGAGTCCATTGAACTTGCTCAACAGGCATACTCCGAGTACACGAGGGAGGATGTCACAACATCAATACCCCCCACGACTGATATACCTAGACTTCACGAATCGTATCCACCACATGGTGACTCCTGGTCTAGATTTAGAATGATTTGTTACATGTTCATGACATTCCACATCATCGAAGTGTTGTGTCGTTATTTTTTTTAGTTTATTTTTTATTCTATGTTCATTTTGTACTTGGCGCCCACGAAGGGGTTGTTTGATGTTAAATTAAGTTTAAACAAGTTTTATGTGTACTGAATATTTGGAATATGAGAAATATAAATGAAATGTTGTAAAAAAATTTAGACTTGTTATCATGATATTTATTTTACTTTCATTATTTCATCATTTTATGAAAATATGAAGATATTGTAATAGCTTTTACCACATTTAACAAATTTAATTTTGTAACTGCTAATAGCAGTCACAAATTTGTCACTACTATCAATTTTGTAACTGCTAACAGCAGTCACAAATATAAGATTCATAATTGCTGTCAGCAGTCATAAATATAACATTCGTAACTGTTATGAGCAGTTACTAATCTAATATTCGTGACTGCTGTCAGCAGTTACGAATGTTATATTTATGACTGCTGAGACCAGTTACGAATAGCAGTTACCAATTGGGGTCACCAGTCATAACCCCATAGGGGTTATAAAAATTTATGACTGCTGTTAGGAGTTACAAATTTTCTTTTGTCACCCCTAAATTATTATGGTAAATAGTAGTTATAAAGGTAATTTGTGAGTGCTAACAGCACTCACAAATCTTCCATTTTGGTGTAGTGCACGTAATTTAATCATAGATAAAAATTGGATTTTGTGTGTCAAAACCTAAGACACAAACCAATCCATTGAATCGTAGTATTCTCAAATTGGTATCAGAACCGGTTGCACTAAAATACTTTGTAATCCTTTTTGCAAAAAAATTTAATATCAAATTTTTTAAATTGCTGATCTTTAAAAGTTTTTATTAATGGATAATTTGTATAATAGGATGCTTATTTTTTATTGGTCAAATTATGCCTACTAGAAAGCTAGAATGAAGTCCATATTAAAATCAATTGATGAACGTGTCTAGAAAGTGTGTGAAAGAGGGTGGACACCACCCACAGTGACAGTTGATAATGTCATAAGTCCAAAAACTATTTCTTTATGGATAGATTATGGTTTTAAATGGATTAATTTTAGCTCATGTGATTTGGGTGCCATCTATGGAGTCGTCACCCCTAATGAGTTTTGCCGCATTATGACATGTACCACGTCTAAAGAAGTTTGGTATATCCTCCAGCTAACTCACGAGGGAACCAATGTTGTAAAATCTTCTCTGCTGCAACATCTCACCACATAATTTGAAATGATAACTATGCTTGTATCTGAATATTTTGATGAGTTTTATTCACGTTTGTCAATATAATAGTTAAGAAAAGTTTTAGATCGCCTTCGACCACTTTATCCCTAAGGTTACCATGCTAAATTCGTTAGGGATACTAGACACTCTTAGGTTAGAAGAACTCGTCAGAGACCTTCGAACGTATGAGATATATATGTTTCCAAAACTGTTAAACCAAAGGAAAAGGGAATTGCATTGAAAGTACAATATAAAAAGAAAGAAGAAATGTTGTCTGACTCTGAGTACGATTTGACTTTGATGATTTATCCCTTTTTGTAAAAAAATCAAACAATTTCTTATACTTAGAAAAGAAAATAGTTGCAAAGAAAAGGAAAGTTTAAGAAAGAAAAATAATATAAATTATGCAAGAAAAATTACCCAAAGAAAGATGAAGAGAGATGTTATGAGTGCGAGGGTAAGGGTCACAAGTGTCAGGCGAGATTAAAGAGACAGGGCAAAGGCAAATCTGCCTTAAATGCTACGCTTAAAGAGAGCGATGTCGAGCCGGTGTATTCTAGGGATAAATCACTACATGGACGTAACTTCATGATGTTCATGGCTAGTGATGTTAGTTCGTATAGTGCACCTCACACCGATGAGGAATCTACTAAACACTAAGACCTCGACAACGAGTCTAGTTATTTTGATGAGAGTTAGGGATAGGATATTTTAAGTGTCAGCGTCTCTCTTTACACTGAGTCATTTAAAACGAAGAAACAAGATAAAGACTTAGTGATTAGATTTTTAGCCCTAGAGAAAGAGTTGAGAAAGGAGAGAGAGAGCAAGTCCTCGGTGAGATTTTCTTTGGGAGAGAGGGTTGTTTTAGTTGAGAGGGAAAATGGTGACTTGACTAACAAAGTGTGTGGTCTTATGAGAGATGTTTAATCTTCATTGAAGAATCGTGATAAACTTGAAACTGGTGTATCGCAAATCGAAAGTGATCTCGAACGTTTCGGGAGGTCAATGTCATTTTAGAGGACACATTTAGGAAGTCTAGAAAGATGTTCCTCGTTCCCCCACTACTTAACGTAGAGAGGTAAGGAATAGTCTATGACGGTGCATCCACTTTCAAAATCGCACCTGAGCTAATTACTGAGTTTATGATGGATCCTTTTTTCCCTCAACATAACCCCCCCAAGGTGACCTAACCTACCAAGGATAGGTTATCATAGAAATTTTTATCAAGGTGGACCCAAACCCATTTATGTTTGTTCCCATTACAAATAAAATGGTTACCTTAGAGTTCTGTTTTAATCTAGGGAGAGTTTCTCATATATATGTTCTACGATATGCACCCACACAAGTTCCTGCACATGTTCCTTCACGCACTCCCACACGTGTCACTTTGCATGCTCCCTCACATCATCATTTGAGAGTTTTCTAGAGCAAGTAGAGTATTTAGTCAATACTTCACAATGTTTGATTGAGGAATGTTATAGGGTGGCTTCTCCTTTCGAGAGCTCCTATGGGCCTAATAATTGTGGTTGAGACTTGATTCTAGTCATGTCCATATCTTACATCCCTATTGCTAGATTGTATTATCATTGTCTTTATCTATTTTTATTTTTGAGATATTTTGAAAAATTCCAAAAAGAGTTCTTTTCTGGAAAATGTAGGAAAAATACAAAAATATTTTCAATTTTTAAGAAAAAGATGAAAAAGTGAAAATATTGTTTTTTTATATAATTTTTGAAAAAGACAAAAATAGTTTTATATTTTTGTTTTTCACCGAATATGGATGAAAATTAAAAAAATTCGGATCACCCCTGCATTCCATCCATTCACATGACATTTTTGTAGTGTTTTGAACAATGGTGTGCTTAATAATGTGTGGATATCATTACGTTGATCTTTGATGACTACTATCTACATGTTAGACTCCTTGTATCCTTTAATGCACATGTGCACGAGCTTTATGAACATTGTGCTTACTTTTCATTTATCGAGTACGATGTTCTCATCTCATTTTTTCTTAATAACAAACCAAATATAAAAAAAGTAATAAATTGTGCATGTAAGAACCATTGCAAGGATTTCATTTATATTTCAAAAAACATTGTTATATGTTAAGAAATCGAAAGGGGCTATGAAAAATAAAAATATTCTTTGCATTAAATGTCTCCATATGCATAAAAGAGCCTAAAAATATTAGAGGCACATAAAAACAGAATTGTCAGGCCAGTTTTATCTAGATTCATTGATGCTTAATTACATATAGGCACTATGGTATCTTCAAAATAATTGAGAGTGAATTCATAATATATGAGAGATTTTGAAGGAGTTAAAGTAGATTATCAATGGGTTTGAACATTGTTCTTTCTTCAAAAATATTTAATAGTTTGGCAGTATAGGTGTGAGAATCATTTAGGTTCAGGACATGTTGATTAAGTCGAGCCGATGTCATATGAGTTCACTACTTTTCCACCTATGTAAACTTTGACTAATTACTTTAGAAGTGTCTCATCACTTTGTGCACATGTGTTATGAATGTTTATGTTGATTTACCTATGGAGAATGTTCACACAATTACATTCCCCATTCACGATTTTGATACTTTAATGTTATTCTATGGTGTGTTGTATTTGTACTTATTATACTTTATATTTGAGAGATTTTAAAAATGTTCAAAAATATTTTGTGGAGAAAATTTGCCTTTGTAGATTTTTAATGCGTGTGTGTTATTTAATATCTTTTTGATGATATTTTACTTCTTCATGTGATGCTTATTTTGCATGATTCGTTTATACTCCTTTGTCTATTGTGGACAAAAAGGGAGATAAAAAATTGAGGGGGAGTTTTATTTATCTGTCAAAACTCGTATGCGTCACGGTATTTTAATTTTCTCATGTGTAGGACGTTCCGCCTAGATGATGATCACGTGGACCCACACAAGATGAAGACAAAGATTGCCAAATGTAAGATCAACTACATTTGAAGACTCTACATAAATACTTTTTTGTTTCTTGATTTGGGAGGGTAGTTTTTGTATTAGCCTTTCGTATACAATTTGGCTTTAGTTTGTGTTTAAAACCGAAATAGCCAAAGGGGAATATTTACAAGAGCAAGTTTTATAATTTTTCAATTTTATAATGCATTTTGGCTTATCCCGTTACACATAGACTGCACATACATGACTTCTCTGGATTCAAACACAAAGTTGAAGAAATTTGAAAGATTGAAGTTTCGCACGTCATCATATATTTAGTGTTATTTCATGGTGTGTTCTTTTTGTACTTTTCATATTTTATATTTGACAAGTTTTGAAAAATATTCAAAAATAGTTTGTTGAAAAATGTTGCCATTTGAGATTTTCATTACACGTGCATTATTTAATATCTTTGTGATGATATCTTACTTCTTTGTGTGATGCTTATTTTTCATGATTGGTTTTTACTCCTTTGTTTATTACGAACAAAAATGGGGAGAAAAAATTGAGGGAGAGTTTTACTTTTCTGCTAAAACTCATATTCTTCACACTATTTTATTTGTCTCATGTGTGTTATATCTTTCGTCTAGAGGGTGATCACTGGAACCCAAACAAGATGAAGGCAAAACAAGCAAAAGGTAAGATCATTTATATTTGAAGACTCTACATAAATATTTTTCCATTTCTCGATTTGGGAGCGTAGTTATTGTATTATCCTTTAGGATACATTTTATCTTTGATTTGTGTTTTGTACCGGAATAGCAAATGGGGAGATTTGTAGGAGCAAGTTAATTGCACATATTTATTTTTCATTTTGGCTTATCCCATTACACATACACTGCCCCTACATGACTTCTCTGGATTCGAAGACAAAGTTGAAGAAATTTCGAAGATTGAAGTTTCATACATCATCGGATATTTTAATGTTATTTCATGGTGTGTTATATTTGTAGTTGTTGCACTTTATATTTGATAAATTTTGAAATATGTTCAAAAATAGTTTATGGAGAAAAGTTGCCTTTTGAGATTTTCAATTATTTAATATCTTTGTGATGATCTTACTTCTTTATGAGATTCTTATTTCTCATGATTGATTTCTACTCCTTTGTCTATTACAGACAAAAAGGGGAGAAAAAATTGTGGGGGATTTTTATTTTTGTGTTAAAACTTTTATATGTCATAGTATTTTGTTTGTCGCATGTGTGTTGGATGTTATGCCTAGATGATGATCACTTGGAACCATACCAAAGGAAGACAAAGCTAGTCAAAGGGAAGATCAATTACATTTTAAGACTCTACATAGATATCTTTCGTTTCTTGATTTGGGAGGGTAGTTTTTGTATTAATCTTCCGGATACAATTTGGCTTCGGCTTATGTTTGTAATGGAATAGCCAAAGGGATATATTTGTAAGAGTAAGTTTCATAATTTCTCAGTTTTATTTTGTACCTTATCTTATCTTATCTCGTTACACATACACTGCAACTAGTTAACTTATCTGTATTCGAAAATAAAGTTTAAGATTGATATACCCATATATACCCTCGGCCAGGCTGAGGATGCCTTGTACCTGGATGAGGTCTAGATGCCTTGTACCCAGGATGTTTGGACGAGGAAGTGATGTTATAACAAGCCAAAAACACATCGGCTGAAGGCTCGTCAGTGAAGGCATTCTTCCACAAGGATACGTAGCTGAGGATAGTCCTCCAGGAGTTAGGAGGAAGTTGAGAAGGGGCAACGCCGAGGGCTGACAATATATTGACAATGGAAAGGTGCAGAGGGAACCTAACGTCGACCTTTAACATCTGTTCATACACAGGGTTCTCTCCCTTGTCACCCTCGAAGACTTTCTCTGACTCAGAGGGGACCCTCATACTTATGTTGGGGGCACACCAAATGTATGCCTCCACAGCAGCAGGTCACGATCCCTGACGGAAGAAACATAAGTCGAGGCATGGGAGGTGTCAACTTGGTCAACGTCGGAGTCCTCACCATCATCCTCAGTCCCCTCTCCCTCGGCCTCATCACCAGTCAGAGGTCCATGAGGAAAAGCTACCTGGAAGGCATGAGGGGATAAAGTGGTCACATGAACAGCCTCGGAAGGGACCACCCCCTTGGCCTCTCGGCCTGGGCTAAGATCAGACGCATCTCTCCTCCCAGAGGGCCCAGCACCATTTGGTGACGACGCTCTCTCACCCATCTCTCCTGAATGACACTCGGCTGGATGACAATATGACCCGCCAAACTCAGATGGTAAAATGGGTCGTACCCAATTAGGGTTGGACCCTCGTCTTCTATCCTCCTCTTCCTCTTCCTCTACCCGTCTGATCTTTACAAAGAACTTCTCTCTCAGGGAGGGGAACTCCTCAGCTAAATTGTAAAGCCTCCTAAGCATTAAGAGGAGGACCCTACACTTAAAAGAATTTGACTAACCTAACTACAAACAAGTTGGAAATTGACTAAGTTGGACTTTTGGATTGAAACTAAGGAAAGTAAAGGTTTTAACCAAGAACACACAAGAATAAGCCACTGGAGAAGAACGCCGGAAAGTTATGAAATAGCCAAAGAAAAATCTAGTCCTACAGACCTAAAGCAGTCGAAGTGTTAAAAAGCAATGGAATGTAAAGAGGGGACTAGCTCAGAAGGATTACCTGAGAAGGGACGACGAGGCTTGATGCAGAAGTTATAGAAATGGCTATGGCTATGGATCTGTGGAAAATCTAGAGAGAGAGAGAGCTTGGGCACGAAGAAGAAGAAGTAAATAACTTCAAAAAAAATTGCAAAAATACCTAGTTGTTGAGCGGGCCCATTAACCAAGGTAGAGCACAGCCCACGAGGTGGGCATCATTAGGGCACAAAGCCCCAAGTAGTGTGCAGTCGCCACGCCTAGTAAACTGAAATGACAAGGGATATCTGCCTAAGTGTCACATATGCTCGACAGGTGTCATTCATCTAACTAGCCACACACTCATCTCAAAGGAAACGCTATCCCTCAGCCATCTCGATAACATTGATGACTAAGGGCTGTGGGGTGATTGATATACCCATATATACCCTCGGGCAGGCCGAGGATGCCCTGTACCTGGACGAGTTCTAGATGACCTCTCAAGATATATCGAATGACCTTCCAAGGGGACGACTCCTCATCAGGCCCAGACGACCCTCCAAGGGGACAACCCCTCATCAGGCCCAGACGACCCTCCGAGGGACCGACCCCTCATCAGGCCTAGACGAACCTCCAAGGGGGCCGACCCCTCATCATAGTCCGGACGACCCTCCGAGGGTACGACAGTACGAGGCCTAAATTGGACCAGACTCACTACCAGAGGGAAATTTTCCCTCGGCCTCATATCATAGGTCGAGGGTGACATCATCACAGCGTGTGGTTTGGGACACGCGTGGAACAGTGCGCGTGAGGCTCACATGGCACATGGAAGACCGTTATAATAATATCATCCCCTCACGTGAGGGAACATTATGTCATCATTAATCACATGTGGCATCAACAGGTGTCAACAGGGGATTGGCTAGATCATCATTCACATGCACCATGCATACTTGGGGGGTACACTACACCCCCCAAGACCTATATATACTTGTCACCTACAATCTTACAAGAGGAGATAAAAAAATTGCAACCCTAGCAAAGACTCTGCTTATACACACAGTAGAGAGAGAAAGTGAGCTTATGTGCATTGTATCCAAGGCCATTAATGCCCATCAAGGTTCTAAAAAATGCGGGACGTGATCGAGGCGTGGAGGCCAAGCCTTAAGCCTTAGAAGCCTAGGCGGGCCTTAGGCGTAAAAAGGCGTGAAAAGGCGTTGATATACCCGTTTATATCCTCGGCCTGGCTGAGGAATACCTCCAAACAGACGACCCTACGAGGGGCCGACCCCTCCACCAGGCTCCATACGACACCTCAGAGGGGCCGACCCTTCACCAGGCTCCAGCCGACCCTACGAGGGGCCGACCCTTCACCAGGCTCCAGCCGACCCTACGAGGGGTCGACCCTACGAGGCCATAATTGGATCAGACTCACTACTGGAAGGAACTTTGCCCTCGGCCTCGGATCATATGCCGAGGGTGACATCATCACAGCGCGTAGTTTGGGAGACGTGTGGAACAGTGCGCGTGAGGCTCACATGGCACGTGGAAGACTGTTATAACAAAATCACACCCTCACGTGAGGGAATATTATGTCATCATTTGGCATCTACAGGTGACAACAGGGGATTGGCTAGATCGTCATTCACATGCACCATACATACTTGGGGGGTACACTACACCCCCCAAGACCTATATATACTTGTCACCTACAACCCTACAGGGGATCGATCAATTAACTGTAGCCTTAGCTAAGACTCTGCTTGTACACACACAGTAGAGAGAGAGAGGGTTATGTGCATTGTATCCAAGGCCATTAGTGCCCATACTTAGTGGATCACACACTCACAGTGGATGTAGGCCAAATTGGCTGAACCACTATGCATCATTGTCTTATTTCCTCTTATACTCATCCCCTTCTGAATACTTATACACTTATACATTTCTATGGCTGCCATGGTTACTGCTGTTTGAGCTCATTATCACTTATCCGGTGGTGCTGAATCTCAGCATCATCAGTTTGGCGCCGTCTGTGGGAACGAGAAGACATCTCTTCCTTTGTACAGCTTGACCTCACTGGGCACTCTGGTGGTGAACCAACACTCCCCCTGAGAGGAGGTGTTTCACCATTGAAAGAGACCCACTAAGGTTCTCAAGCTCACCAGTCTTTTCTTCAGTTCAGATTTTCATAGCTCAAGCACATGGAACCTGAGATGCCACCACCACCACTTCCCCCGACGGATGAGGGGGGAAGACCCAGTTCCAGTCAACCGCCGCCTCAGTCTGAGATGGCTGATGTGGCGGCAGCCCTAAAGTCTCTGGAAGCAAGCCAGCGGATAATGCAGGAGCAGTTCACAGCTCTAAGCCAGAACATATTGAGACCACCAGGGGTTTCACCTGAGATGATTACTCCGGCAGCAGCTCCAGGACAGCACGAGGCCAGGGGACCACCCCAGGCACCACGCAAAGACCTACCACCCCCTCAACGGTGTAGGGATGTTGCTGACTCTCGGCGTCTACGCCTGGGGAGGCAAGGAAACCCTTGCCCTGAGGACAGGTATGACGATCCGGAGGGAGAGGAGGCCCCTATAGAGTGCTGGGAACCCTATGAGGTCTCCAACAATACTGTACGACCTCTCCAGGACAGTAGAGGAAAGTGCGGGAGACCAAACCCTGATGATCGCCCGAGGGGCTCTGCTTTTGATCGCTTGAGCAGGGGGTCAGCCTTTGAGAGGCTAGGCCCAGTAAATGACCTGCGGGAACAGTTGTCCAGGCCAAGAAGTGCTGCGAGATCCAGGAGGGAGGAAGCAGATGGCCGACCCCGAGGACGAGATGACGGCCAGAGGGAAGTGAACAGCCGACACAGGCCTGCTGCAGCAGAACCCTCCGTCCACCTCGGAGAGGCGGCAGGGGATAACATCGGCCAAGCCGACCCTGTGAGGCCTTGGAACGACTCAATCCAGCGATTGGAGGATAAGATTGGCGACATACTGAAGAGCCGAGACCCTATTCAGAAGGGATACACCATAGGCTCACCCTTTGTGGCAAAGATAGTCAACTTCCCCACGCCATCAAAGTTCAAGCCACCTGTGGTCACCCTAAGATATGACGGGAGCACCAACCCTGTCCACCACGTGGAGATGTATCAATCAGCAGCTGACATATACTCTATCTCAGATGAGATGAGGTGTCGTGCCTTCTCCAAAACCCTGACGGGGGCTGCACATGTTTGGTACATGTCTCTCCCAAAAAACTCCATTGGAAACTTTAAGCAGCTGGAAGAACTGTTCATCCACAACTTTTGCTTTGGCGTGAGGCCACAGAAGAAGACCACCCACCTGCTCTATGTTAAGCAGGGGAAGAGTGAAAGTCTGAGGGACTACATAGCCAGATTCAATAAGGAGAAGCTGGAGGTGGAAGACTATGAGGAGAGCATAGCTATGACAGCCCTGATTGGAGGACTCCAAAAGGGGAAGCTGTTATGGAAGCTTGCTGAAGACCCTCTGAGGACGATGGTTGAACTGTTGTCGACAGCAGGAAAGGTGATGAACGCCGAAGAGGCGATGGCTGCAAAATATGAAGACAAAAGAGGAGGTGCTAGTGGGAGTAAATACCCTAAGAAGAACAAAGAGGGGAAGAAGAGGTCCACGGATGACAAGTTCGCTGGGTACACCCCTCTGACGGTCAGCTGTGAACAGATTCTCAATGAGATAAAGAGTGACCAGTCCCTGAAGTGGCCAGAGAAGCTGAGGGCAGCCCCCGGCAAGAGGAATAAGAACCTGTGGTGTGAAAGTCACCAAGACCACGGCCACGTAACAGACAAATGCTTTGCTCTGAAAGATGAAATTGAGAAGATGCTGAAGGAAGGGAAGCTCAAAAAGTACGTCGACAAAGGTTCCTTCAAGAGGGGCCAAGGGGACGACCCCAGAAAGAAGCGAGGAGATGCATGTAGAGAAGGTCCTCAAAAAAGAGGGGACGACCCTTCCGATGATGAGGACGACCCTGACCTCCCGCCTAGAGACGACCACGGCCCTGTCAAGAGGCTTAATATGATCTCGCTCGGAGTGGTAATGATCTCCGGGGGTCTGGCAGGAGGAGGGTCTGAGGTCGCCGACAGGAAGGCCCATGTGGACGAGGCCAAAGCAGTGACGAAGACGGTACACTCAACCTCTCTGGAGGTCAAGTCCGAAAAGAGGAAGAAGGTTGATATGGACACTCTGATAGTGGGATTTTCAAGAATGGACTTCAAAGGCCTCTTGGCCCCGCATGATGACCCTCTCCTCATCACTACCAGGGTGCACGGGTGTGAGGTGTCGAGGATACTGGTAGATGGAGGTAGCTCTGCTGATGTGATGTTTTGGCCATGCTTCAAAGCCTTAGGTCTCAGTCGTGCTAGACTTGTCCCGTACCATCATCCACTGATTGGTTTCAGTGGGGAAAAGGTTCATCCCCTTGGAGTGTATGAGGCTGATGTCAGGATGGGGGACGAATGGCCGAGATGGCTCACCAAGAAGGTCAGTTTCTTTGTGATGGATGATCATGTGTTTTCGGCCTACAACATCATACTGGGGCGTGTGGCCCTCAAGGGGTTTGAAGCTGTGCCATCTACGGTCCACCAGATGATCAAATTTCCTACCCCTTACGAGGTGGGGGAGTTCAGGGAGACCAGACGACAGCGCGAGAGTGTTACTACAACTCCGCTGAAGAAAGGGAGGCACACAAGAGGGTTACTACCACTTACAATATTGATACCTTAGACCCCAGGGATGAGGCGAAGCTAAAGAAAGGAGAAGCCGCGAAAGAGGTAGAATCCATCATCCTCGATGAGGATGACCTAGAAAAAACCGTCCAAATCGGCAAGTCTCTGAAGCCCAATATCAAGGAAGACCTCATTAAACTGCTGAGGAGAAGGCGAAGCGTCTTTGCATGGAGTCATGTAGATATGCCAGGGATTGATCCTGAAATCATGTGCCACAAGCTCAATGTGGTAGAGGGAGTGAAGCCGGTAAAGCAGAAGAGGAGAATTTACTCTAAAGAAAAGTATGAGGTCATTAGGGACGAGGTCAAGAAGTTGGAAGACGCTGAATTTATCAGAGAGGTCATCTACCCTAAATGGATGTCCAATGCAGTCATTGTCCCAAAGGCCAACGGCAAGTGGAGAATGTGTGTGGACTTTACAGACCTCAACAATCACTGTCCCAAAGACAGCTTCCCTCTCCCCCGCATCGACCAGATGGTAGACGCTACCGCAGGCCATGAGCTCATGAGTTTTATGGATGCCTATTCAGGGTATAACCAGATCTTCATGAACCCTGAAGACTCGGAGAGGACAGCCTTCATCACCGACAAGGGGACATACTGTTACAGGGTCATGCCCTTTGGCCTCAAAAATGCGGGGGCAACGTACCAGCGCCTCGTAAATAAAATGTTTGAAGACCAAATTGGGAAGTCTATGGAGGTCTACGTAGATGACATGCTGACTAAGAGTCTGAAGGCAGAGGATCATGTAGCAGACCTGGATAGGACCTTTAATACGATGGACAAATACCAGATGAAGCTTAACCCGACCAAGTGTGTCTTCGGGGTCGGGGCAAGGAAGTTCCTGTGGTTCATTGTCAACCAAAGAGGCATCGAGGCCAATCCTGAAAAGATAAAGGCCCTTGTTGAGATGAAGACCCCCAAGTCCATTAAAGACGTGCAGAGACTCACAGGGAGAGTTGCTGCCTTAAACAGGTTCGTGTCTAGAGCCACAGACAAGTGTTTGCCATTCTTCAAGATCCTTAGGAAGGCCTTCGAGTGGAGCGAAGAATGTGATGAGGCTTTCAGGGACCTAAAGTCATACTTAGTGACTCCCTTGCTGCTGTCACGACCCATGCAGGGTGAACGACTTTATGTGTACCTCGCCATCTCAGAGTCGGCCATCAGTGCAGCCATTATGAGAGACGAAGACGGGATACAGAAGCCTGTGTATTTTAACAGCAAGGCACTCCAGGGGGCAGAGCAAAGATACCCGAGGATGGAGAAGTTGGCCTACGCCTTGATCCATGCCTCAAGGAAGATGAAGCCGTACTTCCAGTCCCATACAATGGTCATCCTCACCAACTCTCCTCTTAGGCAGGTCTTACACAAGCCAGAAAAATCAGGCAGGTTGATGGCCTGGGCTATAGAGCTGGGGGAGTTTGACATTGTGTATCAGCCTAGGACGGCCATTAAGGGGCAGGCCTTGGCAGACTTCGTGGCTGAGTTCACTTGGGAAGATGATGAGGCCGAGGGTGAGATCCTCGGGAAGACAGATACACAACAAGACAGACCCGCAGACACACCCGCAGATAGGGCTGAGACAAGCACCGCTAGAAGGAAAGCGACTGAAAACGAAGAGGGAAGATACATCTTTAGACAGGGATCCCTCTCTGAGGGAAATTTTTCAGAGGGAAAGACTCTGTGGAGCCTCTTCGTTGATGGGTCCTCCTGTGACAGCGGAAGTGGTGCTGGACTGATACTATCAGCACCCGATGGCACAGACGTTGAATACGCCCTGAGGTTCAACTTCAAAGCCTCCAACAATGAGGCTGAATATGAGGCCTTAGTAGAAGGCCTCTCCTTGACCAAATCTCTTAGTGTCGGCCAGATTTTGGTCCATAGTGATTCAAGGCTAGTAGTGAATCAGATACTAGGAGCCTACGAGGCTAAGGACGAGAGGATGGCTAGATACCTTGAGAAGGTGAGGTCATTACTGAAGGGCTTTAGAGAAGTGAAATTAAGGAGGGTACCTAGGCTCGACAACGGCCGTGCTGATGCCCTTGCTAGGTTGGCCTCGGCAACAAGAACAGATATCAGGAGGACGGTCCCAGTAGAAATTTTGCTTCGGCGAACTATTGAAGACGCAGAGGGAACACTTAGCAATTGTCTAAATGTTTCTCAAGAAGCCTCGTGGATGGACCCCCTGATCAGATACATTAAAGAGGGTGAGATGCCAGAAGCAAGGCAAGAAAGGAAGAAGCTGAGGTATAGGGCTGCAAAATTCACTGTCATCGGAGACACCTTGTACAAAAAGGGGTTTTTGCTCCCCTTACTTAGGTGGGTGCATCCCTCAGAAGTCCCTTCCATCTTGCAAGATGTGCACGAAGGATCGTGCTCAAGCCACATCGGGGGCAGATCCTTAGCGAAGAGGGTGATCACCCAGGGGTACTGGTGGCCGACCTTGGGGAAAGACGCCGCGGCATATGTAAAAAAGTGTGACAAATGTCAAAGATTTGCCACCATCCCTCACCAGCCCCATCAGCCTCTTACTTCCATTACATCCCCATGGCCATTCGCAGTATGGGGAATTGATCTAGTAGGACCCTTGCCTAGGGCCATCAATAACTATCGATTCCTCATCGTAGCCATTGACTATTTTTCAAAATGGGTGGAAGCGGAGCTGATGGTGACGATCACCGAGTAGAAGACCTTCCAGTTCATCTGGAAAAATATTATATGTAGATATGGTCTCCCCAACACCCTCATCTCGGATAACGGGACTCAGTTCAAGAATGCCTCTCTACAGAAATACTGTGAGAGGGTAAGTATCAAACAATTCTTCTCCACTCCAGGCCGACCTCAGGCCGACCTCAGGCCAATGGGCAAACCGAAGTCACGAACAGGACAATCCTAGATGGAATCAAGAAGAGGCTTGAGGAGGCAAAAGGAAGATGGGTCGAGGAGTTATATGCCGTGTTGTGGGCATACAGGACGACAGTGAGAACCTCTACTGGGGAGACCCCATTCATGCTAGCTTACGGATCAGAAGTCGTCATCCCCACCGAGATTGAGTTTCCTACTCATAGGGTCCAAATGTATGACCCCCGGAGAAATACAGAAGAGAGGAGACTCGACTTAGACCTGATTGAGGAAAGGAGGGAGGACGCGGAGTTAAGGCAGGCCGCCTACCAGCAGAGGAGCACAAGGTTATACAATCAGAGGGTGAAACAGAGGCCAATCGCAGTGAGGACTTGGTCCTCAAGAAGACTTGGCAAAAGCCCAACAAACTCCATCCTAATTGGCACGGCCCCTATAGGGTCATCGATGAAATCGTCCCTGGGACCTATAGACTAGAAAACCTAGAAGGGGAACCTTTTTCCAACCCCTGGAATGCAGATCATTTGAAGAAATACTATCAGTAGTGTTGTAAGGTCCTGATAGACCCTAATTGTAATAAGAGTTGCTCCAACAGAACACTTTGGAAAATTAATGAGAAATGTCAATGTTCCCCCTCATCCAGTGGTTATCAGTTCTAGTACGCATGGAAACTTCTACAGAGAACCACCCTCGGCTATAATGAGGACCAGTGGAGGGGACGACCCCACCACTGTCCTCAAGAAAGACGTGGGTAGACTTTATTAAAAACCATTAATTTGGTAAGTTGAACCCTTGGCTATAATGAGGGTCAGTGGAGGGGACGACCCCACCATTGTCCTCAAGAAAGACGAGGGTAGACTTCATTAAAACCATTAATTTGGTAAGTCGAACCCTCGGCTATAATGAGGGCCAGTGGAGGGGACGACCCCACCACTGTCCTCAAGAAAGACGAGGGTAGACTTCATTAAAACGATTTATTTGGTAAGTTGAACCCTCGGCTATAATGAGGGCCAGTGGAGGGGACGACCCCACCACTGTCCTCAAGAAAGACGAGGGTAGACTTCATTAAAACTATTAATTTGGTAAGTTGAACCCTCGGCTATAATGAGGGCCAGTGGAGGGGATGACCCCACCACTGTCCTCAAGAAAGACGAGGGTAGACTTCATTAACACCATTAATTTGGTAAGTTGAACCCTCGGCTATAATGAGGACCAGTGGAGGGGACGACCCCACCACTGTCCTCAAGAAAGACGAGGGTAGACTTCATTAAAACCATTAATTTGGTAAGTTGAACCCTCGGCTATAATGAGGGCCAGTGGAGGGGACGACCCCACCACTGTCCTCAAGAAAGACGAGGGTAGACTTCATTAAAACCATTAATTTGGTAAGTTGAACCCTCGGCTATAATGAGGGCCAGTGGAGGGGATGACCCCACCACTGTCCTCAAGAAAGACGAGGGTAGAGTTCATTAACACCATTAATTTGGTAAGTTGAACCCTCGGCTATAATGAGGACCAGTGGAGGGGACGACCCCACCACTGTCCTCAAGAAAGACGAGGGTAGACTTCATTAAAACCATTAATTTGGTAAGTTGAACCCTCGGCTATAATGAGGGCCAGTGGAGGGGACGACCCCACCACTGTCCTCAAGAAAGACGAGGGTAGACTTCATTAACACCATTAATTTGGTAAGTTGAACCCTCGGCTATAATGAGGACCAGTGGAGGGGACGACCCCACCACTGTCCTCAAGAAAGACGAGGGTAGACTTCATTAAAACCATTAATTTGGTAAGTTGAACCCTCGGCTATAATGAGGGCCAGTGGAGGGGACGACCCCACCACTGTCCTCAAGAAAGACGAGGGTAGACTTCATTAAAACCATTAATTTGGTAAGTTGAACCCTCGGCTATAATGAGGGCCAGTGGAGGGGATGACCCCACCACTGTCCTCAAGAAAGACGAGGGTAGACTTCATTAACACCATTAATTTGGTAAGTTGAACCCTCGGCTATAATGAGGACCAGTGGAGGGGACGACCCCACCACTGTCCTCAAGAAAGACGAGGGTAGACTTCATTAAAACCATTAATTTGGTAAGTTGAACCCTCGGCTATAACGAGGACCAGTGGAGGGGAAGACCCCACCACTGTCCTCAAGAAAGACGAGGGTAGACTTCATTAAAATCATTAGTTTGGAAATTTAATCCCTCGGCTATAATGAGGGCCAGTGGAGGGGACGACCCCACCACTGTCCTCAAAAAAGACGAGGGAAAGGTTAGTGACTAACAAAAACAACAAATCATGCAAGAAGCTAATATGGAAGACAGTAAAGGAGACCAGATTGTATTAATGAAAGTGTTATATAAAACATACAAGTGTTTTACAAACAAGAGCGCAAAAATGATAAATACATTACGAGGGTATGGGCTACAGACAGCCACCCTAAGGGACAACATCGGTGGGTAGAACCTCAACATCCACCAAAGGGGTCTCTTCAACAATCATAACCGGTTGATCTTCAGATGTGCCGATCCCCTCAACCTGCACTTGTGATTCAACATAAGTCAGAGCCTCGGCAATTATAGGGTCGTCCAATCTGAATGCCTCAATGGAAGGACGGACCGAGGACACGACGTCCCCAAACCTGAGGACGACCCACCGGTAGGCAGTCCTGATTCCTCTCTCTAAATATTCAAGGCCGAAGCCCTGAAACTCGTCAGAAACCTTGTAAGCTTCAACAGCATCGGCCTCGGCTTTCATAATGGATGCTTCAAGGTCAGCTCTATGCTTGACCTCCATATTGGTCAAGGCCTCGTCCTTTTCCTTGAGAAGCATGTCCTTCGCCTTAACATCCTCGTCGTGCTGCCTCGTCAATTCATCTAGGAGCCTGGCATGCTCGGTCCTAGCACTCTCGAGTTCAGCCCTCGCAGTATCGAGCTCTGTCCGCAGGTCAGTCTCATGCTGAATGGCCCTTTCGGCCTCATGGAACTTCGCCTGATTCTCGGCCATCCATTTTGTCGCCGAGGTAAAAGCGCACACAGACTACACAGTAAAAAGAAACACATGTCAAGAGGCCGAGGAAACAGTTAATTGAAAAAAAAATGAAATTTAAGAGGTGGGTCAAGACCAATACCTGTGCAAGGGAGTGCAGACCATAGTCGTACACTTTGGCAGGAGGCATCTTCGACAGGAACTCATAGTCAGAGGCCGAAGGTGAAGAGAACATTAAGGCCTTGGCTGCCTTCAAGTTTGTAATAAGTGAGGAGGGATCGGCCCTCAGATGCGCCAGGTTTTGAGACCAAAAGGCCCCCATACTGGATGAAGAGGTCGTCCCCTCAGAGGCTTCGACCCTGGCCCTCGTCCGAGAATCAGGCCGAGGGTCAATAGGGGCCTCAGGCTCCTTTCTTTTATGACTATCGGTGGTCGGATCCACCACCGTCGGCCCAGCGGCCCTTGTCTTCCTCGGAGCCTGCTGAGGCTCCTTCCCTTTTTTCTTGGCCAATCCAGATAATAAGCTGGGAGCAGTCATTTCCCAAAGATAGTCTGATGTACCTGCAGGACGACCTGATAAGAGGATGACACGTTAGAAAAATGCAGATCTAAAGAGGAAACACTTAGAAAAAAGCAAAGAATGGAAAATGTTCAGTATAACTCACATAGTTCAGTCAGAGGGCCGACCCTCAGACCTGCTTCTTTGAGGAATCGGGGGGTCATCAAGTCTTCAAATTTGGCAAGCTCACCCTCTCTCCCTCGTCCTCTCAGGTAATCAACGATGTCCTTCTCCTCCAGACTAAGTCCAGGGTCTGACTTGGCCTTCATGGAGGGGTTAGACCATTTCCTAGGGACCCTCGGACCATCGGCGGTGAACTCCCACTCCCCAGAGATAAAGAAGAACCTCTTTTTCCAATCATGGTTGGAAGTTTGTGCCACATGGAGGAGTTTCTTCTCAGACCTCCTTGCCCCCAGATGATAATATCCAGGCTGTTTGGACGAGGAGGTGATGTTGTAGCAGCCCAAAAATAGGTCAGTCGAGGGCTCGTCGGTGAAGGCATTCTTCCACAAGGAGATATAGCCCAGGATCGTCCTCCAAGAGTTGGGGGGAAGTTGAGAGGGGGCAACACCAAGGGCAGATAGGATATCTACGATGGCAGGATGCAGAGGGAATCTGACTCCAACTTTGAACATCTATTCATAAACTGCAACCTCTCCCTCGCCACAATCAAAAACCCTCTCAGCCTCAAAGGGAACCCTCATAGTCACGCTGGGGGGCACCCCATAGGCATACCTCCATATCAGGAGGTCGCGATCCCTAACAGAGGAGATAAAGGACGAGGCATGGGAGGTATCAACCTCGTCATCTGTATCATCGTCCTCGTCCTCAGTCCCCTCCCCCTCGGCCTCGTCATCTGTCAGAGGGCCCTGGGGGAAAGCCACTTGGAAGGCATGGGGAGAAAGGGTTGTCACAGGAACAGCCTCGGAGGGGACCGTACCCTCGGCCTCCCGGCTTGGGCTTAGGTCAGATGTCTCTCTCCTACCAGAAGGTCCAGCACCAGTTGGCGAGGATGCTCTCTCGTCCATCTCACTTGAATGGCTCTCGACTGGACGATGGGACGACCCACAAGACTCAGACGGTTCAAATGGTTTTATGGTGGCAAGAGGAATGGGAAAGATGGGTCGTACCCAATTAGGGTCGGCCCCTTGTCTCCTCTCTTCCTCTTCCTCTACTCGTCTGATCTCTGCAAAGAGCTTCTCTCTCAAGGATGGGAATTCAGACGCTAAATTATAAAGCTTCCTAAGCATTAAAAGGAAAGACCCAACACTTGGAGAAATTTGGGGAATCTAACTACAAACAAGTTTGCAGTTGACCAAATTAGACTTTTGAATTAAAAAGGGAGTTGATGGTTTTCACTCAAGAACATTCAAGAAACAGTTGCCGGAGAAGACACCGGAAAAAACTATGAGACAACTCAAAGAAAATGCAGCCCTACGAGCCTAAAAAGCAAACAGAAATGAGAGCAATGAGGGTGAAAGATTACCTGATGTAGAAAGAGCAAGAACGTTGCTAAGCTTGAAGGTTTGAAGGCTGCAGAAATGGCGATGGAAACTGGTAAAAGGCTAGAGAGAGAAGGCTTGGGCGTGAAGAAGAAGAAGAAGAGAGAGAGTTCAAAAATCTCTTAAATACTTTTGTAATGAGTGGACCCATTGACCAAGGTAGGACACAGCCCACGAGGAAGGCATCATTAGGGTGCAAGGCCCCAAGCAAAGTGTGCAGCCGCCATGCCTTGGAAACTGTAATAGCAGTGAGTATCTGCCCAGGTGTCACTCACCTAACTGATCATACACGCATCTCATTTACAACACTATCCCTCAGCCATCTCAACAGCACCTATGGCTAAGGGTTGGGGGTGATTGATATACCCGTTTATATCCTCGGCCTGGCTGAGGAATACCTCCAAACAGACGACCCTACGAGGGGCCGACCCCTCCACCAGGCTCCATACGACACCTCAGAGGGGCCGACCCTTCACCAGGCTCCAGCCGACCCTACGAGGGGCCGACCCTTCACCAGGCTCCAGCCGACCCTACGAGGGGCCGACCCTACGAGGCCATAATTGGATCAGACTCACTACTGGAAGGAACTTTGCCCTCGGCCTCGGCTCATATGCCGAGGGTGACATCATCACAGCGCGTGGTTTGGGAGACGCGTGGAACAGTGCGCGTGAGGCTCACATGGCACGTGGAAAACCGTTATAACCAAATCACACCCTCATGTGAGGGAATATTATGTCATCATTTGGCATCTATAGGTGTCAACAGGGGATTGGCTAGATCGTCATTCACATGCACCATGCATACTTGGGGGGTACACTACACCCCCCAAGACCTATATATACTTGTCACCTACAACCCTACAGGGGATCGATCAATTAACTGTAGCCCTAGCTAAGACTCTGCTTGTACACACAAAGTAGAGAGAGAGAGGGTTATGTGCATTATATCTAAGGCCATTAGTGCCCATACTTAGTGGATCACACACTCACAGTGGATGTAGGCCAAATTGGCTGAACCACTATACATCATTGTTTTATTTCCTCTTATACTCATCCCCTTTTGCATACTTATACACTTATACATTTCTATGGCTGCCATGGTTACTGCTGTTTGAGCTCATTATCACTTATCCGGTGGTGCTGTGTGGTGCTGAATCTCAGCATCATCAGGCGTTTAGGCCTTTTTAATATATTTTAATATTTTTTAACCATAACAAGGCTATTAAAATACTAAAATTTTACATATCATAAAAATATGTCTGAATATTTGCAAATTAAAATACTATTTGATTATTTTGGATGAGATAATGGTCTGATTTGTAAAAACATCTTTAAAAGACGATATCGTTTCACTAAAGCATTGTTGTTTTTAGAGAAAAAGTGTGCCTTAAGGGTTTTACCAAGCAAAAGGCGTCAAAAGCTTAAGGCGGGGCGTTTCTCCGAAGCCTCAAGCCTAGGCGGAGCCTAGGCGAGTTTTTTAGAACACTGGTGCCCATACTTAGTGGATCACACACTCACAGTGGATGTAGGCCTAATTGGCTGAACCACTATACATCATTGCCTTATTCCTCTTATACTCACCTCCTTCTATATACTTATACATATACATCTCTATGGCTGCCATGGTTACTACAGTTTGAGCTCATCATCACTTATCTGGTGGTGTTAGATTTCAGCATCATCAAAGATATTTGGAAGATTGAAGTTTCGTACATCTGTACAACCTAAGAAGAAGTTGTAGTTTTTATTGGTAAAGATCTACCTTATGTTTCCAAGGGTTTTAGAATTTTTAAAGAGGTTGGTTTTTCAAAATGTGTTTAAAATATTTTGTAAGATTTTTTTTTAAAATTTTCCGCCTCATTGTAATGAGCTAAGTATGTCATTCGAACGAGTTTGGTAGGATCGTTCGAATGAGATCCTTTATATATCGAACAAACCATTCTTTGCTTTCCTTTGGAATCTCATTCTAAATCATCGTTTGATACCTATTCGAATGAAAACAAGTATGGCGTTCGAAAAAGGTACCTATCATTTGAATGTCAGTTCTAATCCGAATCTTTTAGTATAAATTGAAGACTCTATGCATTATACTTAGTCTGTCTAAGTAGTTTGCAAGTCGTGTGTCTGTCAATTATTCTTTAGTGCTGAATATAGGTTTTCCCCTTTTAAGGTATTTTTCATCGCTTGTGTGTGTTGATTGCATGCTTGGTTTGATTATTTAATATTGAAATTCGTCTTATATGCACACGTAGTTTAATTAAAGATCAAATTTGATAAAAAATGGATTTTGTTTGTGGGAACCTAAGATACAAATCAATCCAATGATCCCAGCATTCTCATTTTTCAAATCATATTCTCAAAAATGATTTGTTGAGTTTAGTCGAACACTAGATACACATACACATTCAAACCCTTGTCCAATCTTAAACAGTTATGAAAAAAAGTTTTTCCCCAAGAGGGATTTTTCCTCATATTCTTCTTCTGTTTGGTTTGACATTTTAGCTTTGGAATTTATCTTGCATATTCACCTAGATCTAATCAAGATAAAATTTAGCTAAAAAGTGAATCTTGTGTGTGTGTGTGTGTGTGTGTGCGTGCGTGTGTGACGTAATGTGTAAGTGAATTCATATAACCCGTGCATTTTCACTCCACTCATTATTTACAAAACAAAGTTAAATATCGATAGCGATACACATAGTAATACTTTGGAACAAAATCTCACTCAATGAACTTCCCATTAATTCAAATCGAGAATAATAATTTTCAGGTTGAATTCTGAAATGAGAGGACGAAAAAATCCCATTGAAGAACAATCACTCTAAATTTCTAATCACTTTTCTAATTGGTTGAAAACGTAATTCATCTTTGAAAATCTATAAAGTAGGAACTGCTAGTCACAATGTATTAAACCAAATTCAGAAAAAAGCAACAAAGAAAGGTGCCATATAAATTCAGCGGTGTCATGATGTGTGAAATATTGGGACATTTTACATCACATGCATATATATTTTCAATAACATTTTTTATTCTCGCGATAAATCCATCATCATAAAAACTATTATCTACATGTTGAATCAAAATAATATAACAAACGCGAAGCTAATTAGTTTTAAAACAAATAAGATATCGTTTTATATTAATGAACAAATTCTAACTGATGAAGCTAATTTGTTTTTTCTTATAGTTAAGAAATTATAAAATACCAAATATCTTATCACTTTGTCGTTCTTTAGAAGGATAACGGTCGAAAAAATTTCAACTTTTAAATTCTCAGCCAAGTTTTGGACCCTTCTTGCACAAACTCCAAGAAGATGTATCTCTAGGTTCAACACAACCAACGTCAACAAACTATATTATAATGCCTGCAATAAAAGAACTCTATAAATTTTGCACAATGTTTTGAAGGAGGAATAATACTTAATACTTTCTTGATAAGACATTATTAGCACATATATTAGCTAATCTGGCATACGAATATTTAAGTGCCGCAAAACCTAGGCATGTTCCACTTGCTAAATCTAATCATGAAAGCCAATGATTAGTACAATGAGTATGTGTTCCATATATACAAAAAATTTAATAACTGGAGTTCCCTGGTATTAATTTTTTCATGAAAATGAAAGACACCATTTTCATTGGCAGATATAGCAACAATGCACTTATCCATTGATTTGATCTTAGTGTAATTGGGGGAATCCTGTAACAGTAATTTTTGGTCCTCTCTTCATCTTTGAACATGTTTTCAAGCTCTTGGGCCACATCTACCGGCCTAGTGTTTGAATTTTCAGAACTCGACTCCTCACCTCTCGACTCTTGTACCTAATTCAAGGTAAATGGGTAAAGAGACAATTAATATGGAGGAAATGAATTCATTTACTAATAAAGATACCAATTAGTTTAATGGAGTCATCATTGTTTCTACATTGTTCAGATTCAAGTTTATACTTTTCAAACATTGATCCCTTAGTAGAATTAGTAAACATATCTTCATCATTTGTGTTAAGTTACATAAGCATCTCATTGTTTAGAACAACATATTTCTCATTTTTCGCCATCTCATCATCGCTACTATACTCCCATCTTTGTATTATTTAAGATTCCAAGAAAAAAAACACTCCATCAATATACAACCCCTGTTTTACCACTAGCATTGCCTACAGGAACAGGATAGGATGGATCACTGTTCTGTCAAAGAATGCCCCAAGTCTTTAAAGTTCATGAGATCAAGGCCACTGACCTTAGCTGTAATGGAAATCAGTGCATCCTCTTTCAGCTCTATCTCAACCTCTTCAGCCAAGATCTGTGTACAATTCAGGTGAAAGAAATATAACCATCAACTTTATAACCAAGTAAAACAACAATCTCGGGGAAAAGTTTATTAAGTTGGAGTTATCAAAGATGGAGATTTATTTGGAAATATATACACCAATCATTATAAAAGGTCCAAATTTCAAACTTTTGGAAATTAATTACAACAATCGATTGCAATCTCTTCATGTTATTTTTAATTATTTTCAGTTTATAATTTGGACGGCTTCCAATTATTACTCTTATACAATATTGATGCATACCCGACTAGTTAATTATAGAAATCTGGATCAAAGGTGATAATTTTTTGATTTTACATCTATAAATTTGCTTGGTATTCATCTAGGCAATTCAACTTAGTTGTGCTAACCCTACTCTTGGAGCTTCATTGCACCACATTGGGGAAATTTTCAGAAGTTTTCTCCTATAAGTACAAACAACTACATGTACATGATTATGAGTTCAAATATCAAAGCGATTATATTCTTCGATGTTTCAATTCTTTTTCTTTTTATAATATCCTTTTCTATTATTATTACAATACTTTGATACGCAATGCATATGTTGATTGTTAGTATTCTCTAATTCCGTAATCGAGTAAGTTAGATTCTGAAGAACCAAATGTAAAATATTTTATTCAATATAATGTTATCAACCTTTATTCAACCCAGTACGATAATCTTACTTATACATGTTGGAACACTTTATATATTGTGATTAAAAAAATCACATTAAAGAGTTTATGGAGAAATCGAAAAATAAAATCATAAATTAATTTTAAATCTACGGCTCAAAATTAAATTATTACCTCATATGATTATCGCAGATATGAACCACATGCGTTGAATCCAAATATTTACTGCACAATAAAAAATAAACAATATTACCTCAATCGTTTATAAATTCGCCGTAGACGATTCTTGGGTTGAGTCGCGGACTAGGTCGCTCTCTTTAAGACGTTTCGCGGCTCTACCCTCTTTGTGCAGGTAATCTACAGTCACGTCGTCCCCAGGATAAAATAAGTCCAGAATCACATATGTATCATATAACCATGCACCGTGGTTAAATGTCTTCTAACACCCATTCCATATAAATTGCTCAATTTTCATAATATCAGTTTGTGTGTAAACAAACTGTTCTAAAATATTTTGGGAAAATAAATATTTTCATAAAGAAAATATTTTTCTAGTCTTAGAGGGAGAGAAGGAGTGATTTTTCTTCTCTTTAATTCTCTCTTTCAAAATTTTTTACAGTCCCTCCTCATTTAGCAGTCTGATGCCATTTTCTATTTTCTTTCCAAATAACCAAAACTCAAATTCTAAAACTCTCTCCTACTTCAAAGTTTTGGCCGGATGGAGAGAATTGTTTTGACAAAGTGGGGATAATGATTAGATATAGTGGGAGATAATGGGTTAACTTTTGCAAGTGGGTTATCATTTTCCTCATTTTTAGCCGAAAATTGTGTAGAAGTGGGGATGGTGGGTGGCTAGTTAGGCTAGTGGGGATATAGGGTGAATTATTCCTTTTTCTTTTTAGCCGAAAGTTCCCACATGTATTTTTAAAATACAATTTTGACAACAATCCCCCACTTGGAGTTTAAAAACGCAATCACTGGTAACAATCCCCGGCTAGTAAATTTTGAAAAATTATTGAGCAATAATAATTAATAGAATTGTGCATAAGCAAAGGTGTCTTTCGACTTGAACCTTTATGTAGTAAAGATGATTCAGATTATACTAGAGTAACTCGTAGTTTTGAACTCTATCTCTGACAACATCCCCCACACAACCCCACTAGGGTGTAGTCCTCAAGCCAGTACGTTACGGCCATGTGCTTCTATTCCAGTATGTGAACGCTATAGGAAATTTGTCCAAAATTACCATAGGAAGCGGCCACACTTCCACATTTACATAAGTGAGTCTATCAAGGATACTCCCGTAGCTAGGTACCCCACTCAAAATAGAGCTATAGATCGTCATTAAGAGTTATAATTAACTCAACCTTAACTCGCTTCAGGATATCATGCTCCATAGGGATGGACTCGGAGTAAAACCCCGTAAACAATAATTAGCATGATTCAACCCATATCACTGTGACTTGTTGTTACCCTTTGAACCTATTTCTTGGGATCTCCAGTCTATAGGTTGGGTTACAACCACAAATGATTCAATATCAACGGGCTTTAGTCCGATCCCTTTCTAGATGTTAAAACACCTTCTCCTACACTAGTCCTTTCGTCAAAGGATAAGTCAGGTTCTGTTCTCATCAGTCCGAACATAATCCACACATACAACTCATTAGTTTTAAATTTTAAAACTATGTTGTGATTATGACATATTTTTCGTTCTTGCCGTTATGATAACGGTTGTAAAATTTTACAATAGCCATGGTTCTATTGTTGTGGATAAAATGATTGGTATCAATCTTTACCATAAATGGTATCTTATAATAGGTCTTTTAACCTTTTATTTACACACTAGCCACAGCTAATGGTATCAACATATACTCCATTATTAATTGTGTCAATAATTAATTTTTCTTGGAGTTCCAAAAAATAGCACCATAATATGTGTTAGACACATATCCATTGATTGATTAAGAATCAATTCTAGGTTTGTGATTTTCATCAAAACACATAACCTTTCGCAATAGCATAAGAATGCACTTTTTTTTTAATTATGATTCTTCATAGTACTCCCACAAATAAAATATTCCAAGTCAACTGTATTTAGTAGCTCAATTGAGACTACTTAAGATGTTCGCATATTCATATTTTCTTATCACTATATATAGTGTTCTTATACTTGGATCATGTGGAGTACAAGATGGTTCATAATAAGCATATATCTAATAAATATATATTCTTGTATTTCAATGTACTCGATCAATTAATTGATCCATATAGCCTTGTAATATTAACAAGTACTATTCTTGTTTCATTGAAACTCTTTATGCTAACACTTTGACTTAGCATGAATTTGGTTTTCTAGGCAACAAAATATTATAACCAAATATTAGCTAATCATTCTTGCATAATAAATAAGAGTGCATTCATATTTCAACATGCTTAGTGATAAACACGATTCATAATATTCTCAATTCATTCTCATTTGATAATTTATCAAAATATCATGCCATTTATTAGTACCTTCCATATTAATTTTCCAACTTCAAGTTTGTCCATGTAAGTTGCCTTACATAGGTCACCATTCGATAAACAATATTATATATATTTAGTTCTTAACTCAACATCATATATAATATCAATGGAAATCAAATTAAATGAAGTCTTTCATTTTCATGAGAATAATTTAACTCACAACATGTATAACTAAGTTATATCGATGAATTTCGGCTATTAAACAAAGCTCATATTCATAAATGATAATGGTCTCAATATTCCTTTAAATGGTGTGTATACACCTTATTATTTTAAAGTTATAAGATAAGTCCATTATAGACTAATTTCTAGTTCATTCCAAGGAATTCAATCAATCATTTATGACATGAATTTTCTAAGGATTTTTCAAATCCTTTTCAATAACATAAGAAATCTTTTATTTTTAACTCACAACTTAAAAAAAACAAGAGTTCTCTTGAACACCAAAGTTTCAGATTCTATTAAATGTTCTTTAATTATAGTTGAGAGGTACTCAGTTGAGGGCTCCCACCATTCTCTAGGTATAGCAATTAGAAGCAACATATAATATGCCCCCACTATATCTTCAATTCATAAAATAAAATCTAAACTTGTGAGTTTCAACATTAAATAAGAATTAATCTTATTTCTTAAATAAATACATGCTTAATGTCATCATGTATAGCCGAATAAAAAAATACATGTTCATTTGTTTTAGTCATAAATTCAGATTTTCATGTGTCTGAAAGTCACATATAGATTATACAATCTATTTCATAAAAAATTATAATATACAATTTTTCACAATGTATACAATAATACTTCATATTAGAGTTTAAACCTATATTCCAAATCAAAGCATACGGTCAAAATAATTTTACCCAACTAAATTATTTCTACACGCGTATGAAGCACACCAAATTGATTCCAACATAGCAGAATACAATTATATTATATAGCTTTTCCAACTCATATAAATGAATAATACAAAGAATTATTCGTATAAAATTCTAGCGGTTGCGCTTCAAACTCAAATATTGCATAAGTCCTTATACAATTTCTATGAACTTCATCTTCCATAAATTTGAGTTAAATTTTTCTAAGTACTTTATAAATCCTTGAATAAGAAATTTATAAAGGCTTAAAAATATTTTGAATCCGTTGGGAACACGACATGATACAATTTTTTTCTAAGAAAATGTTGTCCAAAATATTTGTTCAAACGGAAAAACTTCAAGTTTGAAATTTCACCACGGCCAAACCGCTTATTGAAAATTTATGAAATTTTTCAGAATTCATCCTCTATGAGTCTAGTCTTATCCAAAATTAGAATCATTCAAAAATATTAAGTACAAGTGAAGATAAACTTGATTTACTACAAGCTGTCCAAAAAATTCAGCATTGCGCATCCAATTTGTAAAAATCATAATAAAAGATATACAACTCTTTTTTCATAAATTTCGAAGGCAATATTTATAATCTCAACATACTAGATGCATGCCAAAATTCACGAAACTTCAGTCTATATATCATCAAAAACTGAGATGATATTCCAACAAAATTCATAACAAAAATTTCACCTTTTTTTTTCATCATCGATCACTTTAGTGTGGTTGAAAAATATCAACTACACTTTCACATAAACACTTCAAAAAATATTTGAACAAATTTCTTTTGTAGTAAACATAGCGCAAGGCGAAAATGTTTATAACTTACCCTTCAAATCCATATAACAAGTGTTCATTTGTTTTCATATAACAAATTTTTAATTTGATTCCATATAACAAATTTTCATTTGTTTCCAAATATTAAAATTTTATTTTGTTTTCTTAACCACAAGTGGCTCAAAATGTATTGTCTAAAAATGTATACAATTTCATTTCCAACAATAACATCTTATGTGAAATAATATATCACATTCATAACTAAAAAATAGGATTGACCAATTTAAAACTTTTCAATGAATGGGTTCATTTTTGTTCAAATTCAAATTTCTCATGAAATTATTGATCGATTTCGAATTGACCAAAAATACTGAAATTTATATATCTACTTCACAAAATTTAATATTTAGGAAGTTCGGGGGCCAAATGGAAATTTCTAGAGGTAAAAGGTCAAAATTACAATTTCTAGACATAGAAACTTAGTTGGCCTTTTTTCATTCGACATCATAAAAATAATCATATATGCCCATAAGAATTATTTTTCAATCTCCATGGTAGACATGAAACGTCTTAAAATTGTTGGGACACTTTATATATGGTGATTAAAAAATTCACATCAAAGAGTTTTATGGAGAAATCGAAAAACAAAATCATAAATTAATTTTAAGTCTACGACTCAAAATTAAATTATTACCTCATATGATTATCGCAAATATGAACCACATGCGTTGAATCCAAATATTTACTGCACAATAAAAAATAAACAATATTACCTCAATCGTTTATAAATTCGCCGTAGACGATTCTTGGGTTGAGTCGCGGACTAGGTCGCTCTCTTTAAGACGTTTCGCGGCTCTATCCTTTTTGTGCAGGTAATCTACAGTCACGTCGTCCCCAGGATAAAATAAGCCCAGAATCACATCTGTATCATATAACCATGCACCGTGGTTATATGTCTTCTAACACCCATTCCATATAAATTGCTCAATTTTCATAATATCAGTTTGTGTAAACAAACTGTTCTAAAATATTTTGGAAAAATAAATATTTTATAAAGAAAATATTTTTCTAGTCTTAGAAGGAGAGAAGGAGTGATTTTTCTTCTCTTTAATTCTCTCTTTTAAAACTTTTTGCAGTCCCTCCTCATTTAGCAGTCTGATGCCATTTTCTATTTTCTTTTCAAAGAACCGTAATACCCCGTAATTTTATTGATATTTATTAAAGGGATTAATTAAATTAAATGTGAATTAATTGAGAATCAATCCGGATATAAATGCTAACGAGATGTGAGTTGGTATTTGATTATGAAGTGTATATATGGCAATATATGAATATTGAAAATATTAAAATTTATCACGAGACTGAAATACGACAATTTGGGAAATTTAGTTGAGACGCGCGTGTCAGTCGCGTCGGAAATGTAATGATTTGAATTAAAAAGTGAATTTTATTTTTATCAACCGAATGGTCATTTTGAGTGCGCCAACGAGTCCGGAAGGGTCAAAATAGTCAGAAAACACTAGCCGAGGGTTTAGTTTGGGTCCCGGGGGATTTAGATTGGTACCTCGAGGACATAGGTCAGAGAAGGGCTTATTGAGAAGTTAATAAGTCTGCGGATCATGGGAGCGTAGGTATGTGCGTGGGCCATGTGATGTCAACTATGTTCGCATCCACTATTTGTGATTGCTGTTAATGAAACGTTTCTTGAGAGATTCAGAATACGCGGTCCTCATGTACGTGATGTACCAGGATTTGATAGCAGAGTATGTGAGCACCGCAGCTTAGCCTCGGGGTGCTAGTATTGTATATTTATGGTGAGAATAATATACTGTTGATTGAAATGAATTGTCGTGAACAATTGTGAGTATAAATAATAGCAACGGTTTGTAAAGTGAAAATGTAAGATTTCAAATAAATTGTAATGCTAAAGTGGGGAAACTGTGTAATAAGGTACAATACTCGATTAAATAGAAGATGTTGGGATTTGAATTGGATATCATATTGAAATGTTAGATTTAGCATTGGACTAGATAGATATGGGAGCAACTAGAAATGGGTACGGGGCGTTAGGAGTGCATAATTAGTTGAGAGGTGAGGAACTCATGTGAGTGCACACACTATCATGTACTTTATATTCACTGTTTAATGATATTAAACACTTGCATATTTTTAAATTATTTTCACATTCGGGTTCTAACCCGTTTGCTTTCAAATCTATTTTTGTAAAAACCTTTTTAGGTGCCCAGCCACAAGGACGCCATGCTTAGGAGTTCTATTCAGGTGACGTGTTGTAGCTGCTGTAGAAGTTACAGGACCTTGACAGTAGACGCCTCCATTTTTGATCTTGACTCCATTATCAGTTTTTATCATTTGTTGGGCATGTCGCCCATTCCTTTTAGAGATATTTTACTTATTCAGTTATTTCTGACTTTGGGTTGTAATTAATTTTAGTGATGCGGACTTTGTATTTAATTATTTCGGAATTCGATTTGTTGTGAGGAGTTTTCCTCCAGACTCATTATTAATGGATGGTTATTCTATTGTGACTATATTGTTGGTTATGTTAACTTTTCATAATTCATTTATTGCATGTTAATCGGTTTTAATTAAAATGGACAACCTACTTTTTAAATACTAGGTGGTTAATAATATTAAAATGTTTTCGACAGTGATGCTATGAACTGAACCAACTTAGCAGTTTGTATTAATTTAATAAAGGAGTAGCTACCTGGTATTTAATTATTCGGGGTGTCACATGTGGTATCAGAGCATCAGGTTCTAGTGTCCTTGAGGATCTTTACGGCTTATTATGCTTCCAGCGTAACTTTCTTTGATGTAGAGCCCTATGTTTAGGATTGTTGATATCTTTGGTGAGATTTCGTTCTCCTGCTTCGATATATATGATAGTGAATCTTATTTGCAATCGGGTGTGTTCGTGGGTCAAACAATGTAGTACGTCAGGTGAAGACAGTTGGACAAATAGCAGGAGGCAAGGATCAGTTGAGGTTATTAAATTAATTAAAGGGATGACCGTAGTTGAGGTCATCCATATTATGGCACGGAAGTCCTGGACGGTACAGACGGCCAAGGCGCGACTTGTGACTTCCAGGCACAATAATAGTAGAAGGTGGGGTCAATTGAGACTCACCCAACAAGGTTGGAATGAGAGAGAAAGAGTTAGGTGGGACATTGAGAAAACCAGCAGTGGAAATACTCGAAAGGCGGAGATGGCGTGTGCTAGCCAAACACACGTAATACATCCAAAGGCTTGGATTTGTGTCGGGGTATGGCCAATCGGGAGTGAAAATTTGGGGAAAAATTTTCTTGGCTCGTGAGAGAGGAGTTTCAATGGTGAGAGACAATCACCACACTTAGAAGTGGAATGTGACGTCGAGAGAAGGCGTACACGCATGGTTTGACCATAAGTTCCTTGATCAGATGTTCAGGATGAAAGGCGAATGTCGTTCTGAACTCACACGAGAGGGCCGGACAGAGGTCACTTTGTGAGAAGAAATATAATTATTTAGTGAACCCTACACCGGGTGAAGTAGGTGAAATGGAGAAGGGGATATTAAAGGGAGAATTTACATACAAGAAGATTTGCTAGTCCTTCTGGAGGAATTCTGCTTGGACGGTTAAGGCAGATGGTATTGTCGCGTAGTGTTAATTTGGAGGTAAACATTCCCTCGGGTGGGGAGATGCAAGAATCGAAGACTTTATATAAAGTAAGACTGGGGAAAACGGTGTTGGTGAAGCACCACAATGGGAAGCCCAACGGAGAACCAGTTAAAATGATTCAGATAGCTGAATTATTACCGAGCAATGGTGATTTCAGTAAGAGATGTGAAAATTAGTAGAGTGTTCCTTAGGGCCGTCAAAGCTAAGGGAACAACGGAGGTAGTTATCTGAGTCGAGACTACCAACGTCCGAGAGAAGGATCACCTTAACATGATCAGTGTGACAGAAGATAAGTGGAGTATGTGTAGAGGTATTTTGTGGGGAGTGAAACCCGTGCGTTATAAATTTTTCCCGATGCAAGAGTAGGGATCAAGGTATTGCGCCTGGCGAGGGCAACAGTTATTGAAATATTCGGTTTGGGACGGACATGTGTGGTAAGTCCAGGAACCATTTGAACAGCCGGGACGATTGTTAGGATATAAGTATAAGTTATATCCTTAAATGAGGATGCATGTTATTTGTGGCATGAATGAGTTGATACATTTGTTATAATTGTTATTCTCACTTGAGAGTCGAGTTTAGTGAGTATATCAGTAATTTTATTATATATAAGAATATTTTCCCTGATAGTGTGTGGGTTACTTTTATTGTCATCCGCGGAGGATGAATGGGTATATTAATAGCGGTTTATGCTTTATCGAAATTACTCGTTTTAGTGTTGTGTTATACGAGTATGATATGATCTTAATTATGGTTTTATATATATGATTATACCGATAGTGTGCCGGTATTGCAAGTTTATTGGGATTACTACATTGGGGTAGCATGTTTTGTTCTGGCGAGGCCCCATCTGTGAGAGGGCCGGGCTCGCAATTTTACTTTCGTATATATATATATATATATATATATATATGTTATGATTTCAAAAAGGTATAATGGTCTCGGATATTTAATCCCAGTATGCGTAGGGATTTAATTGTTATGAGTCGTATGTAATTGGTTTACTAGTCAACAAAGAGTTAGTTGGTTTTTATAATTAACGCTAGAGAGGTCGTAATGAGAAGAGTGCATTGTTTTATCACCCGTTAGAGATTTAGAAGTTTATACTCATAGTTGTGTGTCTGGGGATGGGAATTTGAGGGTCTCAATTTTATTCGCATGTTGTATATGAAATGTGATTTCCATCACTATCAAGAGAAAGTGTCTTTCGGAAGGAGTTCCTTGTTTATGTATAATTGCGAACGGAGATGTAACTTTGTTGTTAAGAGACGGGAGTGTAGGGGTACATATTATGGACAGGGCTTAACGGATTCCGATGACCAACAATGTTAGGTAGTAGTGTATCGGGGGGTTCCTTGTTTGGATTTCGCTTTGCGAGACACACCACGCATGAAACTTAGCGTAAGGTTGGTAGTAAGGAGATGTGTGGCCATTCATTCATGATTTGGATACCTCAATCGTTATGGAAGTAAGTAGTTATAACTGGAAGTAACAAGGAGTAAATTATGATGTAAGGCCATTAGAGCCAGTTGTTAGTGAATTACGATGTAAGTACTAATAATGTTGGTTTTGTCACGGCATGTTGAAGGACACATTGAGGTTAAGGAGGATTGAGGATTTCAAATTCAGAAGCGATTGAAAACGCCCAAGTGGTATAGAAACGTTGTAATTACCGCGGCAATAAAGAGTTTGGGATATGTATGAAGCGTATATAATGTTTAAAAATCGTATGATTGGGTTATAAGGGGTGTAGACATCTTGATTTGCTAACGTGTAAATCAAAGGAAGAGGGGACATAGATGGGTGAGATTATTACTTATGGGATTAAACGTCATAAGAAAAGGTGTAAATGAATATCATGTATAGCCAGTGTAGATAGTCCGAATTTGGAGAAAAGGCAGTGGAAAGCCATTTAATAAAGGGATATCTCTTGAGAAGGCAAATAAATTATTATGGGAAATTTAGAGTAGAGTTCCGACCAATCGAATGTTGAGGGTGGCTCAAGAGTAAATAGAATGAGGATGTCAATCAGGTATAAAGAGTCCAGATGTGCACAAAGTGGTGAAAAGTGTAAGGGTCAAAACTTTTGGTATTCGTCGAGAGAATAAGATCATTAAGTATCACTTAACGGGGAAATTTTTTATGTGAAAATCGGCATTGAAAGGGGTATAGTAAGTAGTAGAACGGTTGGGGTTAGATGATCAACCAAATAATTTTGTATCAAGCCGACGATTCCAAGGATGGAAGGTTCAAGTTGGAGAATTTTCTTGAGAGGTAGCCAACTTATTGATAAGTAACGAGTTCCTTCGAATATGTGGGACATCTTGTCCAGAAGGAGAGAAATTGTTATATACTTGGGTGATTTACACTATTAGATAGTGAACACGCCGTTACATGGTTCGAAGCAGTATTATTCAGAACTAAGAGGAGATCCCCGAAATCCACCTTCAACGTGGGGTAGCAAGAAGTAGTGGAAATATGTTTCGTTTGGACAAGGTTGTATCACCTATGGCCCGAGGTGTAGGCGCAAGGTGATTGACGACTGGTGGATTGTATAAAAGAAATTTTGGATTCATTGCGATCTTTTCATTTCCAAATCGGGTAAAACTAGTAAGCAAGGTACATTGTGGTAATGGGGAGAAGATATTATCTAATAGTAGAGTTGGGTGAAAGCACCCGTATCTATTTTATAGTGGACAAGGTGCCGAAAATTGTTTTGTGTAACACCACCCGACTGAAGTAGTTTTCCCTTGCGTAAATGTCACAACGCAGGGAATAGAGATTCAAAGAATGGACAAGAGTAGTCAGATGTGTTATTAATTTCTTCCAGGATGGGAGTTTGGTGTGTTGCTAAACACGGGAGTTAATGCGTAGTGAGGTACGGACTCACAATAATATTGAAATGATGCGGCTAACGATGTATAGGCAATTTTTTTTATTCGAATGTTGTTTAATAAGAGCACAACGTGAGGTGCATTTATTGAAGTGTATTCTGATAAGGTATCAAGTCTGTTAAACAAGTTTGTTGTGAAAAAGGGCTTTAGTGACTTGGCCTTTCTTTATATTTTGTTTTGAAAACTGGAGGGTACCAAATTTTTCCAGGTATGCCTTACTTTTTCGAATTTCGAGACGAAATTCTGTTATTAGGGGGGAAGTATGTAATACCCCGTAATTTTATTGATATTTATTAAAGGGATTAATTAAATTAAATATGAATTAATTGAGAATTAATCCGGATATAAATGCTAACGAGATGTGAGTTGGTATTTGATTATGAAGTGTATATAGCAATATATGAATATTGAAAATATTAAAATTTATCGAGAGACTGAAATACGATAAGTTGGGAAATTTAGTTGGGACGCGCCTGTCAGTCGCGTCGGAAATGTAATTATTTGAATTAAATAGTGAATTTTATTTTTATCAATCGAATGGTCATTTTGAGTGCGCCAATGAGTCCGGAAGGGTCGAATAGTCAGAAAACACTAGCCGGGGGTTTAATTTGGGTCCCGGGGAAATTTTGGGCTATACCGGCAACTTAAAAGGGTATTTTGGTAATTTTGAAATTTTGGGGAGTAAAGCCTACGAATTTTAGGAGTTAATTATACATTATTTAGGAACCCACTAAGCCCATTATCATCATTTGACAAGTTAGAGGGCTACGGGGGTTATAGGAAGAGTTGGAAGAGGTTCCCAAAAGAAAACCCATAACCACCATCTTCAACCTTGGGAGAAAATCAATAGAGAAAGGGGAGAGATCAACCTTCAACCTTCAACATCAAATTCTGAAGAACAATCTAAGGCAAGTGATTTAGTATTTTTAATGCATTGAATATGTCTTCCATGCTTAGTGTAAGAATTATCTTATATTGATCTTTTTGAAGAAAACCCATGAAATTTGTTGGAGAAACCTTGAATTTGGTTTAGGATTTGCATGTAGTATGATAATGGACTGATTTAATACTTGAATAGTTATATATGACGATTTAAAAAAGGATTTATGATGAGTAATTAGGCATAAGAAAATTTGGAGTTCATGTTCATAGGGTTTTGGGAAATATTTGAAGATTCATATTAATTCCATGATAATTTGTAAGATTTGACCCTTTAAATATGATAAGGAATGATCTAGGGTGATTAGAAATGGTTTATATACGTTAAAACATAATTTGTATGGTCTTAGGGTGGATTTAGAGGAGAGAAGAATTGGGAAAAATGGAATTGGGATTTTCTGGGCTGAAACTGCCATCTCGTTAGAATACCTGCCCAGGTCGTTCGAACGACCTCGTTCGAATGAACTTCTAATGAGATAACAGTATGACTTCTAACGAGTTAGTATTTTGTTCGAAGCCCTTCGTTCGAACGAACTCATTCGAACGAACTCGTTCGAACGAGACTTCTAACGAGTTGACAGAATGGCCTTTTTGGCCTGATTTGATTTCTAGTATCCCGTAGACTTATCTAAATAGTCAGATAAGTTTCCCTTATTAACTAGTGGGTATAGTTGGGAGATTGGGGTAGATGGAGGAGTAAAACTTAGAATAGTGTCTTAACCGGATAACATTTGTGGATTGGGAAGCGAGTGACTAATCACGAAGTGAGAATAATGGATAATTTAAATACATATAAACCGGGGACTTGGGATTTGTATAACACTAAGTGTTGGTATAAGAACGAGAAGTATACCACTAATGAAATATTGTAACATCTAAGATGTGTGAATGCTTAGTATATGTAGTTATCTGTGTATAACATACCTACCTTACTTGCTATCATGGGAGGTTGGCGCCATCTAATCTTTGTGTGCCTACGGGGGGATTTAGATTGGTACCTCGAGGACATAGGTCAGAGAAGGGCTTATTGAGAAGTTAATAAGTCTGCGGATCATGGGAGCGTAGGTATGTGCGTGGGCCATGTGATGTGAACTATGTTCGCCTCCACTATTTGTGATTGTTGTTAATGAAATGTTTCCTAAGAGATTCAGAATACGTGGTCCTCATGTACGTGATGTACCAGGATTTGATAGGAGAGTATGTGAGCACCGCAGCTTAGCCTCGGGGTGATAGTATTGCATATTTATGATGAGAATAATATACTGTTGATTGAAATGAATTGTCGTGAACAATTGTGAGTATAAATAATAGCAACGTTTTGTAAAGTGAAAATGTAAGATTTCAAATAAATTGTAATGCTAAAGTGGGGAAACTGTGTAATAAGGTACAATGCTCGATTAAATAGAAGATGTTGGGATTTGAATTGGATATCATATTGAAATGTTAGATTTAGCATTGGACTAGATAGATATGGGAGCAACTAGAAATGGGTACGAGGCGTTAGGAGTGCACAATTAGTTGAGAGGTGAGGAACTCATGTGAGTGCACACACTATCATGTACTTTATATTCACTGTTTAATGATATTAAACACTTGCATATTTTTAAATTATTTTCACATTCGGGCTCTGACCCGTTTGATTTCAAATCTATTTTTGTAAAAATCTTTTTAGGTGCCCAGCCACAAGGACACCATGCTTAGGAGTTCTATTCAGGTGACGTGTTGTAGCTGCTGTGAAAGTTACAGGACCTTGACAGTAGACGCCTCCATTTCTGATCTTGACTCCATTATCAGTTTTTATCATTTGTTGGGCATGTCGCCCATTCCTTTTAGAGACATTTTACTTATTCAGTTATTTCTGACTTTGGGTTGTAATTAATTTTAGTGATGCGGACTTTGTATTTAATTATTTCGGAATTCGGTTTGTTGTGAGGAGTTTTCCTCCAGACTCATTATTAATGGATGGTTATTCTATTGTGACTATATTGTTAGTTATGTTAACTTTTCGTAATTCATTTATTGCATGTTAATCGGTTTTAATTAAAATGGACAACCTATTTTTTAAATACTAGGTGGTTAGTAATATTAAAATGTTTTCGACAGTGATGCTATGAACTGAACCAACTTGGCATTTTGTATTAATTTAATAAAGGAGTAGCTATCCAGTATTTAATTAGTCGGGGTGTCACAAGAACCAAAACTCAAATTCTAAAACTCTCTCCTACTTCAATGTTTTGGCCGTATGGAGCGAATTGTTTTGACAAAGTGGGGATAATGATTATATATAGTGGGAGATAATGGGTTAACTTTTGCGAGTGGGTTATCATATTCCTCATTTTTAGACGAAAATTGTGTAGAAGTGGGGATGGTGGGTGGCTACTTTAGGCTAGTGGGGATATAGGGTGAATTATTCCTTTTTCTTTTTAGCCGAAAGTTCCCACATGTATTTTAAAATACAATTTTGACAACAATACATAGTGCATGAACAATGATTTTTTATAACCAAAACTCGTGTTAAATATTTATGTTACTACTTATTTTTTTTAATGTTATGGGTTGATGATATTTTTATGTTGAATTAAATAATACTCAACCTGCACCAGAATAAATGACTTTTACACGGCCTATATCAATAGTTGTTGGTGAAAGTAACGAAGTTTAATGTTGATGCTCAAACTAATGAAGGAACTATACTTCAAAACAAAACTGAGAAAAGGAGATTTGTAATATTTTGTTTTGGTTTTTAAGAATTTATATTAGAGGCTTTTAGTTAATGGAAGTTCATTTCATATATTGCATTACATTAAAATCATTACTAAAACCACATACTTGTTGATATTTTAAACAAAAAATCAATATTTTACAAAAGTCAATCCCAAAATAAGCTAAAGAGTGACTAAATCCTAAATCAAATCAAGGTTATATATCAACATAAAATTTATAAAATTCAATACACACACACACACACACACACACACACACACACACACACAGAGAGAGAGAGAGAGAGAGAGAGAGAGAGAGAGAGAATCACTCATTCTTCCACTAGGGACACGTGCATGAATGAAAACTACAAATGTCACACATCAGTCACCCTCCCACCTTCATTCATTGATTTGTAGGAATCCATAGGAGGGCCGTCCGTTATGAATTGCATGAAATAACCTTTCTTTGTATGAGTATGACTTCTTTGATGCTAAAAGATTGAGTTCGCGAGTTCTCTTTTCACATTTTTACCTTATAATTAACTATTGTCCTAATGTGAATGTGGTGGTGTGATGATTGTTGGAAAAATTGGATATAATGATGTCCAAAATTTTGAGCTGAAATTTAGATGGGATCCATACTTCGCACTACACCAAAATGCTAATTTTGTGACTGCCTTTTTGTGACTGCTAATGGGGGTGACAAACTTATCACTCCTTGGAGCAGTCACAAAATTATTTGTAACTCCCATTAGGGGTGATAAAATCAATGGGTAATAAAAAATTTGAGTCAATTAGTTTATCACCGCTAATGAGAGTCACAAATATTACCATATAATTAATTTGTGAATCATATAATTAGTCACAAATTTATAACTGTCACAAGCAATCACAAATTTATGGGTAGGGCTAAGTTATGCCTCTTATGAACAACGACAAAATTATAACTGCTACGAGGAGTCATAAATTTTGGTCTAGTACTAAATTTGTGACTGCTATCGACAGTCATAAATTTGTAACCGCTCTCAGCAGTCATAAATTTTAGTCTAAAAGTAAATTTGTGACTGTTATCGGTAGTCATAAATTTGTAACCGCTTCAAGCAGTCCCAAATTTTGGACTAATATTTGGTTTGTAACCACTATTGGCAGTCACAAAATTTTAGACCTAACTTTTATTTCCCTCTTCTCTCCTCTCTCTCTCTCTCTCTCTCTCTCTCTCTCTCTCCACACTCCCACCCCTCTCTCCTTTATTTCAACTTAAATTTTCGACCTAACTTTTGTTGATGTGAGTTTTTGGATTTCGCTGTTGTGAGAAGAACCATTTTATTGTTGTGAGTATTTGTTCTTCTCTTTTATTTCGCTATCATTTTTGATTAAAATGTTTTCACAACTTTGTCTATTGATTTACTATTGTTTGCTGTTAAACCATTTCGCTAGTGGCAAATTTTTCATACATTTTCGCTTGTTTCCTGTTAGGGATATCTCTCCGACTGTTTGCTGTATCGTTTCCTCATAATGTAGGAATTAACATTATTGAATTAATTCCTTTACATTATCTCTCTATCAATAAATCCACATATTAAGTAGAACATTATTAAATCTGTTTTTTAGATGTAAACATATTACATGTTTTTATAGATGTAAAAAAATAAAGTTTTTGTATGTTGTAAAAATATAACATGATTTTGTTTGGATTTTGAACAATTTGAGGATGTAATTATGGTTGGTTTTGTTTACTCTATTTAGATTTTGGATGATATCATTGAATTAATTTTTATCATTATAGAATAAAATTGACACCACGGGGGGCTTAAGTACCCACTTAATTTTAAACAAAATACGTATATAGTACCAAAAAAAATTAGGGGCTAACTAAAATTATTCTTAACTTTGAGCCAACTGAATTGTGTGCAAGCAACTACTTTTAAGTGTGTGTTCCTCATGGCTAATACGACAAGTACTGCAATTTAAAATGACAAAAATACATTTTAATATGACAAAAAAATCTAATATGACACATAAACTTGGTCACAAACTTTGTTATGTACTAATATGACACATATCACTTTCTTTCCTCTCCTCTCTCTCTTTTCACAAATGTCGCTATTGATTTGAAGCAGTCACAAAGGTTTTCATTGAGATTTGATGTGAGTTGTCTTAAAATGCATTGTTGCTAACTTGTTATTTTCCCTCACATAACTCGGTTTATTTATGTTTTATTTTGTAGATAAATGTTTGATTTATTTATGTTTTATTTCATAAATAAATGTTTGAGTTTTTGATTTATTTATGTTTGATTTCTTAAATAATTATTTTATTTATTCATGTTTGATTTCTAACACATAATGTTTGATTTTGTAACACTTAATTTTTGTTTCCTCAATAGGCATGCTAACTTTAATGGGAAGAGGTAAGTTTTCTTCAATGCTAGGGTTTTCTTTAATTTGGGGGAATATGGAACCAATCCATCTAATCACTAAAATACTTGTGCTAATCATATATGCATATATGGAACTAATTCATTTTTCATTATAAAGAACATATTCATTTAGTTTTATAATTTACTGAGTTTCTATTTGTTTGTATTGTAGAATTAATGGGGTTTCAACAATATAAAGAGTGGATGGGTGAAAGTTGTGGAGTGGGGCAAGTAGACATCAATAGGGTTAAAGACTTTGTGAATTATGTAATGAAGAATCTCAAAATTGATATTATATCATGCCCGTGCAATCGTTGTAAAAATAGTAAACGTTTGAAAGGGGTAGATGTAAAAGTACATTTGTTTCATTGGGGTATGCAAGCTGACTACACATTTTGGCATTTCCACGGGGAGTGGGATTTTAAGTATATTCCAGAAGAAATACTTGTTAATGAAGCGGTTCACACAGATGGTGACCCGTTAATATACTCTAGGTTAAATGATCTCATAAATGATACGTACGAAGTGCACGAAACACAAGAAAAGCAAGATAGTAGAGGAAATGGTTTAGGCTGTGAGGATCATGTTGACAACACTAGTGACCAAGATAGGGATTATATATGGTTAAAAGCAGCACTCGCAACATCATTATACCATAAATCCAACCCCGATCACACAATGTTATATGCCATGGTTGGGTTGCACAACTTAAAGAGCCAATTTGGATTATTGGGGAGAAGTGTGACATAAATACTCCTTTAGGTAAAAGATTTTCTCCCGAAAGAAAATAAATTGTCAGTCAATTATCCAACCGTGAAGCGTCATTTGAAAGGGTTGGGTATAAAATACAAATCAATTCATTGTTGTAAGTATGACTGTGTTTTATACTATAAGGAGCACAAGGATAAATGGGCCTGCCCTATATATAAGGAACCTAGATATGAATAAAAGATGATAGTACATAGATATGCAAATACCTAAGAAGGTGTTAAAGTATTTCCCTTTAGGTCCTCGATTTAAGAGACTTTACACTATACCTTGGATAGTAGAGGCAATGACTTGGCATGGTCGAGCGAAGGTGGGTGAGAATCTCATGCGACATTCGATTGATTCATCTGTGTGGAAATCTGCAAATCAATTATACCTGGACATTGCTAAAGAAATAAGCAACGTTCCTCAGAATATCAACTGATGGGTTTAACCTGTTTAGAAAATTAAACACAGATAAAAGTATATGGCTCGTGTTTGCAGCGCCTTTAAATTTTCCCCCATCATTGTGCATGAGAAATGAGTTTTCAATTTTGTCATTGTTGATAACAGGTCCAAAAGAATCGGGTAGTGACATTGATGTTTTCTTAGCGCCACTAATAGATGAATTGAATGAGTTATGGGTTGAAGGTGTGAGAGCGTTGGACTTGTACAAAAGGGAGGAATTCACTTTGAGAGCTATGTTAATATGGGCAATTGATGATTTTCCTGCTTATGGGACCTTATCTGGGTGTAATTTACATGGTTACCTGGGTTGTCCTGTATGTGGAGAGGAGACTGAAGCCAGTTGGCTTAAGAAAAGTGGTACACTTTTTTATCATAGTCATCGGAGATTTTTGCCCCCAAGTCACAAATTCAGGTTAATACGAAGAAATTTTCTCCTAGAAGGCACCGACACGAGGCCACTTCCACTAAGACTTTCTGGTTTGGAAATTGAAGAAAGGTCATTAAAGGCTAATAAAAAATTGAGGGGCAAACACCCCATAATTTTGGCCCAAAAGCATAAAAGAAAGGATGTTGATGTGATCAATAATGTTTGATTTTCCATACTGGAAGGAACATCCTGTGCGATATGTGATAGACATTATGCACGCTGAGAAAAATATTTTCAAGCATCTCATAGGCACATGCATTGGTGGTTCTCATTCTAAGGATGGAGAAAAAGCCCGTGAAGATCTTCGTGATTTAAAGATTAGAAGATCATTATGCTTGAAAAAATATTCAAACACTAGAAAAAAGAATATGTCAGTTGCATCTTATACTTTGAGAATTGAAGAAAGAAATATGTTCTTAGAAACATTAAAGGGCTTGAAGGTACCTTCTAATTTCTCATCCAACTTATGCAGGATTGTCTGCGACATAACAAAAGATTTGAAAAAGTGCAACTCTCATGATTGGTATGTGATAATGTAATTTGTCCCTCTGTTGTTCGGACACTATTTTTCGGAACACAAGGATCTTCGAAGGTCCATTCTAAAAATTAGCTTATGTTTCTCCCTATTGTGTGAGAAAGTTGTCAACATAAAGCACATAATGGCAGCGAAAGAAACTTTGGTCGAGGCTACATGTGTTTTGGAGAAGTACTTTACTCCCTCATTCTTTGACATAATCATCCACCTTTTAGTGTATTTATGCGATGAATCGCTTTTATGTGGACCAGTAAGGTAATGATGGATGTATCCGTTCGAACGATTAATGAAATTTTTTAAAGATTATGTTAAGAATACACTACACGTTGAGGGGTCCATTGCTAAGGAGTACATTATGGAAGAGAATTCCTTGTATGCAAAGGAATATATGCCTAACCCAAACATTAGAGGTCATGAATGATTTATTGATGAATTAGAAGAGTTTGCAGATGAGGAGGTCCTGGGGAAAGGTAAGGTAGTGAAGCTAACAAGTACATAATATAACCAGGTGGCTCGATATGTATTCGAGACGCATGAAGACATCGATAAAGGGAAAATGTGATTTTATTTAAAATGTTTTGTAAAATAATGTAATATGTTCGATGTTGTATTCATTAGAAGTTAATATTGATGTTTTTAACCTAGGCAATATAATGAGTGCAGGCGTGCCAAGAGGAGGAAGGGAGGTGAGTGCGCAGACAACGACTTTCGGCATTGTGTAGCTTCCAAAGTGACTACAGTAATACCTCACTTTTATTTACTATCTTTGCAACATATTCACAATGCAAATACTCTCTTGGTTTCAGTAATTAAAAGTTGGTGAAGTATCGATGAGGCTTACACATCTAGAAAATGGGCCTAGTTTTGTATCCAAGAAGTTTGGACAATATCGTGTCAATGGTTTTGTGTTCTCTTCAAGCACACACGAGCTAAAAGTTATTCGGAAACAAAATAGTGGAATTTCATATAAAGCATTAACTCATTTCAGGGAAAGAGTAAACATGTTGGAGGAAATGTGTGTGATAGAACCTAAAGACCACAATATGCAGAAAGTGAGGAGTGAGAGTTGAAGTAGTTCCTTACTAAGTGATCTCAAGTGTCGGATTATGAAAGAGTTTTTAAGTGAACTAAGTATCTGAGATCCTTAAAAGGGTTGTTCACCTCATATTTATAGTAGTAAAACCATGCGGGATTGTCTGGGTGCTCCCTCTGTTTCAAGCAATATTTGAGCAGATAGTCTAATTGCATTATCACGCATTGGTTGCATTTTTTGAACCGATATTTTTATTTATTTATTATATTTTGTGGAGGGGAATCAAACCCTCAACCTTAGCGTTAGAGTTGTAACCACTAGGCTATCCCTAGTGGTTGTGTTGGTTGCATTTAATTCGAGCACATGAATGTTTCTCAAAGTCTGCTTTGTCAAGCGAGGTTTCCGTTGAGTTTAACATACTTGAGTGTTAAGGTCTTCTTGAATGTTTCTAATACTTGAGTTTAACATACTTGAGTTTCGTTAAATTTAATTCGAGCACACGATTGTTTCTCAAGGTCTTCTTTCTCAAGGACGGAGTTGTAACAACTAGGCTAGCCCTGGTGGTCTGCTGTGTCAAGCGAGGTTTCTCATTGTGGAGAGTTTTTTTATGACTGCTAGTTGGTTGCACACTTTAACATACTTGAGCATATTTCTTTACGAGGAAGTGTTCCATTCCGTGCTTCAGTGACATTTGCTGCCAAGTATAGTAGTATATACAAAAGCACAAAAGCTGAGAGAGTTTTTGAAATATCAAAAACTCTAAAGTCCTTTAGCTACTTTAAAGTCCTTACTTTAAAGTAGTATTTCCACTTAAAAAACCTTAATAAAGATGATAAAAGAAGAAATGGGGCATCAACAACTGAAAAATATGAGATATTATCTACTAAAAATGAAGGCCTAAAAAATGATATAAATCTAGTGGACAAAGGGGTGCCGATGCATTTTTATGCCCTGGAGAGTGATCAACAAGTTCATAACATTTTAATGCCATCTGTGATAATTGTTTACCATCCTAACATGGATTTTATCAGGGAAATTGAAATCTATAAAGCTGAAAATCCCTCAAAAAGAGTGATGGTGTATTTCTTATTCTATGAAGATTCTACCGAGGTTAAAAAATTTAAGGCCAACATACGGTGGGAAAATGGAGCATTTGAATCCTTGATTAGACAGAAATCAATGATGATGCTCCCAATTTATCAGGTCATTTATGTTCTTTTCATCTTCTTCAATTTACAAACGGATCGTTGCGATATATCAATTATTGTATTTATTTCCCTTTTCTTATTTAAGTTATTTACTCTTACAATGGTTTGGAGTCCGACACGCAGTTAAATGTTTATAAAATCATATGGTATTCTGTCTGTATTTTTTCATTTTATAAGTGTTCTTTGACCCTTGGTAGTTTACCCTCGAATATTATAATAAGACTATTATTATGTGAAATTTGGCTCGAAAGCAAAAGCGATTATTTTTTCCTCAACTCTTAATGGCTTGGGGAGGATGCTTCCCTACAACAAACGGAAAATAGTGGCAGTAAAGGGGCCAGGAATGTGGAAAATCATTTTAAGTGGGGTATTTGGGAAATTTTGGCACAAATGCGTTCCACATATCAAAAGACATCTGTTTGGACCTCTTTGGACAGCAATTCGTAGATATTTTTCCAGTATTTGTCCTATTCAAATATAATGTAGAGCTCGGTATATCAAAGTGCAGATAAATGAAAGACACTCAAGTATGTTAAAGTGTAGATAAATGTTAAACATGTCACAGGCATGAACTCCCAATCTGGGGTGGGTGCTGCCACGTAGGGGCATTATGCCCCTGCAATTGCTGCAGGCGCAATTGCACAACCACGCACAATCGTCTTGGGCCCCCAACCCATACCAATAGGTTCATAAATCTGGATCCTTGCATCGGACTCTGTTTTAACCCATACCAGTCGGTTCAAGTTGCCTACTCCTAGGATCTTATTTTCTATTCCTTGGGAGAAACAAAAAATAGGTAGATCAAAAATCAATTTCTCACGTAGTGAAGGTCTAAATTTAAGTTTTAGAGCGGGAGTCATTATCATGAATGACTTGGGAGGCTTTATCTGGGCAGCTTCTCAAAGTATGCTGAATGGTTCTATTCGTGATTCAAATTTAGGGTTGTTTCTTTGTTTGTTTCTCTCTCAGGTTGGGCTAACCGGTTTGCTAGCGGTGAAGGATTCTATTTGTTGAGTATATGTTTAAATATAATCTAATTTTGCCCATGTGACTCCATCCCTGATGGGTTAGGGTACCACTTTTCAAATGAGAGAATCAATTTCAATGTCGGTAACATATTCCTATATGGTATTTAAATGATCCTGTAAACCTTTTGCATGTTGAATTGAAATATTTAATTATCTTTTTGAAATTGTCATGCAAAGAGTACTTTGAAATAAAATGTAGTAACTCCTAAGTTTCTACTTCAATCACGTACATTGCAATATGTTGTTATTTTTTTAATTTGATGTCCATGTGAACTCTTAAATTAGAGATGGCGTTAGCATTCTATAAAAAAAGAGTTATATAGCATAAGTTATATAACAGTTATATAAATTATGTTATAAAACATAGGTTATGTAACTTATATAGCTGAAGTTATATAACCTATGTTATATAACTGTTATATAGCATAAGTTATTGGTTTGGTGGGGAAATTAGTTTTCCATCAATTTATGATCTTCTTTTCGTGTTGATAAATGTTTGCAAGTTTACACGTGCAGTTCTCGACATATGTAGTATTCAAAGTCTTAAATCCAGTTGTTTACAGTTTGTGGCAAGTAACACAGGAACAATTCAATGGATACCGAGGCGCCGTATTCAAAAAAATTGAGTCCATTGAACTTGATCAGCAGGTATACTCTAAGTACACGAAGGAGGATGTCACCGCATCAATACCCCCCACGGTTGATATACCAAGAATTCACGAAGCGTATCCACCGTGTGGTGACCCATGGTCTAGGTTTAGAATGATTTGTTATATGTTCATGACATTTCATGTCATTGAAGTGCTTTGTCGTTATTTTTTTTAGTTTAGTTTTTATTCTATGTTCATTTTGTACTTGGCGTCCAAGAAGGGATTGTTTTATTCTATGTTCATTTTGTACCGGATATTTGGAATATTAGAAATATAAATGAAATATTGTCAAATTTTTTAGCCTTGTTACATGTTTATGATATTTATTCAACTCTCATCATTTCATCATTTTGCGTAAATCTAAAGCTAATTATAATAGCTCTTTTCACTATTAACAAATTCAACTTTTGTAACTGCTAATAACAGTCACAAATTTATCACTACTATCAAATTTTGTAATCGATAATAACAGTTACAAATATAAGATTCGTAACTATTGTCAGCAGTTATAAATATAAGATTCATAACTGCTATCAGCAAATATAAATATTATATTCGTAACTACTGATAGCAGTTACAATCAACAGTTAGAAATTGGGGTCACCATTCATAACCCCATAAGGGTTATAAAAATTTGTGACTGATGTTAGGAGTTATAATATTTCCTTTTTCACCCCCTAAATTATTACGAAAAATAGCAGTTACAAAGGTCATTTGTGACTGCTAACAGCACTCACAAATCACCCATTTTGGTGTAGTGTCGATAATTCTGGGACCATATACGAACACGTTCTCCTTCGCAAGGAGATTATCGTGGTAGATTCACATGTCCAATTTCATTAAGTTATGAATGATAAATATGTCTCCAAAGTGACTCGTAAAGTAATGAAAGTTAATGAATTGTGTGTGTTTTAACTCTTGTCCCACATTAGAAGAGTAGTGGAAAATTAAAGAGTTAATAAAACCCCATATATGGACTAAGGCTTAGATGCCTTTGGGCTATCCCAACTATTTGAAGGGGAGATGGCCTACACTATGCAAGTATTGGGCTTGGTTCAAAAGCCCACGCGCGTGCGTCGTCTGTCCGTCCGACTGACTTGATTCGGTTCAGTTCGGTCTTGGTCTTGGGCTTATATAAATCCCTTTCTTTTTGGGTCAAATTTAATTAATTTTCTAGGTTTTAATTAATTAATTACGAAATTAATGCCAACATTCAACAATTAAAACGAAATTAACTGTTTGACAGTTTTTTTTCTAAAGTTCACTTGCTTTTTCTATAAATAAGAACTCTCCCTCCAGATTTTAGTTAATGAAAAAATTTCTCCCTACACTTATATTCAACCCAAAATGATGTTCCAAATCCAGAAAAATATTTTCTCTATTTTATGCATTCATTTTCATTGCATATTACTGTTCCAGTTGAGAATAAAAACACAGACTTGTGTTCGTTAGAATTAATTATTGTTGTTCTACATAATTAATTCGAAAAATCCATTCTATCTTAGGAGGTAATTATTCAACAACCTTGAAGCACATTGGAGGGAATAAATTTGCCTTAAGAAAACTGTTTTACAAGGCTCGGATTTATATTTTTTATATCTAGTATTTATTTTTGCAAAACCAAGTAAGTCTCATTTTTTTGTAATTACTTTTTATTTCTGTAATTATTATTATTCGTAATTATGTACTATTGCATTAATTAAATAGTAGCCATAACAATCTTAAGGCAAATTTATTTTTTTACTACTGTTTATAATGAGTACAAAATAATTTCAAATTACAGACATTTATTAGTATCATATAAATCTGTTTTACAAAAAAACTGATAATTTATTTCTTTATTACAAAAATTTAATAAAATACTTAACATTATTTTAGTGTTACAGAAAATTCATTTTCTACACTATTCATTGTATTTTGTTTCAGAAAATAAAATTTTTATTTATAATTTTTTTAAATGTGCTTGTATAAGAATTTTTTAAATCTTAAAATTTTAATTCTGTTTTGTACAGATTTTTTTTTAATATTAAAAACAGTTTGACACATATTTTTTCTTAATTTAGACTAGTAAAAACTAGTGTTTAATATTTTAGTTTAATTCTGTGATATAGAATTCAGAATATTATGTAGAATATTTCACTTTAATTTTGTGTTATAAAATTCAGAATACAATTTAGAATTCTTGTTAGAATTCATATAGTATTAATTATATTTTAAGGAAATTGGTGTATAGAATTGTGTATTCTGTTCTGAAAAATTCATTACAAATGAATACTATCATTGATAAAATTTATATTTTTGTAACAAAAATGGAATCATAAAGTACGCACATAGTCCCACTGACCGTGAATGTGACAGATGCTACTATTGCCTCCCCCGTGAACATGCCAAATGGGGAGAAATCGAAAAAATTTAACGGGGCCGCGATTTCAAATGTTGGCAAGGACAAATGTATTCTATCTCACAACCTTTCAATTGGCAAATTTTATGTATGAGGATTTCCCCCCTTTGCAAGAGGGAGATGAAACTGACAAAGTTGCTACTGTTGAAGCATGTAAAGATTCTGACTTTCTGTGTCATAACTACATTCTGACATACTTGGAGAAGGCATTTTACCATTTATACAGCACCATGGCAACCGCTAAGGAATTGTATAATTCTTTGTATAAGAATTACAAAACTGAAGATGCCGGTATGAAGAAATTCATTGTGGGCCATTTTCTAGACTTCAAAATGGTTGACTCCTAGCCGGTTATTACACAAGTTCAATAACTTCAAGTTATTCTTCATGACATTCATGCTGAAGGAATGTCAGTCAGTGACACTATTCCAGTGTTAGCAATAATTTAAAAGTTGCCTTTATGGTTTCAAAATTAATGAGTGCGATAAATGTGTTTACTTTAAAAGCATTCAAAATAAATATGTCATTGTATGCCTCTATGTTGATGATATTCTAATCATGGGCAGTAACCTAGAAATTGTCAAAACTACAAAATATATGTTGAGTAGTCAATTTGACATGAAAGATTTAGGTATCGCCAATGTTATATTCGGAATTAAAATTTCTAAAACATCGGATGGACTTATATTGTCTCAATTTCATTACATAGAGAAAGTACTTAAAAAATTCAAGAAGTATGATATTAGTCCTACCAAGACACCTGTAGATGTAAATTTACATATAACAAGAAATAATGGTGAAAACATATCTCAACTAGAATACGCTCATATTATCGGCAATTTAATGTATATCATGAACTGTATATGACCAGACATAACATACTCGATAAGTAAGCTAAGTCAATTTATAAGTAATCTAGGGAGAGATCACTGGAAGGTGATATTAAGAGTTTTGGATTATTTAAAATACACTCAAAACTATGGACTACACTATTCAAGATATCCAACTGTTCTTAAAAGACATTGCGATGCAACTTGGATATCTGATACAAAGGACTCTAAGTCTATGAGTGGTTGTGTGTTTACCCTTGGAGGTGCAACCGTATATTTGAAATCCTCAAAACTAACGTGCATTGCTAGATCGACAATGGAATCTGAATTCATTGCACTAGACAAAGCTGGAGAAGAAGCTGGATGTCTTTGAAACTTCTTAGATGATGTTCCAAATTAGTCAAAACATGTGCCTGCAATACGTATACATTGTGATAGTCAATCGATGATTGGAAGGGCACAAAATCACATGTATAATGGAAAGTCTCGAAATATTCATCGTAGACATAATACCATTAGACAACTTCTCTCAAATGAAATTATCTCAATTGACTATGTAAAGTCAAAAGATAATATAGCGGATCCACTAACGAAAGGTTTAAACCTAGAGAAAGTTGAAGGATCATTGAAAGGAATGGGTCTAAAGCCTATAAATAAATAAGAATCTATATAGTGACAACCCAACCTAGCTGACTAGAGATCCCAAGATCTAGGTTCAATGGGAAAACCGAACTACATTGTATTCAGTAAGCACTCGATGATAGTTAATCCTATCTATTCCAAAGATGAGACAATGCACATTTGCTAGGAAATTATGATAAGTTATGCTTTTAATGACATCCATATCTTAATATGTCTAAGTGGGGTATTGCAGGATAATCTTTATGAAAGTCACCTACATGAGTAAGAAGGGGGACACTTTTATGAGAATAATGATAGGTAAATTCTCTAAAATACTCACGGAACCAAGTGGTGTTCATGGCCAAAATGAACACAAACGTGAGAACCAACTGTGATGAAGAATTATTCTGTGAATATTTTTGTCTTGGTTTACAAAAGCGATTGACGGTTCAAAGATGTGAAGTCTATTGATTAACTAAGTAAATTCGAAGGTATATCACTAAGGAAAGTTCAAGTCCACTAGGCTACTTCTCCCGATGCAATAAATCTTCTTTTTTACTCAACCAGTGTCTGCATCTGCATCTGCATTTGCTTTGTTTCTATTTATAGCGATATATCATTCATGTGGGGGATTATTGGAAAAATTGGACATAATGTTGTCCAGAATTTTCTGGACAGAATTTTGAGCAATTTTGAGTGCAAATTTAGATGGGACCCACACCACAAAAATTATGGGACCACATACGAACGGGTTCTCCTTTGTAAGGAGATTAACGTGGTATATTCACACTTCCAATTCCATTAACTTATGAATGATATATATGTCTCCAAAGTGACTCATAAAGTAATGAAAGTTAATGAATTGGATGTGTTTTAACTCTTGTTCCACATTAGAAGAGTAGTGGAAAATTGAAGAGTTAATAAAATCCCAAATATGGACTAAGGCTTGTGTAACACCCCACGATTTTTGGAACTGGGAATTTAATTTTTGGGAGAAATAAAATTTATTTAAATTAGAGAATTTTAAGATTTGGAAATTGAGGTCCGAAATTGAGGACATTATAAAGTAGTTCGGATGGCGATTTTGAGTGTGCGATTGATTTCGGATGGGTTGAGATAGTCAAAATGACTGTCCTTGGGTTTTATTTCGGTTCTGGAATATTTTTAAGTAAGTTTGACTCGAATTGGAGTAAACGAGTCATTTAAAGTGTGTATTATCATTTAAAACTGGGACTTATGTTTTAAAAGTTTAAGAGGCTTACAAATTCAGCTAATATGATTTGAGAGAAAGAGAAAGAAAGAGAAAAAGAAGAAGAAGGGAAGAAGATAGAGGAGAAGCTTGGAGATTTTCGGACAAAACGTGATCTTGAGGATGATTCAACCCCTACAATGCTGGGGCAAGTGTTTAATCTTGCTAAATAATTCATTTGTGTATTCTATTTCATAATTTGTGGACAAAATAATTGAATTTTGAGTTATATATCAAAACCTAGATTTTTGTGGTTTAAATCTTGTATTTGATGTTTACACATGGGTTTAAGGGGTATATCTTGAGGAGATTAGATATAGGGTTGGTTTTGATGTTGGAAACATGTTTGGGTTATAGATTTATGGTTGGAAGTGGTTAAAATTGGGTTTTATAATTTTAGGTTTTGTAGAAAAATGACCATTTCGTAGCCTGCCAAACAGGCCGAATCGATTCGGTCCCCTTCCGAATCGATTCGGAATATTGCAGGCTCCCAGGTCTGTATGACCGAATCGATTTGGACCCAAGGTGAATTGATTCGACCTAGGATAGTCTCTCAGGTCCTTTGGATCGAATCGATTCGCATTAGGAGCGAATCGATTCGCCCTTGAGACCGAATCGATTCGGACCAGGCCGAATCGATTCGGAAAGAGGGTTGTTTTGCTAGATTTTTCTAGAATGAGTTTTACTCCATTTCGGTTGGGTTTCTCGATTTGGAACATATATATATATATATATATATATATATATATATACGAGATTCAAGAGTTACATTTTGGAGTATTTTTTAGGGTTTCTCACATGCTTTGATCGCAGGGACATATCGAAGTAGTTTGGAAACATATAGATGTATTGGAGTTGTTGTATCGAGGTAGTGGGAAACCTCATTAGGGATGGGAGTTCTAATTAGAGGTTATAAGTGAGGTTAGATATGATCTAAGGTATAGAACTTTTTAAGAGAGTTGTGAGGGTATGGTGTGAAATTGTAGGCCGACTTTTATGTCGAATCCTTATAGTGATAGTATTCTATTTAAGATATGATTTGGGACCAAAGAGAAGTAGAGTTCGCGTATCCGTAGTGATAATAAACTCAAGGAATAAATCGTAAATGCGTTAATATTGAGGGTTCATCATGAGACATTGACCCGTAATCTAAAGTGAGGGTAATTTAACTTATAGTCGACCAATAGTTATGAGTATACTTATCATCAGAATAGTCTATACATATCGCCGCGTGTTTAACTATGGGTAACCCAATATATGATGGGATCATAAAATAAATTTAGTTTTGAGTTTGAGGCTTACCAATTATTGGTTGTGGGAATAACAATGGGGATTCCCATACTTGATGAGATTATGGAATGGATTTAGGATTCAGTTTGAGGTTTGCAGACTATTAGTTATGTGTACACCTATAGTCGGGATTATTACTAAATATATCGAAGTGCATTCGGATATAGATGGGATGTATAGTGATTGTTATATACGTTAAACTTTGAGTTAGTAACCTTAATGTTATATATATTGGAAGACTATTCATATCATAGGGGCAATGGATGAATAAGTTTCAAGTGAGATACAGTATAAGGGAGAATGCTTTGAGTATGTATGCGTCGTAACAAGAATGAGTATTACGAGAGATGTACATATATCGCCAGCTCATGTTACTTGATGAATAATGATTGGAGATAGGGTATGCTTATACAATAGAGATTTATATATATTTAAATGGATATATAAAAATGACGCGAATGTATATTTCTTGTGTGATGATTTATACATATAATGTGATTGCTTGTATATATATACTGTGTGAATGATATATATACTTATTGTGTGAGCATACCCGACACATGCTATCATGGGAGGTTTGCGATGTGGGTGAGGCCCATGGCTTGAGGAGCAGGGGGCGTATAGTCCCCAGGTCATAGTCATCCCTTATTATTTGTGTGATTTTATTTTTGGTGAAAAGTCTTGGGTATGATTCGTTCTCACTTTTCGGTTTAGAGCTATGACCTCTTCCCATTCGTTATGATTGATTTTGTTACCATGGCGGATAATAGTCCGATGGATGGTAACCCGTGAGAAAGTGAGTAATTCCTGGAAGATGATAGCATGGTGCATTATTTTGTATCCTATAATCGTTTATATTATGTGTATTTAAAAGTGTACATTATGTGTGTTATGTATACGTGGTTAAAGTAATGAATGATTGCTTATATATATATATATATATATATATATATACTATAGATATGTGATATAGATATGTGATATGAATTTTATAGATTGTACATCTTGGGTGATTTTGGTGTACTAGTTTATCAAGGTCGAAAGATCGTACTTGGAGACAATTGCGGTTATATCGACCCCAAGGAGTTGGTTAGAAATTCTAATTGTGTTCTTAGAAATAATATTCAATAATTTAAGTAGTTGCAGCAGTAGGAATTGGGTAGAAGACATAATGGATCCCTACGATCAACATTGTCAAGGAGTAGTGTATCAGGGGGGTTCCTTCTTTGGATTTCGCTTTGCGAGACGCCCCACGCATGAAACGTAGGGCAATGTTGAGAGTGGAGAGAAGTTTTATCCTTAGTACTCGAATGTATGTTGTTTAGAGAATAAACTTTTATATTGAAACCAAATGTTAATGTGTGATGTACTAAGACTTATAACTAGTTTAAGATAATAACTGAAACCATTAAAGCCTAATAAGGCATATATGTGTATATATATATGCCTTATTAGAGAATAAACTTTTATATTGAAACCAAATGTTAATGTGTGATGTACTAAGACTTATATTTAGTTTAAGATAATAACTGAAACCATTAAAACCTAATAAGGCAAGGCATATATGTGTATATATATTTAGGTGTGATTAGAATGGAAAGGATTCTTGGGTGATGTTAGGATGGCAGGTCATGTGGGTATAGGCCAATCGTATAGTTAGGTAGGTTGTCCTTATATGTGTCGGGTAGCTTTGGTAGCTTGATTAAGGTTTCGGAACACGATTAGGTGCGCGATGTAGATGAGAGGAGAGTTTGGGGTTTCACGAGAGTGTGACTCCACTTTAATTATGAAATATTGCATTTATAAATATTATGCACTTGCTATAAACATTTTACACCTCGGGCTCTGATCCGTTTATATTTCTCTTTTGCTAAATATATATATATATATATATATATATATATATATATATATATATATATATATATATATATATATATATACTGTTTACTACAGGTGTCCCACCGCATGGATACTGGATGCTTTTCTATCCAGAGTCTTGGGAGCCGTAGCAGTTGCAGACTGCCGCGGAATTTAGATGGTAGTCACTCTCTATTCCTTTGAAAATTTAGATAGGATTCATGTTGTATATCGGGTTTATACCCAAGAGTTATATGTAGATATTTATATTTCTTCCTTACGATTGTTGCACTATCTGTGACACGACAGCTTATTCGGGTATATTTCGTTTTGTGAACTTATTCCATTTTAGTTTTAGTACTTTCTCTTCTCATGGTACTTGTGTGCATTCTACCTTTTCTAGTGGTTCTATATTGTTGGTTTGTTATCCATTGTATGTTTATTTAATTTTGCATCCGCTTTTATAGTTTTGGGTAGTTATCCTTATCTATTTTAGTATCGTCAGTAGATGCTAAGAATAATTTATCTGAGATTCCTGATTTAATGTAGTATAGGGCTGGCCACCCGCTATTATTTTAAGCGGGGTGTCACAGCATGGATACCTTTGGGGTATCCCAACTCTTTGAAGGGGAGATGACCTACACTATGCAAGTGTTGGGCTTGGACTTGGGCTTATATAAATCCCTTTCTTCTTGGGCCGAATTTAATTAATTTTCTCGGCCTTAATTAATTAATTATGAAATAATGCAAACAATCAATAATTAAAACGAAATTAACCATTTGACAATTTTTTTCAAAAGTCACTTGCTTTTGCTATAAATAAGAACTCTCCCTCGAGATTTTGGTTAATGAAATTTTTTCTTCCTACACTTATATTCAACTCGAAATGCTGTTCCAATTCCAGAAAAATATTTTCTGCATTTCTGCATTCCTTTCCATTGCATATTACTGTTCCGCTTAAGAATAAAAAAATTGACTTGTGTTCGTTGAAATTAATTATTATTATGCTTCATAATTAATTTGAAAAATTCGTTCTATCTTGGGAGGCAATTATTTAACAACCTTGAAGCACATTTGAGAGAATAAATTTACCTTAAGGAGATTGTTCTATAAGAGTCGAATTTATCTTTTCTGTTTCTAGTATTTATTTTTGCAAAACCAAGTAAATCTCATTTTTCTGTAATTACGTTTTATTTCCGTAATTATTATTATTATTCGTAATTATGTACTATTATATTAATTAAATAGTAGACGTAACAATGTTCCACTCATTTACTTGTAATATTTGCAAGACTCATTACAATTATCTCCATTTATGTGATGGTGGGTTAATATTTATATTAACTCATTTTTAATACATTAGCTGTTCATAATTTTTTTTTACGTTTTTTACTGCTTTGTGGTGTGTTATTATTTTTCTTTTCCAGTCCACCAAAAAGACAATATAATAAGGTACATAAGCTAAATTGTCCCACCAAAAACTATGCTACACCTGGTACACTAAGTTGTCCTATTCTATCAAATCTTCTATAGTGTGAAACTATGAATGAAATGTTGGAAATTAATATTAAGTGTCGAAATTAATTATTTAATTTCAATTATATTAAATTTTGAATTTATGAATTTCCCAATTATGTGGTTTTGATAAATATCAGATAATTAATTAGGAACTTGATAAATACGAATATTATAAGATTTGGTCAATTTTATCCATTAGTCACATGATGGTTAATGACATTAGTGGGAGACTTGAAATAGAGTCCCACCTTGACTAGGATTTCGGTGCTCTTCTCCTTATAAATAGAGGACCCCTACACCATCTGGGATTATCTCATAACACACTATTTCTGAGGTGGGAGAGAAATTTCGAGATTCCATTTGAGTGTAAATTTTTCAAGAAGGGAGATTGATGGAGTAATTAATCAAAATTGATCAATGCATTGGATTAAGATAAATCTTATTTTTTATCTTTTAGATGTATTTTGTGAAAACATGAAGATCCAAGATCCTTTTTATTAAGAACAATTATATGCTAAAGTTTAATCATATTAATGTGTTCGTGATTAATATTAGGTGTTCTTAAGAATGATTGTACATGTGGTATCATAGCTAAAGTTTAAGATCTCATGATTTTCCTTATTGATGTTCGTCTATAATAAAATATGTGCCTAATACTTTCTGCGATATTTTTATTTATGTCATTAAATTTCTTTTATGCCTGAAACCTTCTGCGACGTCTTATTTTTGTCATTAAATCTACTTTTAAAGTATGTCTGAGACTTTTTGCAACGTTTTTCTTCTGTCGCCAATACTCATTGGTTAGAATAAAAGCTCAAAACTTATTCGCAATTTTACGAAACTCAAATGGTCGACTGGAAACGTCGAAATAAACAAAAGTCATTGTAAACAATGGGCACCACCTTATTTTTGCGTTTTGATGTCGTTAACACCCTTGAAATTGCGTTTTTGCTATTTTTGGTAATAATGTTGACGTCAATATCTCACTCCAAAAAATTAATATTTAAATTTCGCAAATTATTTTGAGATTCTAGAGTAATTATATACATCTCTGTGGTGCTAACTCAAATATTTTATTTTTAACAAAAATTATAATTTTTTCAAATATTATATATTTTTCCACCACGAGAATTGTTTTTTTATAAGTTACATAAGCTAAATTGTCCCACCAAAAACTATGCTACACGAGGTACACTAAGCTGTCCTATCCTATCAGATCTTCTCCACTGTTAAACTATGAACGAAATTGACATTATTTGTTGACTCATCACTACAACATTAATCAATAAAGCTTGTCAGTTTTAAAAAGTCTTACTTTTCAGATAACATAAATGGGTACGACACACAAGACTATTATTAAAGTTTTATGAAAAAATTGAATAAGACATGAGTTTGAGCTCGACATTGGGCTCAGTTATATACAGTTTTGAGCCTAAACAAGCCAAACTTGAGCATATATATAGGAACTCGAGTCGATCTTGAGCAGGTGCTAGTAAAATACGCACGAACTCCAGCACAAGCTTAAAAAACATCAATCCTTGGCAAAAAATTAGATAGGATATTAACCTCATTATTCTATTGAAAGAATATATTTTATACTACAAACATTAGAAAGATTCAAAACTCAAGGGGGATAATTATCCCTGTTTTCCATCATCTTAATTTGTCACTGTTTCTCTTATCATTAAATACTTGACTTATCATAGCCTATTTGCAAAGTTCTTATTAATTTTTTTTAATTTAATCCAAGCATATAAATTTTAACATAAATAGGCAAGGAAATGCTTGTGCGTATAAGTGTCTCATGAGGTACCGCAGAAAGAAAAATAACTATAGTAGAAACAAAGGAATTAAAATTCATTCTAGAGAACTTTAAAGAGATGACACTTCAAAGAGTTGAGTACAAAATATATAGGAAAATCGCAATGTTACAAACTAACCTTGAAGAAGTATTTAAATAGAGAACAGTGGAAAATAACTAAATGATAACAGTACTGATATCACAAACTGAACTTTGTTCTCATCCACGAGCTCTTATTTAACATCAAGACCTAGTTTCAACAATTTGAGTAAAGCCAGCTTTATTTATACACAATTTTATAAATTATTGCTCGATAAAATGTTTTCAAATTTTTTCAAGAGGGGGATTGTTGGAACAGCTTTACAACTGTAGTGCAAAACCTTGAAAAGAAAATGTATTTTGAGTCTTTGGTTCCCAACAGCTTTTGTTGTTTTGTTCCACATCGGTGGGTTACACAATTTGACTAGAGTTAATATACTATTTTTTTGGACTAAAGGTTCAGCCCTTTGGGCATTCAATGTTTTGTAGGTATGTGGGGCAGACCTAATGGGCCAAGCCACACGCGCGCGCCGCCGCCGTCCGTCCGGCCCGGGTCCGGGGGCTTGCACTTGGGCTCATTAAGAAATAATTATTTGGACAAATACATAATTATTTTTTGGGCTTTAAAAATTATTTTTTAACGTTTTTTTATTCCAAAAATTAAAACATGATTATTTTGAGTTGAATTTTTCAACTCAGTTGCCCACTACTTTCCAGATTTTTCTCTCCACATTTTTTACCAACGTCTTTTTTGGTTGCCCTATAAAAGAGGTATTTAAACTCCGTTTTTTAGAACAGTTCTGAATAGTTCTTCCCTCATTAGACAGTTCTTAAATTTTTTTCTTCACAGTTCTTAAATTTTTTTCTCCAAGAATAATTAATCTCGCCTGTTCAGGTTAATTATATTAGAATCGAGCAATATATATAACAGAACGGGTGTTCGTTGAATGAATCTGGTTTGTGCTACCAGTTCGTATTTTGGGATTGTTTTATCCCGGGGGTGACGAGACTTTCATATGCCAACACAAATTGGAGCCAAAGCCGCGAAACACCTTAAAAAGAGGGACATTGTCCGTGACTCAGCCTAACTTTCTGCTTCCGAATTTCTTATATTTTTTGTGTCAATTTATTCGCTCCTAATTGGGTAATTTCATTCCTTTAATTCTGCAATTTTATTACTGCTGCTACAATATATATATATATATATATATATATATATATATAGGTTGGTTTTTTAAAATGTGTACATTTTTAACGGTGCAGATGAGTGTCATGTCAAAAGACATTTTTTCAAAATTAAGGGCTGAGATCAACTCCCCCCATTTCTATTTTAAAATTTGAATTTAGTTTTGCTTTTGGTTTCCCCCTTTGTAACTTTTGCTTTTGTCTGACACAATGTTGCTTCCTCTCTCTCTCTCCGTTCTCTCACTTCACCCCCTCTCACGAACAGGTACGCACTCTCTCTCTTTCCCATCACGTTTCTCCCAATTGGTTTCACGAACATGTAGACTCTCTCCCCCCAACACACTTCTCACTCTTGCTTTCGATTTTTAGGTTGATGTTTTTGAACAGGACCCTGTGTCCTTTTTTGCAATTTCTTTCAATTGATTTTTTTTATCGAACTATGTTTTTTTAATTTTCATTGTCATTTGTTATGCAATCATTGATTGAAGCTTCTTTTACGATTCTCACATTTTACGTTGTTTAGTAGTTTATTTGAAGCTTCATTTACGATGTAAATAATATTTTATGTATCTTTTTTACAGGTCCATGGATGTTTTTAGGCTTCACACTCCCAAATGGTAACTCTCTCTCTCTCTTAGTGTGCAAAGTCATTTTAGTTAATTTTTGGTGTACAAAGTCATTTTAGTGTACAAAGTCATTTTGAATGTTGTTGATACGTCTCTCTCTGTCTACACTCTTCCTTTCAAACTCTTTTTTATGCGATTGGGTTTGAATTTATTAAAGGCCTAATAAGTATTAGATAGAATGTCTAAGAGAAATTATGGTTAGTTGGTTTTTAATTCATTATGTTCTGTTGATATTCAACAATAGTTGTTTATACTTTTAGCATAACAGTAGTTTTGCAAAAATTACTTTTATTTTTACTTTATATTTTGAATATTTTTGAGAAGTTTTTTTCTCAAAAAAATAGGTTCTAATATCAATCTTCAAGTTCATTGCAGTTGGTAAGTAGTTTGAATCTTCAAGAGCATTAATTGTGCATTACATGTTTTATTTCGATAATGTTTACATGTGTTTTGTTTTGTAGGTTCACGGGTATGATTTGATTTTCCGCCAGGTATGTTTACTAACCACTTATGCATTCCATTACCTATTTGTTAAAATTTCTAACGGTATCATATTGTTGTTCTTTTATTTGTATTTCATTTTCTGAAGGTTGATATCATTTTTTTTGTTTAATCATGGATTGTGTTTTGTTGTTCATGGTTCTTAGAGTCTTGATTGTCATTAGACAAGTTTGTTAAATAAAATTTTGTTTATATCAATGCCTCACAAATTATTGTTCCCAATTATTTTTCTTATTTGGGGTACGTAGCCATTTTGGTAGTTTGTGTCACACATCACGTGGCTTTATTTTGGACAACCCAATATATCCACCTGAACACTCCATCCTTCATTCTCATTCAATAGGTGCTACATCATATTTGTTTAATTCACTAATTCTCTTTTCAAGAAACAAGGTGATCCTACTATTGAAGGTTGCTAATCAGTGTGTCCCTACATCAGTACTGAAATGCCATTTTTAAGTAAATTTGTTTGTTACATCTTATTTTACATCTCTGTGCGTGCACACTTATCAGAGATCATTATATATACTCACGAATCAGTTTATGCATTTGCTCAGGTAAAAGATAAATAGACATACAAATATCTAACACTTCCCCACATGAACATATATACAGTTTGAAATTGATATATGTTGGGTCTTGATCTAATAGTGTTGCTTTGAAAACACAACTAAAACTGTTAAAAGAACTACTACTATTCTTATAAATTATGGTAATATTAGGATTTGTTTGCCACATTTAAGCATTCATTTTTAGTAGTTTAAGGTCATTGATCTCTATGTTGGGTATGTAGTTTACTATCAACATTAATTTATGACTATAATTCTTTATATCAGGTGTTATTCAAGATTTCATTTTTGTTGTAGCAGTTTACACGATACTATTCATGTGGAGGGCCATTGTGTGCCAAGCCAAGTCAATATGAGAGCATCCTTATGGAGTGAGATGAGACACTGAAAGAGGTTGATCCTAAGCAGCAGCAGGCCATTAGCAAGTGAGCCTATAGTTTACTTATTCAACATTAAAACTCATTATCACATTGACATATTTGACATCCTTTCTATGTCTGACTATGGTTACTACGTTTTTTTAATTTACTATGTCTGTACTGTTTTTTACTTCACTATGGTATGGAGCCCTAACAAAGCCTTATCTTAATATGGGAGAACTATGTGTGTCAACTATCTATATACTACGAATGGTATGATAATAAAATTGTCTTTCAAGTAGGGTAGATGAGAAAGGAAAATGTGATGATAATGAAGTTTTGTTTTCAAGTACGATAGACGAGAGATGCAGGAAGAGTCTTTGATAATTTTTAGGTATGATATTATTTTGAGGTATATGGTCAGATAGGACGTCTTCCTAAACTCTAATGCTTGATGTTTATTGTTACTGGTGTACAAGAAGTTTGACATGAGACTACAACTATACTATTTTTTCTGCAGTAGACATTAGTGAACAATTTGCATCATATATGAAACTAAGATGGGTTATGGATTATCGTAAGTGTTAGGCCTTCATACCACCATGTTGTTTTTTAGTTTACTATGTTTGTACTGCTTTTTTGTTTATTAAGATAAAGCTTTGTTACGCCTCCATACCTCCATACTACAGTTTACCATATTATGATTAGTCAAAACATTCTTTGCACTTAGTATACAATGTTAACTATGGGGTTTCAATTTAGCATTTTTTTTATATTAAGTACCCCAAACACCATCGCCTTTGCTTTTTCTTTATTCCGAGATTTTTTTCATCTCTATTCACCGGTGAAGGCCTTCATACAGTTGTGCATTTAATTGATAAACACTGATCTGTCAATTGTATATAACACCTACAACACTATTTGTACTGCGCTGTCCACCTACACCACTGATCTTCATTTTATATTCATTAGTAGCAATCCCTGAATAAGATGACTAGCTAAAGCGATGAAGGATCATTATTGTCCGAGTGGCTTGATGATTGTTCAAAATAATAAGACATTTTGTGAGTGTTCAAAACAATAAGACATTTTGTTATATGTATATCTAATCCATTTTAGGTTATTAATTTCTCAACTCGATTAGGATGGACAAATTATACAGTCTGATGTGGATCTACAAAATCCTGATGTGGATCAATTAGGATGAACATCAATTGATCCACATTAGAAATTGATCAATTATGCCCAATCTTAAGATGCATCCGCCTTAGAGTTCCAAGGAAACAAGGAAAACTTCCCTCCCCCCTTAGAGAACCATAATACAACCCACAGTAGCACCGTGGAGTCTTCTAGCACAGATGCAGAACATCAAGTTTTCTAGGTTCAATTTTTCAAGGTTGGACTATGTTTTTATTCAGTTTTTTGGGTTCAAATTGGCTCTGTTTTTTACTTAGATATCAACTAATTTCAATAAAATATAACAGTGCTAATTCGACCCGAAAACGTATTAGCTGTCAATATGGTGTTTATGGAAGTAACCGGTAATCTTATCAATAGATGTATAACATCAGTTGTTGTTATACATCTATATAACATACAACATCAGTTGTTATATAGAACACATCAGTGCCTAATAAGGGTAAGTTTCACTCACCACATTTACCCCTCTTGCTCCTCTGGTACCGTTGAATGGTATATTCATTTTCTCACATTATATTTAATGAATAATGCCCAGGTTACTAGACACATCAGAAAATGATGATATGAATGCTAATCAACTTCTGTCTGAGCCTTCTACTCTGAGAAGTTCTTTTTGAGCCTTCTACTCTGACAGAAGTTCTTTCTTAGAGAGACATGAATACACCAGGTAACGAGATATTGAGATTAATCCATTTTGTAGTGTGATTAGATTTAATTTTTCTATTTTAAATTTCTAAAGTTCTATTTTTGATAAGCAAGGCTAGATTCCGTGACCTCTCTAAAGTCCATGAAAAAATTTATTAAAAATTTGAGTCCGGGTATTTACTTCTTTAAATTCCTCCTTTACATGATAGTTCTTTGGACTAGGAGAATTTTTGTCTGCAAGAAGCTGATTAGTTTAAGATGAAATCATTGGCTAATGTGGTACCAGTATAGTAGTTGCTACCAAAACACAATATGGTGTGTAATCCCCTAATAGAATTTAGAATCAATTTGTTTAGTGTTTGTCTAATTTTGTTGCAATTATCGGAAGATCCATAACCCAACAAACCTTGGAAAAACCGACCCGCCATTGGGAACGATTCAACTACCATTTTATCAGTTGTTATTTTATTAAACATGATTCATAAAGTTTTTCTATTAGTTGCTATTTGTCTCCGAATTACTTGATGTTAAAAATTGACTCAGCTCAGAGTCATATCAGTTGCGGAGACATTTGTCAAATCCACAGCAGTAGGTAGCAGCAGGGCGTAGTAGCAAGTGGGTTAGGATCGCAATTATTTGGGCGGGTTGAAGGTTGGGAACATAGGAGTAAATACATAAGCTGCTATAGCAGTTAATATAGCAGTTATAGAAGCTAATATAGTAGCTATATTAGTTTCTATAGCTGCTATATTAGCTTCCATAGCTAATATAGCTGCTATGGAAGCTAATATAGAAACTATATTAGCTTCTATAGCTGCTATAGTTGTGGCCTGTTTTGCGTTTTATTTATGAAATGTATTATTAGTTGTATATTGTTAATAAGAAATAGTTTGTTTGGTTAAGAAAATACGAGGGGTCTAAGAAATTCAGTTTTCAAACAATTCGGTATGTACGGTTGTTGAACGTGATGTTTCAATTTTCAAACGAAGCTTGGGATGTTGTATATTTTACATAGTTGTCATACTATATGGCTTTGTATACACATTTCCCTCTATATTGTTTTGTCTTCCCCCAAACCCGATTATACATGACGGGAACCATCTATACTTGAGTCCACGACACATTTCCCTCGCATACTACCAAGAAGTACCAGGTAGGCAGTAGCCACTGAGTGTGTACAGATGCATTCATTCCTTACATAATTGAAGTGTTTCCACACTTTTCCTCTCATTTATTTGTCTTACTGTTTCATAAAATAAATTAGGCGTCTCTTTCAAGTTCTAATATATCTTCTTAAGGACTATTTTACATGATGTGCAATGTGTAGTTGGTATGGTGTGTGAATTGATATTATGGACACTAACTTTTTACAACATAATTGGTATTCAATAATATTACGAACTATTATATTTGTTGATAATATTACGAACTATTATATTTGTTGTTGGTGTATTTGTTTTTTAAACAGGGTGGATAGTCTCTTAAATAATGGAAGCTTTGCTCAATTTTTTAACATTTTTTTGGGTAATATACAAAAATTGGACTTTAATTATGTATGAATTAGTACTTACAATAGTATGTTTAGGAGAAATGCCATAACTTTTTAACCGTAAATTGGAATGAGGTGATTCTGGCGCCATTGCATTCGTATCACCCGTGCCTAGATAATAAAGTTTCAGACTATTTTCAGCGATGTTTAAGGGGTCAAAATTGATTTTAAAATCAGTACTGTCCGAATTTGGTTCGTGTAAGGTGTTTTCGTCAATTTTTTTACTATTTTAATTACTTTTTTGTTATGTTACCAATACATTTTTTCATAGTTGTGTTACCAATACTTTTTGAATTTCTTAATTATTCTAGTTACTGTTTTTTCATTGTTGTGTTACCATTACATTTTGAATTACTTATTCACATTTCATAGTTTATTGTAGTTTACTCATTAAACATACCTTTAGGAATGTTCCAAGATTTCTATCATGGCTTGCTTCATGTGTACAATTATACTTCTCTTATTTAAATCATAGTTTTGTACTGCAGAAACAATTAAGAGGCAATGGTCATGGAGTTGCGACTGGAAGGATTGACGCAAAATTGAATGCTGAAGTGTGGATCTATGAACAAATGGGTGGCACCAGGATGAAGGCAGGACGCATGGAATGTGGTGAAAGCATCGACATAATGGAAAATAACTAATGTTTTTTATTCGATTGAAAATTCATTGGCGTGTTAGTATTGTTTTGTCATCATTTTGTTGGTAAAGTTGCTAATAATGATTTTTTTTTGTTGGTTTATATAATGTCCGTGATGGACTATTTGTGTAGCTTTGTAGTTTTGGTTTCTTAAACAACTGGATAGTCCTATAAATAAAGGAAATTATGCCCGAATTTTCTAAATCGTGTACATATTTTTGTGTTTTATTATAAATTCTATAATTACAAGTCTTAGTCGACACAGTTTTTTGGATTTCTAAATCGTGTGCATATTATATTCATGAATAATATGTTCTCCATATTTCTTTTACTATTAGTGTTAAAATTGAACCGAGTTACATCGAGTTTGTAACAATTTCTAAAATGTTGGGTTTAGACTCTCAACTCCGAAAAAGTATGCTAAAATGTATATTATTTAAATGGATAATATGCCTTAGTTATTATTTAAATGGATAATTTGTCAAAAATAAAGAAAACAAGTAATTATGAATACAAAATTTTCTTCGTGCTTTCTGACACGGGTAAAACACAGTATTTTTTTTAACAAAAAATGAAGTCGGCAAAAAAAAAAATGGCTCGACATAATGTGACATGACATGAAATATTATTGTTTACTTACCTTGAATTTGACCCAATATTTTTTTTAATAAAAAATGAACTTGACCAAAATAAAATCGAAACGATACGACAGGAGATTTTACTACCAATCACGAACACGACAGGATATTATGGCCAATTTTTTTTAATTACACTTTGGTTTGTCGGGGATTGAAATTTTTGTCGTTTTACATTTACATATTTTTGAATTTTTAGCTGTTTTGCGATTATGTATTTAAAAAAATTATTATTTACATTATACACGTCTTTATACAAAATTATATGTGTGCCTTTAGGCACGGGCATACTTCTCAAAAATTTTACTATTTTATAATTACTCACTTTGAATTTTTTTTTCGTTTCGCGATTACGAACTTTGAAAATTTTTCGTTTGTTCGCGATTACGTACTTTGGACAATTTTCGTCGTGCCTTCAGGCACGGGCATACGCTACTATATATATATATATATACTAGCATGTAACCCGAACGATGTGTGGGCAAGATACATAAAACATTTATAATATATACATATATACAATCAAATATACAATGTAAATTCATTTTAATAATTTTCATTATATAAACATAACACTTCTTTCATTAAAAATATTGTTTTTTTAATTACATTATTCATACCAACAGTTCTGGAGGTTGCGGCTAGAGGTAAGCGGTATCGTTCAACATCATCAATAAATATGGGGGAATTGTAATAGGTTCTTTAAAAATTTATTTAATTTTATGATAATAAATATTTAGTTAACGTAATTCAAGAAAAGAATTTGTTCTTGTACAAAAAATATAAAATCTAAGTATTGATACGAGTTTTTTAAATACTTGTTAAATATTTGTGTGTCTTGTTCAAGAAATGAACACATTTATTTGAGATTCACTTATGTTAACTAGTTTTGCCCACGTGCGTTGCACGTGTGGCTGATTCCAGATATTTGATTTGATAGGTTCACAATTTTAGAGAAGTGATTGACATATGTAAACTAATTGATCTCGATTTTAAGGCTATGAATTTACATGGTACAGAGGGCTGAAAAATGGGGAATGGTTGGAGGAAAGACTTATTAGAATGTTTGTAAATCAAGAATGGAGTTTTATCTATAAATACATTTTATGAAGAGTTAGTTATGGTGATTATTGGAATTTCATTGTTTGATTCTCATAGTTTTAAGTACATTGTGACTAATCTTGATTATATAATTGTTCATCACTTTATTATTTCGTTTACTTTAGTTCATTTGTGATATTTAAAGACTATTTTATTTATGAATAAGGTGTATTGCAAGAAATATCATAAATAAAATTATGATTATGTTGTATGTACATATGTTGTCATTTACCAAAATATGTGCAACTGAAATTACAATTTAATATTCATTATACATATTAAAGTAAATAAATGTAGTTACTCTATAAATATAAGACTTAAAATCTTCATTGTAGGCAGATTGATTAGGTAGATCGCTACCAAGAATCTCATCATACTTAGCAGTATGTATATTTATCAGATGTGTTTGGGAGTTCCCCCCCAACACTTCAGCAGAGACATTTCACCATATCTTCATAACGAAATTGAGTCCCCAATGTAGTGGTCAAGGGAACTCTAGAGAACAACTTATGTTTCTTCAATATTCTTAATTGTTTTATTTTCTTATTTACTACTATTAGCATACCCTACTATTCAAAGTATGTTGATTTATTTGTTTCAAGTTCTAAATATTAGCTTAAGAGAGGATACAAATGTAAAAGAATAAAGGCATGGGAAGTGAACGTAGTCCCAAATGTGTGTTATATGATAGGTGGAGAATATTTGTTACTAAATGTAATAGTGACATACACGAACCAAGCAGTAACATCTACAGCTATTGACTGACATAATAGAGACACTACATATCCAAATTCAGTGGATGTTATCTCCATTTTAATAGAAGAAGGAAATTTTTTGCCTATATTGATCATTGTCATCCTCAAACAGTTGGAGGCTAATGTTATAGAACCGAAATCTGATCGAATACAGTAAAAAAAAGAAACCAATGGGAATGAAGCAGTCCACATTGACCCTATAAACCCAACTTTTAACACTCATAAACTAGTTGAGTATTCCAACACAATAAGTACAGATATGACCAATGGGAAACTACAAGTTACATTGATTTATATAAAACTATAATAGCATAGTTCATAAGTTAATTTAGTACCGTTATTATTAATTGCAACCAGAAATTATAAACTGAATTCATACTAATCAAGCTAGACTTCATGGAATTTTGGTTGGGATTTATTTCTTCATTTAAGGATTTTTTACAACTAAGGTTAAGAAGATCAAGCTTTCATTTCTTTCTTCGTTTGTCCGTACAATAAATAAAAAGGTGGAGTATATAAGATTACCAAGAGATCTTAAACCAGGGGAAAACTGCTGCAGTATTGAATTTGTCCAAGGTATGCCCAGGCCCACGTCTAACAAAGCTTCATATGCTGCGATTCGCCTCAAATCGGGCGAGGCTCCTTCATTAAGGCCTATGCCTTGCGGGCGTAGGCGTTAGGCTGAAGCATGGCTTAGGCTCACCTCATTATACATTTCGGATAAAGTACAAAATTTTAATGAATGTGATTCGTCACATTTACGTTACAATAATTGTTTATGACCTATGATGGATTTTGTCTACTATCATCTAGTCAATGACACATAGTTTTACCGAATCCTATATAAGAAAAACTATCTCAATTATTTGGCTTAGGACAAGGAGGTGAATGCCTATTCTAGCCCATAAAACAACACTGACAGACGTTTCTTTTTCAGTTTTGGGAACATAAGACCATCTTATATAGATCAGTTTTTCGTCAACTGGATTCCAATTGGTCCTTAATACTATTGGATAGGGAATGCAAGAAATTTGTACTTCGTTTCATTCCCCTAATACCAGTAACATATCGTTGGAGTCAACTTCTATATTGATAGTTCACCTATAGGACTGAGATCCGTCTTAAATTAGGACTCCAAGAAGAATGAATTTAATTTAGGAAAGGTCTATAATTTTATTCTGAAATTTTCAAGTAGATTAGTATCTTTATTCTTTTTCCTATCACCTTGTACACATTTCAAAATCAATACAACAACAATAATAAAACCTAATTACAACTTGATGACATGTCAAATGAATGGCATTAAAGACATGAATACATAAGTAAAGGTTAAAAAAATATAGGTTTTTACGGTCTAGTCCTTGGACTAACAATTTTAGACAAAAAAACCGGTGAACTAAATTTTAAACGATTAGGTCCAACATATAAATACCCCCAATTTAAAAAAATCATAAGCCTAATCGTCTATTGGAGTTTTCTCTGCAACTAACGACTATTCTCCGAAATCGAAAATAACATCAATCTTATGCTTTGATCGTCTGTCCTATAATCGATTACAGTGTTCTTATTCGATTCTACCTGTATCACTTGGCTCTATCATTTGTAAGTTTATCTTTATCAGCAGTTGATTTTTCTATTTTCGATCGATTACAATAAGTATATGTCGTTTGTTTTAATTCAAGAGACTCATTGTAATATTCATTCATGTGATTGAATAGCTTTTTATACGTTATATATGTATATGTTTTTAATTTGTGTTTTTTATGCATTTATGTTTGGATTCTTCATAAATAAGTTATATTTATCAATATTTGTAATTCTTAGTTGAATGTGCTGAATGAATATTATTGATGTTTCATTCTAATTTTAAGAGTCCTTGATTTTCATTTGGTATTGAATCACTTATTGATATAGGTCCGCGCCAGCGGAAACAACCAGTTCGATATCAGTTTTCTCAAAGTACACGCAATGTTTATAAAGTACACGTGATTGATATTTGATAATATGTTTTGTTTTATTGCTTCCTGTATATGTTTTTAAAAAGTGCCTGTAAGTTTATATTAATTATAAATAAATATTTTTATATTTCATGCATTAAATTATTGCACACATTTTTAGAATTGTTGACCTTGAAGTAAATGATTTTCGTCTCAGTTTTACTGCAGGACATTATGGTAAGTAGTGTAATAGCAAGGTGTTGTTATTTGGATAATATGGCTTGTATTGAAATATTTGAAGATAGCTCATTAGATTTCATATGCAATGAGTTGTGTATTAGGTTTACTAATTTGAGAAGTGGGAGTTTTTCATTGAGGTATTCATTTGGTGATGAATGTCGGTTCATGTTGGTTTGTGACAACGATGTTTGTTGTATGTTGCGGTCCCAATTGATTGTGAAAGCTAATTTCATTTGGATATATGTCATTGATTCATTACCATTTCCATGTAATACAAGAGATGAACGGGTTGACTGATCTAATCGAATTTTTGAAGGGGTTGACTGCAGTAATACAAGGTCTGAGAGGGTTGACAGTGGTGATACAAATACACAGAGGTTAGAGTCTTTATCATCAGGCACTAAAAATGATTTTAATAGTTGCATTGAAAATGACTTTTATCTTGGAGGTGTGGAGTCAAGTAAGTCGAAAGTCTATCTTTCGAATGATTGGAAGACTTATATAAGTCATGAGCAGTAGTGTTTTGAAGGAGGTGTAGTGGAATTTCGGGATAAATTGCGAAAGTATGCCGTTGAGGTTGGGTTCAAGTATGTGTATTTGAAGAATGATAAAACTCGAGTGACGGTTGAATGCTCTAAAAAGACTACTGAGAATTGCATATGGAGAATTCATGCTTCATTATCTACAATAAATGGATACTTTTACATACGTTCAATGAATAATGAGCATACATGTAGAGGTGTCTTTCGTAGTCCGTCAGCCAAAATGATAGCCTCCAAGTTGGTTTCAACATTGGTAGCTGATGATCTTAGAGATAACCCGCTATTGAGACCAATTGATGTAGTTAGAGATATGAAGAAAAATTATGGTCTTGATATAGCTTATCAACATGAATGGCGTGCGAAAGGGATGGCTGCTGTTGATATACATGGTGATGAAAAGGTTTCTTATGCATTAATGAATAATTATCGTGACCTTCTATTGCAGTATAATCCTGGGTCGCATTGCATCCTTGACGTGGAACATGAGAGTAAAAAATTCAAGAGAATATTTGTAATGTTTAGAGGAAGTATTTATGGATTTCAATACTCCAGACCTGTTTTATTTCTTGATGGTGCCTTTTTGAAGAGCCGTTACCGTGGAACAATACTATCAGCTACTGCAAGGAATGGGAACAATGGTAAATGAATTTTAAATATTTTATTTTGTGTATTGCATTGAAATTTTGTTTGTTCCATTCCATAACATCAAAATACAAGCATAAAAATATAAAATACCTTTGAAGGTCTTTGTTTTAGTTCACGTGTACTTTTCATTTTTCTACGTGTACTGTCATGATATGTCTTATTTTGTGTAATACTAAGTAAAGTACACGCATAGTGCATGTAAAGTACACGTGAATGTTTTTGTTAATGTCACGTGTACTTTTCATTTTTATGCGTGTACTTTGATAATGATGACTTTATGTGTAGTGATAAGTAAAGTACACGCCTTTTACATGTCAACTACACGTGAATGTTTTTCTTAATTTCACGTGTACTTTTCATTTTTATGCGTGTACTTTGATGATGATGTTATGTTGAATACAAACTAAAGTACACGCATTTTACATGTCAAGTACACGTGAATGTTTTTCTTTATTTCACGTGTACTTTTCATTTTTATGCGTGTACTTTGATGATAGGTGTTGTTATTTAGAAATAATAAAGCAAAGTAAATGTTAAAAATGTAAAGTACCTTTGAATGTTTTTGTTTAGTTCACCTGTACTTTACATTTTTATGCGTGTATGTTGATGTTAGTCTTGTTAATAATAAAGCCAAGCAAAAGATTGATGAGTAAACGTGCATTTTATCATGTGTACGGTACATTTTTATGCTTTGTCTTGTTATTTACAAACAATTTAGATTAAACACAATATATTTCCCATGTGTTTTAGGGTCTGCGCCAGCAGCATCAATATACAAAGTATTGTACATGGATATGTTATTTATTTTAATTTTAATATATTTTTTAAATTTCAGGACTTTTTCCTGTTGCATATGCTGTTGTTACTTTGCCTTTGTATACGCATGTTATGTAAAGTACACGCGCATTTTGATGTCCAAAGAAATTATAGGTATTTTAGCAATAGTCCCATTTGTGAACGTTTTCTTTGTCCTAATCCCATTTGACTTTTTTATTCATAATTGGTCCCATTTAGCAGTTGTGGATGGTCAGTTCAATATGCGTGTACTTTATAAAAGCATGCGTGTACTTTACTTATTGTACATGCATGAGATACACGCATAATATAAATATAATGTGCATGTACTTGATGAAATGTGCGTGTACTTTATGAAGTACACGCATTGATAATTAAAGTACACGCATTTAAATATAATTGTACATGCATGTTTTAGACTAAAGTACACGCATTTAGCAGTTGTGGATGGCCAGTTCAATATGCGTGTACTTTATAAAAGCATGCGTGTACTTTACTTATTGTACATGCATGAGATACACGCATAATATAAATATAATGAGCGTGTACTTGATGAAATGTGCGTGTATTTTATGAAGTACACGCATTGATAATTAAAGTACACGCATTTAAATATAATTGTACATGCATGTTTTTGACATTACAATCTGCTTGTACTTTATAAAAGATATTTGGGTCACTTATATTCTTAAACTCCTATGGGTATTATGGTCCGCGCCAGCGTCATTATTATACAAGTACTAGTTGTAAGCCCGCGCGATGCTCGAGAGAGGCGCAATGTACGAAACATAAGAAAAAATATATCTAAAAAATTTGTAACAAAAATATCCTTCTTATTTACATTTGCATTGAAGAGCGAGGTTTTAATTAAAAATACAACTTGTAGTTATTTAATCATCGAGCATTAGAAACATATGTACTACATAGTGCATTATATTGTTGTAATGGTTTTTCGAAATGATATTTTTTTAAATATCAATGTTAAAAACCATATTATTTTTCATGTTAATTGTATTGTTGTAAATTGGACCAACATCAATTTTAATTGTAATAAAATTCTTCTTAATGTTTATTGTGATTATATCAATGGCCATAGGGTAGTGAGACGTGGAACCATTCCACTTTATTTTTCATTACAAAGAGGGATGAAAAGAGGGAGAGAGAAGTACGTTGGAAATGAAGAGTTGTCAATTTTGAGGAAGTCAAATACTTGAAAATCGTAACTGAGTTCGTTGGAAATCAAAGGCTAATTGCAAAGCATAATAAATGCCCTGTTTTGCATTTTAGAGTATATAGAGATTTCAATCTGCTTGTACTTTATAGACTATGCATGTACTTTATAAAGTACACGTGTAATATATAGAGTACACGCATTTATATTTATTTCAATAGGCGTGTACTTTATATATTACACGTGTACTTTGTATTGTACACGTGTAATATATAGAGTACACACATTTATATAATTTTTTTTGATGAAATGTTATAAATGTTAAAATTTTTAACAAAACACGTGATCATGTTTATAAGGGTTCACGTGTACTTTACTATATTGGATTATGAAATAACTCAGAACACATTCATGAAAGAAATAAAATTTTTATTAAAAACAAAAAAATAAAGTACAATTTTTCAAATAAAGAAAACTGAAAAAACTAAACAGGGCTTCTAGAAGGGATGTTTGTCAAAGGCATCCAGGGTGTCAGGGAGAGAGTCAATGAAATTCGACCAGTGTCGAATTTCTTCTTCTATGACAGCTACAAGGCCTTCATGGAGAGCCTTTTTCTCCTTCAGCTTTGCGATTTTCAGGGGAACTTCCTTTGTATAGAAATAAATGAGTTCTTCATGTGTTTGAGGAGAGTCCTCATCCACATCAAATAAATCTATGGGATTGGGTGGAAGTCCAGAATAGCCTTCCCTCACATATGTTTGAAACTGCTCAAAGGCAGTTTCATATGAGGAAATATTTTCCTCAATTTGCCTTATTTTTTTTTGTTTCTTTCATCTCTCTCAAGAGTTTCTCGCAAGTTTTCTGCTGGAATAGACATTATGTAATCTTTACCCTAGCTGTAATGGTTAAGAAATGAACAAATATTACTCTTTTATAGGAAAAAGTGAAAGTTATTTATTTCTTGACCAGAAGTAGTTGGGAAGCGAGTAGTTGAGCTTAATAAATTGATTTTGGTTATTGTGTCCTTGATGAATTCTTCAAAGTAGTTTTCAATTAATATAATAAATAATCATTATATTAACCACTGCGTGTACTTTAGTGAAAATGCGTTTACTTTGGATAATTAATTGTACTTAGTAATTATGACTTGTATTTTTCGTGAAAACTAATTTTACATTGTTTCATAACAATCATATGCATTGTTTGTATAAACCTTACGTGGATTGTGGTCCGCGCCAGCGGGAAAAAACCATTTTGGTATGTAAATACACATGTATTTACATACCAAAATATCACATGTATTTTGAAAATACACGTAATATTTTCAAAGTACAGGTAAGTATTGGTAGGTAAATTTTGAAATATCAGGAATATCAAGTGTACTTTCAAAATACACGTGTATTTTGAAAATACACGTTAAAATAAACGTGTACTTTCAAAATACACGTGATATTTTTCACGTGTATTTTTATAATACACGTTTATTTTAAAGTGTATTTTGAAAATACACGTTTATTTTCACGTGTATTTTCAAAATACACGTGAAAATAAACGTGTATTTTGAAAGTACACGTGAGTATTGCTATGTAAATTTTGAAATATCAAAATGACACATCCTGTAACTGTGCTAGGTTTTGAAGTTGCTGATTTGTCAAGTGAATGTATCAGAAACTCATGCACAGCAGATGCCCAATCATATTTATTCATTTCCTCAATATTTTCAATGTATTTCAACCAAAATTCTCCAAGGGTGAAGTTTGAGTTGGAAAAAACCATTTTGGTGTAATAAATATTGTAAACAATAACCAATATAACACAAAACAAAATTACAAATATATGTTTTGAATTTGAATCACAATTTATAGATGTTTTTTCCTATTTCGGGGGAAGAAATATTTTGACAGAAGAATTTCCCTGAGTACATATGCTCTTTGTTTAAGCATGTCAGGGTCTTGAAAGAATTGTTGCATTTCTTTGTTTCTGCTTATTTGCTCAATATAGTACATGCAGAACACCACACAGTCAACCCTGAAATTACAATAAAACAAATATAAAAATTAGAATGATGTGATGAAATTTTTTGAAAGGATACAAATTAGTAATTTTTAGAAATGAAGTTTTTCTTACCCATTATATTGTTTAGGGCATTCGTGATCTCTTATTAGTTCAAATTTGAGATCACTTTGCAACAAGAAATTTACAGTCCTTCTTTCTTGCTCCGTCAATGGATCATCATCCATTGTAAACTCATTTGGGGTGCCTTCCTCAAATTTCCTCTGAATTTTGTAATCATTGTTTTTCATTGTTTCTGCTTCAGTCTTCAATTCGGATAGTGATTTTTGGAAGACAGAAAACTGTTAAGAAGACAAATATTTAGTGTATACAAATAAAAGAGTATATGAAGATGAAAGAGTGAAAAGTACACCCATAATATAAAAGTACACGCATATTTTATTTTTTCATATCACGTGTATTTTAAAATATGATGGGTGTACTTTGCCTAATGTGTTAAAAGTACACGCATACTATTAAAGTACACGCATATTTTATTTTAAAATATCACGTGTATTTTATTATATATGATGCGTGTACTTTGCCTAATGAATTAAAAGTACACGCATAATATTAAAGTACACGTAACTTGTTTTGGTTCATTACACGTGTATTTTAAAATATGCGTGTACTTTGATAATCTATTTAATTATGTACAACTAATACAAAGTACACGCATTATATAATGCACGTGTACAAGTGTATAATATAAGCACGAGCAACATTACTAATTAAGTTTAGGCACTAACCAATTTTTTTGCATCATCAAATAATGTTGTGTTCTTTTTCATGTCATTCGGTCGGAGGGGATCCATGTGGACCACTTTATTTTCTTTAGTGTATATCACAAATAATGTGAAATGTCCTATACTATGTCTAAGTACAATGAATAAATTATTACAACTGCCTAAGTATTCAAATAAATCCTTGTATAATTCCCCCTTCTTATTGACTCCATTTGTTTTACAAGCTTCTATCTGAATAAAAATTATAGACAAGTGTTAATAAGAAAAACTGAAATATTGTTTATCAAAACTTTCATTTTATTTGTACTTACCCAACAATAATCAGAAAAAGTGTGTGAGTAGGAGAGCCCTTCCTCTGACAATTTTAATCTCAATACTTCGCAAAAGGCAAGTATTATCTGTTTCACACAATATAAAATGGTGAGGAAATAATAATGTTGAAATTTAATGGATGTCTAATATTTGGACTACATACTTGGCTTGAAATTTCTTGATTTTTGAGGACTTCAAGTAAATCTTCCCATGGGACATACGAAACCATCCCTTGGAAAATAAACTCCCTGCATTTTATATAATCAATAAAACAATAGTATAATAATATTAACCTTATTCTTTTGCACCAAAAAAAATATAAATTAGCGAAGTGATAAATCATAAAACAATAAACTTTACCCTGGCTCAGCAATTTTAATAAACTCTTCAATCTTTTTCTTCGAAGCTTCATCGAGATATTTATATGCTTCGATTGCTTCAAGCTTGACGCGAGTTTCCTTCATTTTTTCAGTTATTGTTGTAGGGCCTTTTCTAAGCTTTGACTCTTTTAGTTTCTTTATTGGTAGCTTTTCTGTTTCGCCGTCAGCTTTTCTTTTCGTCTGACCTCTAGTAAGAGGTCCTTTGCTTTTGGATATTTTGGGGCTGCCCTCAACTTTCTTTGAGGCTAATTCAATCTTTAAACTCGAAATTTGGTTAAGGAGTTGTTTATTAATGTTTTCCTGATATATTTAACAAGGAATGTTGGATTGTTAGCATTTTTTGAAAAAATTATTGATTTTCACTTACGTGTATTTTATATAATACACGCGTGTATTATATAAAAGTGCGTGTATTTTATAAAGTACACGCGTGTATTATAAAATACGTGTACTTTATAAAATTTATAATATAGCTAAAATTTATAATAAAATTAAGAAAGTGTAGCGTGTAATAAATATCTATTGTATTTTATAGATACCTGGTCAGCTTTTTTCAATTCTGATTCTTCAAGCATTTTCTTCAACTCCGAAATTTCGTCATTAAGGATTTTATTATTGTTTTCCTGTAATACAAAAAAATGTTACATTTTAAACAATGCATTATTTTTAATAAGTTAATGCATGTAGTCTTCATTATATCTAATATCATATAAAACTGCATTAAAATATTATGAAATAAAACTGCGTGTACTTTGAGAAAACTGCGTGTACTTTGAGAAAACTGCGTGTACTTTGAGAAAACTGCGTGTACTTTGAACGTGTACTTTAGGAAAACTGCGTGTACATTAGAGGAAAACTGCGTGTACTCTGCATTCAAAAGTACCTGTTGAGTTCTTTTCGACTCTGACTCCTCAAGATTCTGCCTCAAAGTCATCTTTTCTAAGTTAGCATCTTTCCAGTGTTGCAATGCATCATCATACTTTCTTTTTAGATCTTCATTAGTCAGAGACATATATCCATTCTTTTGTTCCAAAATTCGTGTTGATTCATCCAATTCTTTAATTCTATCTGAGTCACTCAAAGTGACTTGATCAAGCTTTTCTTTTAAAGAATTGTTTAACTCAACTAGTTGGGCATTTTCTACCTCCAACTTATTTAATAACTCTTTTTCCTTCAAAAGGTTGGAATTCTCCACCTTTAAGTTCTTCACTTCCTCATGGGCTTCAATAAGTGAATCATGATCTACCTGCAACTGTACATTCAAAATGGCACTCTCCACCTCCAAAGAGGTCACCTTATCAAGTGCAACATTAATGTCTACAGCTGCTTTAGATAGTTGGTTATTTTTTTCCAACAACTCCCTTTTCAAAACAACAATTTGTTCCTCCAAATTAACCTTTGGTTGATCTTTTCCCTTCTTTTTCTTTGGACTCACAATGTTTTTAAGGGGAATATTCCAACCATGTGAAAACTCATTGTCATCAATATCTTCAGCAACATGGTTTGATGATGAAGTAGCATGTATAGGACTTTCTGTAGATATGTTCAAAGAGTAACTTGGCCCTTCAAACTGAGATTCCTTTTGTATAGTGTCCTTAGAAGCTGGTTTACTTGTAGCCTGCTTCAAAGTTGCTGTTGCGATGTCATTCTTCACAAACCATTGTTTCAAAGACGACAACTTCCACTTCAGGAATTTTGGAGTATTTTCTTTATATTCTTCAACAGGAGAAATGATTTCAAATTTCTCACATGCCCAATACTGAGATCATACAGAAAAAAAAATGAATTTAATACGTGTACTTGACAGAAGATATAACAAGAGTATTTTGAGAGTACACTGGTTATATTTACAAAACATAGTACACGTGTACTTTGTAAAATACAAGTGTCCTTTCACATGATATAAGACGTGTATTTTCAAAATACAATTGATATTTAGCGTGTATTTTCAAAATAAACGTGATATAAGACTTGTATTTTCAAAATACACATTAAATATCAATTGTATTTTGAAAGAAGAAGAGAAAATATCACATGTATTTTGAAAATACACGTAATATTTTCAAAGTACAGGTAAGTATTGGTATGTAAATTTTGAAATATCAGGAATATCAAGTGTACTTTCAAAATACACGTGAAAATAAACGTGTATTATCAAAATACACGTGAAAAATTCACGTGTATTTTGAAAATACACGTTAAAATACACGTTTATTTCTAATACACTTTAAAATACACGTGAAAAATTCACGTGTATTTTGAAACTACACGTGAGTATTGCTGTGTAAATTTTGAAATATCAAAATGTTTTTTTGCTCACCAGTAGGAAAATGACACATCCAGTAACTGTGCTAGGTTTTGAACTTGCTGATTTGTCAAGTGAATGTATCAGAAACTCATGCACAGCAGATGCCCAATCATATTTATTCATTTCCTCAATATTTTCAATGTATTTCAACCAAAATTCTCCAAGGGTGAAGTTTGAGTTGGAGAAAAATAACGTGTTCAAGAAGTGGAGACACACAATTTAAACAAAATCAGCAATTCCTTCATCTGTCTCCAATTCAACTGATTTCTTCAAACCATTCAAAATTTCTGACTTTCCTATTCTTTTTAAGAAGTATCGTGCTTGTAATCCAGATTTTTTAGCAGTACTCGGGTCCTTTTTCAGTTCTATTGATTTTAAACCCTCCACCAGGGGTATGCCAAATATTTCACTTATATCTATTGGCATTATTCGAATACTGCTCTTCATACGGAAACTTTTGGTTTCCGTATTGTACAGCTCGATAATTGATAAAATATTTTTATCCGTCTTCTCGTGGTCCACTTCTACTACTTTCTCACTGTAGTAGGCATTGAAAAGCTCCCCAAATGGAGTCTTCTTAAGAAGTTCAATATGGCTATTGTTTATTTTATCTTTAATCTGATGCAAATCATGGAGAAAGCTAACAATATTTGACCGATATTGGTCATTCTTCTTTGGAGGACGTTTAGCTTTCAATGCCACCTTAGAACTGGAACTGGAACTGGATGAAGAACTATCATCAGAACTGCTCTTTTTTTGTTTCTTTCCTCTTCTTGCCTTCATCTTCATCCCCATTATATTGATCTATAAACAAAATTTAAATTACTAACCTATAATTATATGTACAAAAAATAAAATACATGCGAATTAGAATAAAAAATAGACTAAAACAATAAAATACAAGCGTATTTAACAAAAGTACATGCAATATTCTCACAAATAATTTATACAAGTCTCATCAAAATACATGCTAAAGGCGATAATATATATCGTCAGTTTCATGGTAATACCTAACCTTGGTTGTTCGACAAGTGAAAAATCAAGATTCTCTACTCCTAACATATTCAGTAAAGAAGTGATACAATAGTTGAATGCTAAAAGCTCCAACATTATCAAAACCCCTTAAGCAATACTGCTCAATTCGTTTAGCTAAATCCTTCGCTTTCGATTCAGTTACTTGAAGCTGTTCCACATCAAAAGTGCAGTAAATGTCTTCATAGTAGTAGTAGAAACCAAGTAACCTTTTAGATCTATCGTTAATGCGAAGAAGAAAACGAATTTCGTCCTCATTAGTACTATTCACTGTCAATGTGAAAGGTTTTGTATTGTTAAGATCTTCGAACGTGCAAGCAGCAGTTTTGTAGTTGAACATGCTTGATCGTACGATTCCTAAACAATAACACAACAATACAAAATAGTACACTCATAATACACATTAGTACATGGACATTGGATTGAACAAATTGAATTTCAATGTTCGTGTACATGGACATTGGATTCAAATGCAGCTGGCTATTGTACAAAAAACACTCTTAACTAATAACAAAATAATAATACTTCTTATAAACACATTGAAAATAAATCAAATGCCGCTGGCGCGGACCAAAATAGCATAGGATTGATGAAATATGGATTTGAAATTAATATTCTATAGAGTACACGTATAAAACATAAAAGTACACGCATAATGAATTGAGAAATACAATTTCAATGTGCGTGTACTATGTGTATTTTGCGTGTACTTTATAAAAGTACACGCAAAATACACATAGTACACGCAACACAGGGCTTGTACATGTAGATATTCTATAGAGTGCATGTATAAAACATAAAAAAAGTACACGCATAATGAATTGAGAAATACAATTTCAATGTGCGTGTACTTTCTGTATTTTGCGTGTACTTTATAAAAGTACACGCAAAATACACATAGTACACGCAACACAGGGCTTGTACATGTAGATATTCTATAGAGTACACGTATAAAACATAAAAGTACACGCAACACAGGGCTTGTACATGTACATATTCCAATCCATATGATGAATACAATGTTTGATTTCATCAGTCCATATGATGAATACATTCTAAATATATGATGAATAATACGCATGAATAAGAAGAATGTGATTTCATCAGTCCATATGTCTACAAATTTATACATATGAGAACACAAAATACACAAGGACAAAAAGGTGATAAGAGAATGTATACATACTTGTTAGTGCTGTTTGGAAGAATTTGATTTAGAATGTTTGAAAGAAGAGAGCTAGGGTTTTGATTGAAGAGAGTTAGGGTTTTGATTGAAGAGAGTTAGGGTTTTGATCGAACAGAGTTTCTAGATCTTCCATCAGGAGTATTTATATGTTGTTGTTGATCAAAATTTGATTGAGAAATAGAATCGTCTTGGGGTTTTGATCGAAGAGACGGTACATTTGATACAAGAGAGAATACAATGTTTTTGGCGCTTCGTTTTCTGAATAGTGCGTGTTTGTTCTACAATGTTTCTGGCGCTTCGTTTTCTGAATAGTGCGTGTTTGTTTTAATTTCGGGGTATTTATATGTTGGACCTAATCGTTTAAAATTTGTTGGGCCTGGTTTTTTTGTCCAAAATTGCTAGTCCAAGGACTAGACCGTTAAAGCCCCCAAAAAATATAATGAAATATTTTGAAAAAATTAGGTTAAAAACATATATTTGGCTAATATAAAAAAAAAATTATGTGTGAATATGTAAGTTCTTGCATCAAAGTAATTTTAAACTTAGTGGTCCCAAAATTCCACTCATTGAGTACCCAATTGCTCCAAAAAAGCCCACCAAATAATGAATCATCACAGTCTTTGATTCTTTTGGTTCATAGGTTGTTTCATTCATCATGATATCAAAATGTTAAATATGTATATTGCAATGACTAAATTTTGTTTATCCAAACAATTATGTTATTCATTAGTTTATAAAGATTTGAGTATCTACTTGGTTTTACTTTATAATTTGTTATACATGCGTAGTTGGTGTTTCATATAATTCAATTGATATGATGTAATTTGTTTCCTAACTCTTTAATTTTTTTTCCATAACAAAGAAAAAAAAGCTACAAATTACAAATTGTAAAGCGTATGATTTTTTTAGATCATCTACATATTTCTTCAATTGGTTTCATAGTGGCCACTAAATTAAATAAAAAATGATAAGTAAATTTGCAATCATACATTAATCAATTGCAATTACCTCGTAAATAAAATCGAGATTCCTTCACTATGAGATTGAAAATCCAAGCTTCTATAAGAAATATTGACAATATCCTACAAAAATTCAAACGAAATATATTACCATCTCGAATATAAATTATACGAAATAATTTCAATATGGTATTAAGTACTTCACATACCACGTAAACAAAAGGAAAATTCTTTCACTCTCAGATTCACAATTCGAGCTTGTACCACCAATGTTGACAATATCCTACAAGATTTCAATTAACAATTACTTATGAAAAAGTGAAATGATAACAATTTCTTACGAACTATCAAATTACATTCCTACTACTGTTAATATACTTGTAAAAGGTAAGAACATCGTATTATAAGAATGACAATATACAATAAATTTAAGTACTTGTCGTATCTGTAGTACCAAAATATTGAACTTCCACCTTGTGAAAATAATAAAAAAATTTATTACCATGAGTGAAATTTTCGTAATTAGAAAATATATAAGAATGACAATAAACCATAAATTAAGTACTTGTCGTAGTGCCATCAACTATTATAGTAGTGAACTTCCACCTTACGAAAGTAATAATTTTTTTTATCATGAGTGAAATTTTCGCAAGTAGAAGAAAATCACAAAAAATAAGCACAATCTTTAGTACTGAAAAAGTTTATATCAGTATGCATAATTTTCAAATTATTACCATTTAAAACAGTAGGCATATGTGAATGTATATATAATTTTTTTAAAATTAACATTTAATTTAGAATATGTAATAAAAAGGGCAAACCCAGTGCACGAGGCTCCCGCCACTGCGGGGTACTGGGGGGGTTGGATGTACGCAGCCTTACCCCTGCATACGCAGAGAGGCTGTTTCCGTGACTCGAACCCGTGACCTCCAGGTCACAGCGGGGGCAACCTTACCGTTGCGCCCGGGTTCACCCCTTAATTTAGAATATGTAATAAGTACACATATTTAAAAACATGAAAATGGAAAATACAAACTCTGATCACAAATGAGAGACAAAATTCTTCAATGAGATATATATAATTATAAAATTTATGTAATTGTCTTCATCTTCAAATTAACAAATGCATACTTTGCTAACATAATAAAAAATTATAGACGGAATTAGGAGTATTGACCTTAATTTTGGTAAAAGAAATGATAGCAACGAAGCAAAGAAAAGCAAAGAAGCGATGAACTTTCAATTAAATACTTGTTTGAGCTTCCATTTGTAAAGATGAATTTCTAGGGTTGGAAGATGAATGTATTTTGATGGTTGATATGCGTGAATGAATATGAGAGAGATATGCTGCATGAATGTGAGTGAATTGGAGAATAAAATTTGAGGCAATTGAATTTGGATTTCTAGGGTTGGAACATGAATATATTTAGACGCTTGGTATGTGTGAATGAATATGAGAAAGATGGGATGAAATGAATCTGGTTATTTCGTAGGAGCCAATGAATTAGGAAAAGATATGTTGACTATTATTAAGGGTATAATAGAAATTTTAAATTTAATGAGGGTAATTTAGTCTTCTAACCATTGAAGAGGAAGTTACCTCTTTTTAAGTAGTAGAGATTTTCATCAAAAAATACACAAACTAAAAGTTATTGTCACCTTAAAATGAATTGTCGCTCTGATTTTGATTTGAACATTATAATTTTGGAATGATAACTTTTTTAAGGGGCTTTGTAAATTTAGGATCTATTGTAATATGTATTTTGAAAATAGGACAACAAATATTTTTTATATAGTTTTAGTCTCTATTTTTTTATAAAGCTGCTGGTGCGGACTCATATTCATAAAGTGTCAACCAATCACAACATGCCATGTGTCCCTTTAATTTGAAAATATGGACTAAAAATGGAAACAAAATATTTGTTGTCCTATATCCATAATTAATTTTTTTAGTCCTAAAAATACATAATCTATTTTTTTAATACTCCACTCAAGTATTATTATTTTTTAAGAAGACTGTCTACGAAATGGATATGTTGAGGTTTTATGGTTAATGAATGGTGAGACAATCCAACCCATTCAATGCGAACAAAGCATAAAAAATCATTAGTACAGATTGTAGTGCAAATAAATAATAAAAGGATAGTCTTAAAAATGATATATATTTGTAATAGAGATACATGGAAGCAAATAACTTATCACATTATAATCTTCAAGTTGTGTTTTTATTTTCATGTAGCAACAATTCTAGAAAGTTAAGGTGTTTTGGTCTTTTGAAAGCAGGGGGGGCTTTCTGGATAATTGAGAGTGTGAGTAAAAATATTACCTCTGTTTGAGGGAATGAGATTCTATAAACTATATAATTTTAAAAGCCAAAGCAATAGGATAATCCTTCTCAAATTGCTTTCAGTGATTTTTTTCTCCAAGATGTTGAATAAAAAATTAAAAAGAATAGTTGGAACTATTATAACTTGACAGACTTTCAACGCACCCGAATTTGAGGATTAGTAATACATAGTTCTTACATATATACATAAGCCCAATTTAATATCTGTAGATTATAAATCAAGAATGGTATCTATTACAAAACGAATCAAACTAACAAACACCTCGTATAAATCCCAAGACTTCTACTTGTGTTATTGGTGAAAAGTTCCATTGGTTGAATAGAAAGATCGTGCAACTCAACCATTTGAATATGTCTCATCTTTGGCTTCCCGTGCTTGTTGATAGCTTCATTTCAGTTCTTCTTGCTATCTTTCAATTTCAGTTGAAGTGATTATTTGTTTAGAAGAGTCGATTTTTTTATTTCTTGAGGTTGGCATAGAGAGCACGGGTTTATTTTAAAATGATGTCCGATGATAATTATATAAATTGTTGGGGGAGGAGAAGAGAGGCGGACCTTTAGTCTCCCCAAAAATATTACTTTTACTCTCCCAAAAAACATAAATGTAAAACTGAAAAGGCATAGGAGGGAAGGAGAGTTATTCGTTAAATAAAAATAATAAAAAGAAAAAACTCGGATTTTGGCATTAATTACAAAGTTTCACATTAACAACTCTAATACTATTATATTAGAGGTATAATATATATATATATATATATATATATATATATATATAGAGAGAGAGAGAGAGAGAGAGAGAGCAAGGTTCCTATACATCTTGCTTCCTACATTACTCATGCATCATACCTAATACTAGACCCTTAAAAACTTTGGTTTTCAATTGTTTTATTTTACCCACGGAGTTAACCTTCCAATAACACACGTTCAAAAAATTAAGTCAAAATACAATTTCTGGCTATTTAAAAATCGAGTAAAAAACTACTGAAAATAACTTATTTATAGGGGTATGCTCCACCAGAATTTTGTTATTTTTTTTAAAATAGCTAAAAATGTATTTTGACCTAATTTTTTGAACATGTGTTGATTGAAAGATTAATTTTAAAAAAAAAGCAAAAAATTCGTAAAAAATGTTTCTTAGGGCCTAGTACTAGGTTTGATGTATAAAGTGTGATGTAGGAGAGTCTCCCTCTCTCTCTCTGTATATATATATATATATATATATATATATATTAGAGAGGAGGGTTACCTCAAAATTCCCAAATCGTGAAACCCTAAGCCGAGAGTGTGAGAAGAACCAGTGCGATGGTGACAAACCCAAGGCTACGAGTCTGAGAGGCTGAGAGTTCTAAGAAGAAGGCAAGGAGTGGGGTTTCCGTTTGGGTGTGTGGGAGTCTGGGAGATTTCTATAAGTTTGGATGGAAATTTTCCTTTTGTTTTTTTCACTTTTACTAGATTAGTAGCAGTAATTTATAATGAGAAATAGTAATGGTATAATATTGTTAATAATCATAAAAAAATTATGTTACTAAAAGCATATTTTGGTGTAGTGTAATATTATTCATTTCACTATTTGGAAGTATTTGTGATACACACCTTACAATGGATAAATTGTTTTCCAATGTACCACAGTATCAAAAATTTGTTCAAAAAGGCGTGTTTGGTTTGTAACTATAATTTTGTTTTCTGTGATTAAATAAAAATTAGATAAAAATTTACATTTGGCACACTTGTTTTTAAACACTGAATTATAATATTTTTGTGTTATAATAAAGTTTTTCAGAAAACAGTAAAATTGTGTTTTATAACTTCTGTTTTTTATTTTTCAACTCAGAATTATTCATTCTTAACATTTTAATGCATTTATATCTTAATAGATAATATACATACATAATACATTAATATGTGTGTAATTCTTATAAATAAAAAATAAATATGTACATGTATACAAAATTACGTATATTTATATTTTATTAAATTATATAATATACTAAAATCTATATGTTAATTAATATTATCAAGAGATATATGATACTTATATATAGTTTAATACATGAATTATTAATGCATGGAATAATATAAAACATACATATAGTACATATGTATTAAAAATATATATTATTAATTCATGTATGTATATAATTTTATTGTGAATTATATATGCAATATATATCTATATATATATGTGTGTGTGTGTGTGTGTGTGTGTGTGTGTGTGTGCGTGTGTGTGTGTGTTTATATATTTTGTATGTATTTGTATTATGTATGTATGTTTAGATATAAATATAGTTAAACTTCCCATCATACCTTATTAAATATATATAAAAACACGTCATATATTGATTCATTTATAATGTATGTATGTATAAGTGTATGTATACATTCATGTATATATGGAAGTTTTCTATATGTTTATATGTATATTCCTAAGATTTGTTAGGCTCCCATCCCATGTGTTTTTAACATTTTAATAAGTCCCATAACCACCCAAAACTACCCATAACTACTTCGTAACCGTCCATCTTCCTTTTTGCAGAGAATTTCACTTGTCCCATAATGATTACAATATGACCAACAACTGAAAAATAACACATGGGAGTCGCTACAAATAATTTTTAAAAAATGGGATTAAACACTTAAGATCGCTAATATAAATATACATGTTTGTCAATTTTCTCAAATTTTCAAAAAACAGTATTTAAAAACAAGTTTACCAAACGCACACCAATATTTATAACCACAGAAAACTGAATTTTAAGACTGTATTTAAAAATAGTATTTAAATCGAGTTTTTTTTAATATAGAACCAAACAGGTTAGAAACCAAACACCAGTTTTTATAATACCAAGCACATAATATAATTTTCCAACATTATATTTTTGTATCCACCAAATATAAAAATAAATACACTATTGATGATATTGTTTCCTACATATCTCTTTTAAGTAGTTTTCCAAATACCTAGAACCTTTACGAAGAGTTGCAAGCCTAATTTATGGCTCCCGAATCTACAGAGCAGATTCATGTAAACTCGACCAAAAAATGCGCTTTTACTCTGAAAATAAACAACCATTACCATGTCCCTTTCCTCATAGTTCTAGGTATACCAGATACCGATGCTATCAACGTTCTAACTACTTGCAGTAAAAACAACTTTTTTTCATCTTTTTCACTGCTCCTTAAGGGTTATAAACTTTCTTAACCATAAATCATTGAACTTGAGACTTAGAATTTTTCTTCTTCCTCCCTTTTGGGAAAAAATTTGAGTGTCTCTCAATAACTAAAACCGTGCCTTTGCTTCCGATTATGCTCACTGTTAGATGACAATATCGATCTAGGTTTCCCCATTAATATCTAATCCAAGGGATACCTAGTTCACCAAAGATGAAATCATTCTTAAGAACATGATCCTTACTAGAGAGTTATCATCCAATAATATTTTTTTTTAAATCCCATCAACATATTCATTATAATTAAACTGTGACACCCCGACTAATTAAATACCGGGTAGCTACTCCTTTATTAAATTAATTCAAAATGCCAAGTTGGTCCAGTTAATAGCATCACTGTCGAAAATATTTTATTATTACTAACCACCTAGTATTTAAAAAGTAAGTTGCCAAATTTTAATTAAAGTCTGATTAACATGCAACAAGTGTAATGAAGAATAATAACACCATTCACCATAATGAAGTAAATAGAATAACCATCACATAATGTAAATAAAGTCTGGAGGAAAACTCCTCACAACAAATCCCACAACTGAAATAAGTAACGAAATACTGAATCAATACATGCCAAAGTCTGAAAACTGCAATGGAAAAGTAACTCTAATGGAACTGGGCAACATGCCCTAAAACTGAAGAATACGGAATACGGAATCCAAATGATAGAAGCGTCTAAAAGCAATTCCCTGTAGCTTCCACAAACAGCTACAGCTCGCCACCTGAATGAGTAACCTATGCATGGTATCCTTGTGGCTGGGCACCTAAAATGGTTTTACAAGAAAAATAGATTTGAAAGCAAACGGGTCAGAGCCCGAATGTGGAGATATTTTACAAACCTGCAAGTGCTTTAAAAACATTTAAAACATTAAATGTAAAGTATTTGTTAGGACGTGCACTCACATGATATTCTCACCTCTCGTCTAACTGTGCACTCCTAACGTAAGTACCCATCTAAAACGACACAAACCACTAGCTAAGTGACATCATATCTAGTTAGACTGTCATAAGTCCTACCCTTATTACTCGGTTCTCATTAACATTATTACGATCTCAGTTAAATAGGTGCATAACGTAAATTCAGGTTCTTATACAAAAGTAATACAACTCGTTATAGATTAGCCCTCTATGTTATTCCATAGTTACACATAATACCATATGAAAATTCCCAGTTTATTAAGCGTATATTTCCCACAACATAAATATAAAATATAAGCACCCCGAGACTAAGCTGCGGTGCACACATACTCTGCTATCCATCCCGGTACATCACGTACATAAGGATCACATATTCCGAATCTCTCAGGAATAGTTCAGATAACACAAATCACAAATAGTGGAGGCGAACACAGTCACATCACATGGGTCACGCACATACCTGCGCTCCCACGATCAACAGACTTATTAACATCCCAATAAGTCCTTCTCTGACCTATGTTCATCGAGGTAACCAGTCTAAATCCGGGCAACACAAGGATTAGAGGGCCCTAAGAGAACGCAAACCTCCCATGATAGCAAGTATGGTAGGTATGTCATACACACAATTCATATACCAATATTAAGTAAACACACATATTAGTAATCCCGTAGTTTAATTGTAGTACTATTCTCATTCTAGTACCAATATATAATTTACACACTTTATACCATTTTGGTTTATAATCATACGCGCCATAATTTATTCTCATGTCGTAGTAGACACTCACGTCTCAACCCAAACAGTCCATTGATTTAAATCACTCGTATATAATTTACTCCTCATAATAACCCAAAAGTCCCAAATCTATCAATACATCATCAAAGGAATGTTATCTCTACCCTCGAATAAGTTTACGGGACTCCCAAAATCAAAACAGGCCAAAAAGGCCTAAACTGTCAGCTCGTTAGAAGTCTCGTTCGAACGAGATCCAGTTCGTTCGAACGAACTGTACCTTCTAACGAGATCTCGTTCGAACGAAGTATCGAACAAAATTCCCTTTCGTTAGAAGCGACTGGTCAACTCGTTAGAAGCTCGTTCGAACGAGCTCGTTCGAACGACCTGGGAAGGTCTTCTAACGAGGGACCAGTTTCGGCCCAGATTTTTCCCAATCTCATTTTCACCATTTCTACTCCTCAAATCTCCTCTAAAATTAGTCCCAACGATTGTTTTAAGGTCTCTAATCAATCCTAAATATACTATAGTCACATCCTAACACGTTTTAAAGGATTAATTCATCCAAACATCAATCAATTTACAAATCTCTACACTTTTCCCCCAATTATTCAAGAACATAAACCCTAGAATTATTAATCATCAATTAGTCCATTCTAGATCCGTTTTTGTTACATCCAACATATATTAATACCAGAATAATCATCTCTATGTGATTCTACATGCAATTTGTCCTCAATATTCAAGTTCTAAGTCCAATTAACATGGGTTTTCATTTATCTTCCAAGAACAATTGTAAATCTTTTTTTTTTTTTTTTTTTTTTTTTTTTTTTTGGAAAATTTAGAGTTTATTGATTGGAGAGAAACAGCTTCTCTCAGAGCTTATACATAGATGATAAGAAACTATCTATTACATGAAGAATCTTTACTCACTATTCTCAAGTAAGGGACATGATGTTTATCTAAATAAAGAGACCCCTTAATTTCCCTCGGCATTTCATATGCTGTGTTGAACATTTTGGATTCTTGAGCTTCCATTCCGAGCTTTGATAGCAAATCAGCAGTGAAGTTTGATTCCCTATAACAATGAGAAACTTTAATGTTTAGGCCTTTGATGAGATCTTGAATTTGTAGAACTTCTTCTTTTATTTTCCAAGGAATTTTGAGTTGGTCATTTATGCAACTGACAATTAGAGCAGAATCTGATTCAACTATAATATTGTTCCATCCTTTTTGTATGCAATGAGCTAAGCTGTGTTTAATAGCCATTGCCTCCGCCAAGTTATTAGTCCCATCACAAATGCCCTTATAAAATGCCCAGATTAGATCGCATTTTGAATCTCTCAAGGCTGCTCCCAGACCCATTCTTCTATTAGCATCACAAGCACCATCTGTATTTAGCTTCAAAAAGTTTTTTGGAGGTTTTGACCAGGCAATGAGAGAGAAGGAAGGGGTTTTTGGAATTGAACAAGGAATGTTGAGGTTTTTCAAAGAATGTAAACATATTTTCGATGAAGATTGAGGACAACCAAAACTGAAAAATGATTCTTGAATTCTTTTTTTAACTGACTCAATGATTAGAAGAGGATTCATGGAGCTATTGTGGAATCTTGAATTATTTCTACTCAGCCAAATTTCCCACAAGATAAAACAATAGATAAGCTGACACAACCTTTTAAAAGTTGGATCCGAGCTCGAATTCAACCACCAAAAAATGATTTTCTGTGAAGAAGAGGAAGAATTAGAGTAGAAACCTAGACTTTCTTCAAAGTAATCCCATACCTGAGAAGCTATAAGACCTGAGAAGAAGAGGTGAGACAGACTTTCTTCTGATAAAGAGCAACAATTACATCTGGATGCCATTTTAATTCCCATAGCTCTGACTGCTGAATCAATTGGCACTGCTTTGAGAAGCACTTTCCACGCGAATGCTGATACTTTCGGAGGTATATATTTATCCCATATGAATTTAAATGATGCTGATTGCAGTTTGATTTCTCTAGTTAATTGAACTACAGATGAGAAAGAAAATACACCTGAAGTTGAAGCAGTCCAGTGCCATTCCTCTTTGATCTTGGTTGAATTTTCTTCCATCATTGACCACGCTTTGCTAATCCTGTGAGCTGCCATAGATCCGTGTGAGATTGGCATTATTGGGTATTTCTGGTTCATGAATTCTGCCCATATTGATGTTCCTTGTTTGTACTCCCATGCTATCTTTAGGTTGGAGGCCTCTTTAATCGTTTGTAATGATCGGATTCCCAGTCCTCCTTCTGCTTTTGGGAAACAAATATCCTCCCATTTGACCCACTGGTGTTTTTTCCCATATTCTTTGTTTGTTCCCCATAAGAAAGAACTGCACAACTTATCAATGAGGTTTAGAGTCTTCTTTGGGGGATGTATTGCAAATAAAAGGTATATGGGCATTGATCTTAGAACTGATTGTAAGAGGGAGATTTTTCCTCCAAAAGATAGGAATTTATTTTGCCAAGAGGAAATTTTATTTGCTATACCTTGAATCATAGGGTCGAACATTTCATCTCTTTTCCTTCCTTTAAAGAGAGGAACTCCCAGATATTTGATGTGTCCTACTCCTTGCTTAAATTTCGTCACTTCTTCAATTACTTTTTTGGTTCTTGGAGGGCATTTGGAACTAGTATAGAATTGGCTTTTTTCCACACTTATTACTTGATCAGACTGTTCTTCATAAGTTGCTATGAACTTCATCAGGGTTTTGAGGCTTTTCTTAGATCCATTTGTGAAAATTATCAAGTCATCTGCAAAGCTAAGATGGCTGATGATGCTACACCCCCTTGGATGTGAGAATGGCTTGATGGACCCTTGTGTGTTCATTAACTGCAGACCTCTACTTAGCGACTCAGCAGCTAGGACGAAAAGAGAGGGAGACAAAGGATCTCCTTGTCTAATCCCTCTTGAGGGAGCAAAAAATCCATTGATTCTACCATTTACAAGGATTGAGAACCATGAGGAAGATATACATCTCCAAATCATATCAATGAAGTGCTCGCCGAAACCAAACATTCTCAGAGTTTGAATAAGGAAATTCCAGGAGAGTCTGTCATAAGCTTTCTGCATATCCAGTTTCAGAATGACATTGCTTCCTTTCGATTTTCTATCAATTAGGTGCATCATCTCTTGGGCCATGAGGATATTGTGAAGAATTCCTCTACCTTTGATAAATCCTGTTTGGTTTGGAGAAATGAGGTTTGGGAGAATAAGACTCAATCTAGAATTAATGAGTTTTGAAATGATTTTGTAAGAGAAATTGCAGAGACTTATAGGCCTGTAATCTTTGCACTTGGAAGAGTTGGAAGATTTGGGAATAAGGCAGATAAGAGTGGAGTTCCAAGATTTTGGAATATCTTCTCCCAAAAAGAAAGATTGTATGGCTAGAATAAGGTCTTGTTTAATTATCTCCCAGCAGGATCTAAAAAAACATCCATTGAAACCATCTGGACCTGCTCCACTGTTTGCATTTAGCTCTGAAATTGCATTCCATATCTCCTCTTCTTCTGGAATTTTTGACAGGCTTTGGTTCATTTCATCATTGACTAACTTGGGGATAATTTTTGTCATTGTAGAGCTTCTTTGAGGGCCTGTAGAAAAAAGATCAACAAAATAAGAAACAAAATGGTTAGAGATGTCCTCTTGGGTTTCAAGGATAGTTCCATCCTCTTTCTTAATCTTATGGATCCACTGCCTGCGTCTGTGTTGATTAACTTGAGAGTGGTAAAACTTTGTATTTCGGTCACCTTCAGCTATCCACTTGCATTTGGACTTTTGAAACCAGAAAAGTTCTTCATTTGCCAGGGCTAAGTTAAGGTCAGCCTTGACTTTTGAAAGGTTGTTTCTTGCTTCTGGAGTTGGCGAGTCTTCAAGTTTCTTCTCTGCATCAGTAATTTTATCTTCAATGTCTTTAATCTCCTGGAATACATCTTTTACCTCCGATTTACTCCATATTCTTAGGGCTGCTCTCAGTCTTTTTATCTTGTATGCAAACACTGCCATTGGTCTACCAGAGACAGGCTGGTTCCATAAAGAATGAATTGAGTCTTTAAAAGAGGCATAAGAAGTCCAGAAGTTAAGGAATTTAAACGGTTTATGGGAAAGGTCTGAGGGACTTGGGATAGTAATCAAAAGGGGAGAATGGTCTGAGCATGTTTTATTTAGATGTTTAAGGGTAGAGTGAGGGAAAGAATCAATCCAGCTTTGGTTTATGAGACCCCTGTCTAGTCTTTCAAATAACATTCTGCCGTTGGAAGATTTAGACCATGTGAATTTTGATCCACTGAATCCCATATCTTGAAGATGACTATTCTGTATACATATTTGAAAATCATTTGCAGCTCCCATATCAATTACATTACCCCCTGCCTTTTCGTCTGCTGAACGGACTATATTAAAGTCCCCTCCAAAAATTGTTGGCATGTTAGCATGATCACCTGCTTGATCTTCTATGAATTCCCATAACTGTTGTCTGTCAGCCCTATTACATTTGGCATACACCACTCCTATCCCCAATTTTAGTTGAATCATGGGATGCTCCATAACAAAAAATAAGGCTTGGCCTCCATCAGAAATTGATTCACAGTTTGCTCCATGTCTCCAAAAACACCAGATTTTATTAGAGCTACTGGCATAGCAATCTTCAAAGTTCAGTAAGTGCCTTAAGAAGTTTATTTTTTCTACAGGTATCATAGGTTCTAATATAGCTAAGAAGGAAGGGTTATGGACCTTACACAACTTTTTTAATCTTCTCCTTGATGGCTTATTACCTATCCCTCTTATGTTCCAAATAAGTGAGCTAATCATTAAAACTGAGAGATTTGGCTACCTGAGAAAGTCTTGCTGATCTTCTAAAAGAGGAAGAATTACCTGATGTGGGGAAATTTTTGGTTGGAGAGTTTAGTTTTCCATGCTGAATCATTTGGATTTTTTTCTGAGCTTTCAAAATTACTTCTTTCTTCCTGTGGTATCTCTTAAGTTTCCTCTCCACCAATTTAGAGAAGATTTTATATTCTGAAATGGGAGACAGTAGTTGGTTTGAAATGGGAGATATCAGCTGGTTTGGTTCTTCGGAGTCTGAATAGGAGCATCTGAGAGTCTTTGGTTTTTGGTTACACTGGTCTAAGTCTTCCATCTCGAAAGCTTTTTTGCAACAATTTTGGTGTCCAAACAGTGTGTTCTTCTCCCTTATTTCGACTAAGTCTCCTGTCTGCTTGCTTTTTATTTGTTTGATTTCTGCATTTGATTCTTCTTTTCCTTTTGTCTTCTGATGGGGACTTTTTTCAACTCCTGCTTCTGTCTCTACTGGTTCAGTTATTGCTGTGTATGTTATTTCTCCTTCTTCAATTTCATTATTTTGGGAATCCAATAGATCCCTCTCTTGATTATCCTTTGAAACACCAGTATTCTTAACTTGATACTTCAATTTCTTCTTTGGTACACCTGACTTCTCTGGCACACTGATCTTGGTAGGGGTGACTATTTTTCCCCCAAATTTACAGTCCTCCTCTTTATGGCCCAGTTTAAGACAGCATTCGCAGTAATCCGGTGTTGGATCATATTCGATGGCCTGCCAGAAACTGTAGTCCTCACATCCTATCCATACCCTTTTTGGTTTTTTATTCAAGAGGTTCATTTCTACGCAAACACGAGCAACACTTGGTCTTGAACAATTCAGAGTTGGATTGTCTAATTTTAAAGGTTTACCCACAGATTGAGCAATGGCGAAAAGGGCCTCTTTCGCAAAGAGGTGGACTGGTAGACCTGGGAAGTTTATCCATGCTGGGATTATTGGGCTTTCATGATCAACCCTAAATGAGGGAGACCATTTAAACGTACGCATAGGACTCCTCCCTACAAACCATAGATCCTTCATCCACAATCTAATAAAGTCCTCTTCACAGTGAACTTTAATCAGAATGTGTTTATGGTCCAACAATCCGATCTCGTATGCTGATTTCAAACCAAACGAAGCAAAGTTTTTACGTATGAAATCCAAAGAAGGCTTACCATGAGAGAATTTTCCCACGACTTCATGTTTGAAAGGAGCGGCTAGAGTTTCCATTTGGTCTTTTGAGAATATTATTGCAGGCTCTCCTTTGTATTGTTGCAATGGTTGGATATTAATTGCATGATTACTGTTGGTTCCTTTTATTACTTCCACGAAGGATTTTTTCCAAGGGTTAGAATGGTTTAGAGGGTTAGGAAGATCAGGAGGTTTGGGTATAGGAGCATTAGGGTTAGGGTGAAGGAAGTCGGCCATGAGAGCATTAGGGTTTGGTTTAGAATGTATACATTTAATTGTAAATCTTCAAATTATCTAACATGGAAGAAACATTCTCTGAATTAAAAGAAATTAAATCACTTGCCTCGAGTGTCTCTGAATTTGGTGTTGATTTCCTCTCTCTTTCTGCAGAATTCCCTCTCTTTCTCTCTTTCTCCAAGCTTCTTCTCCAATGGCTATGGTGGCTAGGGTTTTCTTATGGAAAGTAATAGAACCTAATACTAATAACCTACGTAACCTATTGGGTTAACATGGGTTGGTTAATGGCTTAGTGGGTCAAACCCACATCAGATTTACTTCTCTAATTTTCGTCATTTTTAATTCCAAAAAATACGAAATTACCAAAATACCCTTTATATTGCCGGTATGGCCTAAAAATACCCCGGGACCCAAACTACACCCCCGGCTAGTGTTTTCTGACTATTTCGACCCTTCCGGACGCGTTGGCGCACTCAAAACGACCATATGGTTAATAGAATTTAAATTCACTTTTATAATTAAAATAATTATATCCTGACGCGACTGTCACACGCGTCCCAATAAAATGACCGAATTGCCGTATATCAATCTCACGACAAATTTCATAGTTCAACATTCAATATAACATCATATATACTCAATATAGTCAAATACCAACTCACATCTCGCTAGTATTTTATCCGGATTAATTCCCAATTAATTCTCATTTAATAATTAATCCCAAAAATAAATATAGCCAAAAATACGGGGTATTACATACTTCCCCCCTAATAACTGAATTTCGTCCCGAAATTCGAAACTAGAAAGTACCTGCTAAAAACAACTCAGGATAACATTCGCGCATCTCATCTTCGCGCTCCCATGTGGACTCCTCGACATTGTGATGTCGCCACTGAACACGCACTAACGGAACTATCTTTGACCGCAGCTTCCTCTCACTTCGGTCCAAAATAGCAATCGGCCCCTCCTCGTAGGAGCTATCCGGCTGGAGATCGATGTCCTCCACAACAATGTGAGAATGAGCCAAATTATCTCTAAGGTATTTCCTTAGCGAGGAAATATGGAACACATCGTGAATCCGATGCAAATGCTCCGGTAATCCAAGTCTATACGCAACCGGATCGATCCGCTCAATAATAGGAAACGGCCCCACATACCTCGGTGCCAACTTCCCCTTCTTCTCGAAACGCATAATCCCCTTCATAGGAGATACTCTGAGCAAAACCTGTTCCCCCACTTGGAACTCCCTGAAAAATCTCTTCGCATCAGCATAACTCTTCTGCCTGTCTTGAGCTACCCGAATGCGACTCCGAATCAACTCAATCCTTGCCGAAGTATCCTGAATCACTTCCGGCCCATGTAGTTTGTTGTCCCCCACCTCTAACCAACATGCTGGGGAACGGCAAGACCTACCGTACAATGCTTCAAACGGAGCCATGCCAATAGTGAACTGATAGGAGTTGTTGTAAGAAAACTCTACCAGTGGAAGGTACTGCTCCCATCCACCTCCAAAGTCAATAATGCACATGCGTAGCATGTCCTCCAACATCTGATTTGTGCGCTCGGTCTGCCCATCAGTCTGCGGATGATAAGCCGTACTCAATCGCAATTCCGTGCCCATGGCCTCCTGGAAACTCTCCCAAAACCTCGAAACAAATATCTTGTCTCTGTCAGACACAATATTTAGGGGTACACCGTGAAGTCTCACAACCTCTGAAATGAAGAGCTGAGCATACTGTCCCGTAGTGTAGTCAGTCCTTACGGGTAAAAAGTGAGCGACTTTGGACAACCTGTCCACAATTACCCAAACGGAGTCGTGACCCCTCTGCGACGTAGGCAACCCCGTGATAAAGTCCATGGATATGCTCTCCCACATCCACACCGGGACCTCCAACGGCTGTAGCAGTCCTGCCGGTCTCTGATGATCCACTTTTACAAGCTGACAAGTGGCGCATTTCGAAACAAACTCAGCGATATCTTTCTTTATACCGCTCCACCAATACTGGCGTCTCATGTCTTGGTACATTTTGTCCCCTCCGGGATGTACCGCGAACCGTGAGCCGTGCGACTCTGCCATCACCTCGTGTCGTAATTCCTCCCCTTCCGGAACCACTAATCTCCCATTGAAGCGTAATCCCCCGTCTGAGCTAACGGTATAGGACTCGGCTCCCTCTGCTAGTAATCAAACTATCTGCTCCTGACAGAACGAGTCATTAGCCTGTGCCCATACTACCTTCGTGATAATCTGCGGTGTAACGGTCATCACAGACATGAAAGATCGGGCCACTGCATCCTGGTGTCCCAACTCCTTCCACTTTGCCTTCCACACCTCTGCCACCTCATCTGCTGGCCTACGGCTCAACGCGTCTGCTACCACGTTAGCCTTACCTGGGTGATACTGGATATCGAACTGGTAGTCTTTCACAAACTCAAGCCACCTACGCTGCCGCATATTCAACTCTTTCTGCGTGAACAGGTATTGTAGGGACTTGTGGTCCGTGAACATTTGGAACTTCTCCCCCAAAAGATAGTGCCTCCAAATCCGTAGGGCAAATACCACTGCCGCCAACTCCAAATCATGCGTGGGGTAATTCCTCTCGTGAGGCTTAAGCTTACGGGAAGCATAAGCTATGGCATGTCTCTCCTGCTGCAATACACCTCCAAGCCCTTGCAAAGACGCATCGGTGTATACCAAATACTTAACTCCCGGTCTCGGCAATGCTAACACAGGTGCGGAGGTCAATTTGTCCTTTAACTCATCAAATGCCAACTGACAGGCATCACTCCAGATGAATGGCACACCCTTACGAGTCAGATGTGTCAAAGGACCCGCTATCTTCGAAAATCCCCGAATGAACCTCCTGTAGTATCCTGCTAGACCCAAGAAACTATGAATCTCCGTTGGTGTCGTGGGCTGTCCCCACTCCCTCACCGCGGATACCTTCCCCGGATCAACAGATATCCCCCGGTCGGAAATAATGTGTCCAAAAAACTGGACCTCCTTCAGCCAAAACCCGCATTTCTCATATTTTGCATACAACTCGTTCTGACGAAGTGTCTGCAAAACCTGCCTCAAATGCTCGGCATGCTCCTCCTCTGTCTGGGAGTAAACCAAAATGTCATCAATGAAGACAATGACAAACTGATCTAGGAAATCCCTGAACACTATGTTCATCAAGTCCATAAACACTGCTGGAGCGTTGGTCAAACCAAAAGGCATAACCTGAAACTCGTAAGAACCATATCTCGATAAGAACGCAGTCTTCGAGACATCCTCCTCCCTGATACACAACTGATGGTATCCCGATCTCAAATCAATCTTTGAGAAGAAAGAAGCTCCTCTCAACTGGTCGAATAAGTCATCGATTCGAGGCAACGGATACTTATTCCGTATCGTGACCTTATTCAACTCTTGATAGTCCACACACAATCTCAGTGAACCGTCCCACTTCTTCACAAACAAAACTGGAGCGCCCCAGGGTGAGGTACTCCTGCGAATAAAGCCCTGACCTAACAGCTGCTCTATCTGATCTCGTAGCTCTCGCATCTCTGCCGGAGCCATACGGTATGATGCGCGTGCTATAGGCCTCGTATCTGGCAATAGGTCTATAACAAAGTTTATCTCTCGACTGGGGGGTAGGCCTGGTATCTCCTGAAACACATCCGAATACTCCCTGACAACCGGGATCGAATCTAAAGGAATCACAACCTCCTTAGAGGTATCCTCCTCTATGTAATACAGATGAGCGATCGATCCTCCCTCTGGGCGAGGCATCGCCACTACGAACATCTCTTGCCCCGGAATGGTAAAAACAATGCTCCCACTGAAGCAATCAATCATGGCCCTATAAGCTACGAGCCAATCCATACCGATAATCACATCGTGAACATGCATATCTAATACCAACATGTCTGCAGGTAATACCAAACCACCAATCTCGACCCCCACTCCCCGGCATATAAAGAATATAAGTGACCCACTCCCCAATGGTGAGTCGACACACGTCACTGTGCTCTCTGCCATAGCTAACAATCCTAAGGCTTTCGCGAAGTGTGTAGCTATAAAACAATGTGTAGCCCCCGTATCAAATAATACCCGACTCATAGTGCCATGGATAGGAAACGTACCCTCAATCGCATGCGGTGCCTGTGGAACTGCTGCCTGGTGGACGTTATAGACACGTCTATACTGTAGCTGCCCCTGCTAAACTAGGACTGCTGGAATGGGTGGCAATGCTACCATCTGTGGCGGTGCGGGGAGAGCGGCGGGAAACATAGGCCTCTGCGGCTCCTGGCGAGCACCCTGCTGCTGCTGCTGTGGGGCCCTGCCCCTATCAGGACAATCCTGTCATTTATGGCCAGTCTTGCAACAAAACACTTCCCTGGGAAGTTCCCTCCTCTCTGCCGCTGCGGTCCCCGGCCCTGGTGGCCGTTACCGTTCCTCCCTTGGCCCTGCTGAAACTGCTGCCCATTCTGCCCCTGTTGGCCCTGATGGCCATTTGGACCCTGATGGCCCTGACGGAAACCTCCATGTCCCTGTCTGTAGTTCCCTGATCGGAACCTCTTCTGATCCCCCTGCTGAGAACCCTGCTCACCCTGTCTCTGCCCCTGAACAGATTGTGCCCCACCGGCACCATGCCCTCCTGTCCTGCCCTGATAGCTAGACTCTCCCGACCTCTTTCCCTCAGTCATATGAAAGCGGTGGTCCTGGCAGTGTAACAAAGCAGCGTTAACCACATCAGAATACGTGGCCAACGAAAGGTTCCCTAACAGATGCTGACGGATCCTCCATGTCAACCCGTCGGTGAATTTCTCAATCTTCTTCTTCTCTGTTGGTATCTCATCCGGAACGATATTCAACAAATTTGTGAACTCGGCCTCATACTTGGCCACAGTCTTACCCTCCTGCCTCTGACTCATCAATTTCCTCCTCATTTCCGTGTGAACAGCCGACGGAAAGTACTTGCGGTCGAACCGCACCCAAAAGTCCTGAATAGTGAGAGTATCCCTCTCCTCCACGGTGGTAATAGACTCCCACCACTGCAGTGCAGATCCAACTAGCTTGAAAGTAGCTAGCACCTGCTTCTGAACGTCCGTGCACTCATACATCCTCAAGTAGCTAGCACCTGCTCGAGACTACCACATCCGAGCTACCTGCAAACTCTGGCAGATGCGCTTTTTGAAAAGCGTCACGTACACGCTCCCAAGCAAACGGGAATGCATTTGCCTGTACTGGCGCGGCAACCGGCGCCTGAGGTGGTGCTTGCTGGACTATGGCAATTGCGGTATTTACCGCTTGGGCTACTATAGCTGCAACCTCAACGGCGTTCATCATGCCTTGAACTGGAGTGGGCTGGGGTTCGGGCGTTGCATCCCTGGGAACTCGTCGTGCACGTCGTGGAGGCATCTGAAATAAGAACAAAGTTTATAAGTTCACTGTTTATAAACTTAATATAGCTGAAGAACGAAGCATACACAAAAGAGTACAACAGTCCTAAAATATAGGGCTCTATATCAAAGAAACTTAGCGAAAACATAATAGCCGTACAGATCCTAAAGGACACTAGAACCTGATGCTCTGATACCACCTGTGACACCCCGACTAATTAAATACCGGGTAGCTACTCCTTTATTAAATTAATTCAAAATGCCAAGTTGGTCCAGTTAATAGCATCACTGTCGAAAACATTTTATTATTACTAACCACCTAGTATTTAAAAAGTAAGTTGCCAAATTTTAATTAAAGTCTGATTAACATGCAACAAGTGTAATGAAGAATAATAACACCATTCACCATAATGAAGAAAATAGAATAACCATCACATAACGTAAATAAAGTCTGGAGGAAAACTCCTCACAACAAATCCCACAACTGAAATAAGTAACGAAATACTGAATCAATACATGCCAAAGTCTGAAAACTGCAATGGAAAAGTAACTCTAATGGAACTGGGTAACATGCCCTAAAACTGAAGAATACGGAATACGGAATCCAAATGATAGAAGCGTCTAAAATCAATTCCCTGTAGCTTCCACAAACAGCTACAGCTCGTCACCTGAATGAGTAACCTATGCATGGTATCCTTGTGGTTGGGCACCTAAAATGGTTTTACAATAAAAATAGATTTGAAAGCAAACGGGTTAGAGCCCGAATGTGGAGATATTTTAAAAACCTGCAAGTGCTTTAAAAACATTTAAAACATTAAATGTAAAGTACATGTTAGGACGTGCACTCACATGATATTCTCACCTCTCGTCTAACTGTGCACTCCTAACGTAAGTACCCATCTAAAACGACACAAACCACTAGCTAAGTGACATCATATCTAGTTAGACTGTCATAGGTCCTACCCTTATTACTCGGTTCTCATTAACATTATAACGATCTCAGTTAAATAGGTGCATAACGTAAATTCAGGTTCTTATACAAAAGTAATACAACTCGTTATAGATTAGCCCTCTATGTTATTCCATAGTTACACACAATACCATATGAAAATTCCCAGTTTATTACGCATATATTTCCCACAACATAAATATACAATATAAGCACCCCGAGACTAAGCTGCGGTGCACACATACTCTGCTATCCATCCCGGTACATCACGTACATAAGGATCACATATTCCGAATCTCTCAGGAATAGTTCAGATAACACAAATCACAAATAGTGGAGGCGAACACAGTCACATCACATGGGTCACGCACATACCTGCGCTCCCACGATCAGAAGACTTATTAACATCCCAATAAGTCCTTCTCTGACCTATGTTCATCGAGGTAACCAGTCTAAATCCGGGCAACACAAGGATTAGAGGGCCCTAAGCGAACGCAAACCTCCCGTGATAGCAAGTATGGTAGGTATGTCATACACACAATTCATATACCAATACTAAGTAAACACACATCTTAGTAATCCCGTAGTTTAATTGTAGTACTATTCTCATTCTAGTACCAATATATAGTTTACACACTTTATACGATTTCGGTTTATAATCATACGCGCCATAATTTATTCTCACGTCGTAGTAGACACTCACGTCTCAACCCAAACAGTCCATTGATTTAAATCACTCGTATATAATTTACTCCTCATAATAACCCAAAAGTCCCAAATCTATCAATACATCATCAAAGGAATGTTATCTCTACCCTCGAACAAGTTTACGGGACTCACAAAATCAAAACAGGCCAAAAAGGCCTAAACTGTCAGCTCGTTAGAAGTCTCGTTCGAACGAGGCTGTTCGAACGAGATCCAGTTCGTTCGAACGAACTGTACCTTCTAACGAGATCTCGTTCGAATGAAGTATCGAACGAAATTCCCTTCCGTTAGAAGCGACTGGTCAACTCGTTAGAAGCTCGTTCAAACGACCTGGGAAGGTCTTCTAACAAGGGACCAGTTTCGGCCCAGATTTTTCCCAATCTCGTTTTCACCATTTCTACTCCTCAAATCTCCTCTAAAATTAGTCCCAACGATTGTTTTAAGGTCTCTAATCAATCCTAAATATACTATAGTCACATCCTAACACGTTTTAAAGGATTAATTCATCCTAACATCAATCAATTTACAAATCTCTACACTTTTCCCCCAATTATTCAAGAACATAAACCCTAGAATTTGTAATCATCAATTAGTCCATTCTAGATCCGTTTTTGTTACATCCAACATATATTAATACCAGAATAATCATCTCTATGTGATTCTACATGCAATTTGTCCTCAATATTCAAGTTCTAAGTCCAATTAACATGGGTTTTCATTTATCTTCCAAGAACAATTGTAAATCTTCAAATTATCTAACATGGAAGAAACATTCTCTGAATTAAAAGAAATTAAATCACTTGCCTCGAGTGTCTCTAAATTTGGTGTTGATTTCCTCTCTCTTTCTGCAAAATTCCCTCTCTCTCTCTCTTTCTCCAAGCTTCTTCTCCAATGGCTATGATGGCTAGGGTTTTCTTATGGAAAGTAATAGAACCTAATTCTAATAACCTACGTAACCTATTGGGTTAACATGGGTTGGTTAGTGGCTTAGTGGGTCAAACCCACATCAGATTTACTTCTCTAGTTTTCGTCATTTTTAATTCCTAAAAATACGAAATTACCAAAATACCCTTTATATTGCCGGTATGACCTAAAAATACCCCGGGACCCAAACTACACCCCCGGCTAGTGTTTTCTGACTATTTCGACCCTTCCGGACGCGTTGGCGCACTTAAAACGACCATATGGTTAATAGAATTAAATTCACTTTTATAATTAAAATAATTATATCCTGACGCGACTGTCACACGCGTCCCAATAAAATGACCAAATTACCGTATATCAATCTCACGACAAATTTCATAGTTCAACATTCAATATAACATCATATATACTCAATATAGTCAAATACCAACTCACATCTCGCTAGTATTTTATCCGGATTAATTCCCAATTAATTCTCATTTAATAATTAATCCCAAAAATAAATATAGCCAAAAATACGGGGTATTACATACTTCCCCCCTAATAACTGAATTTCGTCCCGAAATTCGAAACTAGAAAGTACCTGCTAAAAACAACTCTGGATAACGTTCGCGCATCTCATCTTCGCGCTCCCATGTGGACTCCTCGACATATTATCTTTCCATAATGGCATATAGTTCTCCTTGAAGTAGAACTCTCGAAGATCAAGAATCACATTTCATGAGAAAGAATCCTCTTTGAATTAAATCTCTCCATAAACTAGAGTTCTTCATAGATAGTTTCTGGAAATACCCCTTTGCACATTCGACGAAGAATCAAAGTCCATGGAATATTCTCCTAGACAAAATCCCTTTAAACTAAAGGATTCTAACTAATAAAACTATTACGTCTCCTCACAAACTCTTCAAAATACTTCAATTATGAAATAATTAAAAATAACCCAATTATTACAATCAAATCGTATCTACGAAGAAACTAACTACAGATAAAACCACCATAGGATCCACTCCCATAAAATAACATTAATGTGTCCATTATGAAATTGATATAATCATTAGAATCCTACCAAACCATGTTAGTAAGATACTAAATACAAATATAAATATCCCTACAATAAGAAAATATAGAGTTTTATGGTGGATAACATGGACGTTTCTAAAACAAGATCAATTTATAACATGGGATTTAATACGAATTGTTGGGGGTTATTATTATAAAAAACATTTCTACCCAAAAATTTGATTGATTATGGTTCATAAAGTAAACAAAAGTAATCAGATCTAAAGAATATAACAAAAGCAATTAGATCTAAAGAATATGTTTAGACTTCAAATCACAATACCATTATGGATCTTCTACGTGATAAAAAATAAGAGAATGGTTTGATGAAGACATTGGTGTGGATTATTTTCTTCCACCTCCACATATTTCTTAGAATGTATTGTAGACCTTAGATCTGCACGTATATGATCCCCGAAAGCAAGACACGTGTGTGGGAACTTCCGAAGATGAAAACTTGGTGAAATATGATAGGAATTTCTCTCTTCTCACCCCTTATAAAAATATGAATAAATTTTTTCTTCTCCCCCTCTAACCCTTTGAATGTCACATACATTTTAAGCCTCTTCCCTTGATATATATATATATATATATATATATATATATATATATATATATATATATATATATATATAACAAGGTTCCAAATAGTTTGGCCTTAATACTTAAATAATAGACTATATTAGGGACCCAAAGCTAATAATTAAATTCACTTCCAAAGAAAGATATGAAAATCCCATAGCACACCCCCGCGATATATTTTCTTTTTTGTTTAATTGAACTTAATTTTACTAGATAATTACAACTGCACTCCAATTTAATTATATTGAAATTACTCGAATAAAGAGGCCTTGTTTGCAAAGTTAAATAGCACATAATATTATTCTCTACGTAAATTATACAATGCCCACTTAGTGAAATTCAATTCTTTGCTAATCAATTTTCACCAACATCTTATTTATTCCTTTATCTTAATCTTAATTTATTTGATACTCTATCGGATTATAAAATCCACTAGCTGAGTTTACTGGTAGAATCAAAACTTCCAAGTTTATCAAGAAGTATCATAATCTAGTATATTTACAGATGCAACCCCTTTGAAATATGATTTCAGACATACCAACATAATGACTACCCAACTTTTGGAGATTTTGACCCAATAAATTGAATCACATCCATAATATTCAAACTGATAATTATATGAATATTTCAATCCTTATAATTCTAGGGATTAAGATTCTATGCACCATTATCAAACTTAGTGAGATTATGTAAGTCTAATATAGTCAGTACCTATACTTGAATCTCACATGTGGTCATATTTAATACTTTTTGACGTACCACTACAATCCTCTTTGAACTATCGAACAAGTTTTAACCATCTGACATGTTTTCTTAGTTAAGATAAACTATTAAGATTGTAGATGTTTCTTTATCAATATGTCAACTCTCTATTTAGGTTTTGAACAATCAATTGAACTAAAATCATAATTCTGATCTTCTATGATAAAATCAGAAACCAACTTACAAGAATTAACACTAAGTTCGATTAACCAATATTCACACAATATATATAATACAAATATAAGACATTCTCACAAACATGATTCTTATTTTAAAATGAACTTGATATGTTATTATTAAAGAGTAAAGATCATAAATATAGTTTAAAAAATAAAATCTCAATAATTCTAGTTGGAAAAAAGTATTTCTAGGTTGTATGAGTCAATGATGGATATGAAACTTTTGAATGTTCCCAGATTCTACGTATATAGTCATGTGGCAAAAACTTATCCATGTTGACAAAGCCTAATCTACAACAGGTATACTTTGTACGATAAATATATTTTTAAAGAAGAAATTAACATTGGATTTCTAAATTTCGTTAAAATATTTTTCCAAAAAGATTATTAGGCACGTTGAAGTGTTGAGAAAAAGTTTTTTAACAATCGTATAAATCTTTTCAACTAAAAAATTTCTCCTAGTATTGTTTCGAGAGATGTTGTTAAGCTCAAACAGAAAAAAATTGTTTCACATTTCAACTTGATAGCAACCAAGATATATTCCAACATAGTGTCTTTTTTCCCACTATAAAACTCCAGATGTTGCCATTTGTACGTGGTCTGCATATAGTCCAGTATAACGGTTCTTCGTGGTCTTAGACAAGTCTGATGACATGTGGATTTTATTTCTTTATTTAGTTGGACTATTTTTGGTATAAACTAATTTATGAGGTTGTATGAAAAAAGTAAGCCATTTTAGAATCTTTGTATAACATCATCTAAACCCTAAAATTTCTCAACAACGCCACCTTTGTTATTTTTCTATGGTGATTAAGGGAAACACTCTTTCAATTAGAACTAAATTCATGAATTTTCTTTCCCACATACTTTCACAGAATCTTTATGGTTAGGGATTTGGTGGATATAAAGGCTTGCAAAGTCTTTTTAGACATTGGTGCGATGGTGACTTAAGTTGAGATTTAAGACTATGTTGTTGTGACTTCCTCAACATTTAAATCCATTAATATCTAGTTCTTTAGGTTGCACATGTTTCTACGAAGCTATGGTGGAGAGAGAAAAATCTAGCGATGCTCATTAAATTAATATTTTACCAATTTTCATCAGTTATATCGGTGTTGTAATTAAATAATGTTATAGTTTGGTTCTTTAAGCCAGTTTGTGATTTTCCAACTACTCTTGTGATTGAATATTATACTAATAGACTTTTTAGATTGGTGGAATCCTTGATTTTACATACGAGGAAAAAATTATCGAGCGGACTTTCACAGAAGAGAGCTTAGCAGCAGGAACAAGAGAGCAGACTTCTACAAAAGAGAGCTTAATTGCAAGGACATTTGAGCTAACTTTTCCATAAGGGAGCTCAGTGGAAAAGGCGATCGAGTAGACTCCTTAAGGAGAGTGCTCAATAATCCCAGCCGATCAGATTATTGACAGACTAGAGTCAACATTTCGGCATGAAGAAAGGGTAGAGATCTAGAGAAGATGGAGAAATTATTTAAAAATAGATGTTTAGTAAAATGAAATTTCGAAGAAGATCCTCCAATATGATAATTGTTTGTAGATGGCTCATCATGTACCACCAACAACAAAGAAGGCTAAATAATCACAACACCTAATGGGGATGATGTGGAGTATGACCTTGGGTTCCATTTTAAAGTCTCTAATAATGAGGCCGAGTACGAGACCCTTATAATAGGATTGGTATTAACATCATCACTGGGTGTCGAATAGCCAACAACGCGTAGCGAATCCCAGCTCGTAGTGAACTAAGTCAATGGAGAGTACGGGGAAAGAGAAGAGTAAATAATGAAACATTTGGAGAAGTTGAAGGCATTGTTATTAAAATTATTAGCAATGCGGATGATAAAATTCCAAGGGTTAAAAATGCAAGGGCATACACACTCGCTCATCTGGTATCAACAACTAGGACAAAATTGAGAAGAATAATACTTATAGAGGTCTTGATGCATCACGATATAGAGGAAGAATGTGCTTTGGTGATGGATTTTGAATATGGGTCATCTTGGAAAGAACCATCAGGGCATATTTAAAATCCGATGCAATTCTGAAAGATCTAATGGAAGCACAAAGACTACCTTATAAAGTAGCAAGTTATGTGTTGGAAGGCAGAATTCTATTTAGAAGAAGGTTTATTGTGTCAGTGCTCAGCTGTGTTCATCCTTCTAAAATTAATGATTTGATAAAAGAATTACACGAGGGCTCATTGGACCCAATTCACTGGGGCAGATCATTGGTTAAGTGAGTGATAACCCAAGCTAACTATTGACCCACTATGAAATAATACTATGAAAGTATGAGAGGAAGCGTGACATGTGCCATAAGTATATCGGTATCTACAAGAGTTGAGGAGCCTCATTGACGCTGATCACACCCCTTTGGACCTTCGCCATATGTAAATTGACCTAGTCGGGACGCTACTGAAGACAAAGGGTAGATTGAGATATGTAGTTGTAATAGTGGATTACTTCAGCAAATGGGAGGAGGTCGAGACCCTGGAATATATTCTTGATGAAAATCTCTTTCATTTCATATGGAAAAAAATTCTTTGCCATTATGGGATGTCACATGCCTTCGTCACTGATCATGGTACCCAGTTTGATAACAAAGGGTTTAAGGATTACTGTATACGTTCAAAGATCCAGAAATTACACTCAACACCTGATCACCCATAATGTAAATGGAAAATAGAGTTGATAAATAAAACTCTGTTGGATGGGGTGAAAAAAAGGTTGAATGATGCCAAGGATAACTGGATCAATTAGCTACAGAGTGTTCTTTAGGCATACATGATGACATCGAGAATGGAAATGGGCGAGAGTTCATTCATATTTGCATTTGGAACTGAGGCAGTAGTTCCTACCAAGATCATCTTACCTAGCCACTGTGTACTCAAACTTTAACTCCCCAAGGAGCGATTTGGTGAGAAGACTTGATCTGGATCTCATAGAAGAAGTAAGGGAGAGCACAACATTACGGGTAGCAGTCTACCATCAGAAAACTGCTCGATTTTACAGTAAAAGGATAAAGCTGAGGACTCTAAAGGAAATAGACTACTTGGTCAAGAAGGTCATTTAGAAAGGTAACAAGTTGTAACCTAATTAGGATGGTTTTTATAGAGTATCTATTGTAATATGATGTGGAACCTACAAAATTAAGACTTTCTAACGTGAAAAGTTTAAGAGCCCATGAAACGCTGATCACCTGAGGAGGTGTTACAAGTGATGAGAATATTACATCTTATAAGGCTAAAGAACCATGGAAATAAGTTTTACTTCCCTGTAATACGTCTTTAAGAAATGAATGAGAATCAAAATTTCACCATCTACATATGTTGTCATCTCAACTCTTTTTAAATTGATTTGATGTCCATTTCATCAGTACAAGAGATGTGCAAGAAGCCTAGGCCGAAGAGATCTCAGAGTCGAGCACATCAAATATGATCCAAACCATACTTCATGCATGACCTCTTCTTTAGATATGTTACGATCAAGAAGTTTTATTAAAATCTGGGAAATCGGGTGTAGTCATATGGATGATAAGATCTGATGTAATTAACTAGTGCAATAATAGATCCTGGTACACTTAGTCGACCATGGTAACCAATGTTGAGACATGGTTAGGATGACATGTTCCCTCCTTACGATCAGTAAGTTAGCAGAAGTATTGGTAGATACTAAGTCAGGACAACTCAGGTTCATCCAAATTTGGTAGCTAGTAAGGAAGATCAAGTCATTAAGATCCGAACGTATAATCATAAGTCTATACTACTAATAGGCCTACCCCAACACCTAACAGCTAGTATGTCAATATGGAAGGTGGACAAGATCCCACAACGAGTCCATAAGTCTATAACTAACCACGAGGCTGTAGAAATCCAACCATATTTACTTATCAAAAACATTATCACGAATAACACTTAATTATAAGTGATGGTTAAGAATTTAGTCGAGAAAAATAATTACCAAATAAATTAAATATGCATGCAGCCCATTAGTAGAATTATAGTTGATTTCGCAATCATAACATGTGGATCCATTAAATGTTCAACGAACAAAGATGTGGATTCTTTGTCATCACCTTCCTATTTACTTACAATGTCTCCTATATCAGGGTGTTTCATGACCCTCTTCTTAAGCTCCTCATAACCATCAAGAAAGAAGCTTAAAACTTTAACATTGTAATCGGTAGATGATTTGAACTCTTCCACCTCAATCTCCTCGGCCTTGGCCAAAACTTCATTATCTTTGACATGTCAAGCTCCTCAGTCTCCTTAGTCTCTTCATTAGCTTTTTAGGAGCTTGTACAAGCTCCTGGATTACCCTAGTCAAGTCCTGGTTGGCCTTGTCAAGTGCCTCTTTGGAGGCATTCAACTCATTATTGGCATTTTAGGGCCTCTTTAAGACTTTTAAATGTGACAAGATAATGCCAGCCTAGTCCTTCAGCTTTTGAATTTCCTCTTTCGCCTAGCTGAGAGATAGTGCCTTCGTGACCACCATGTCGTCCTTCTCTTTAAGATCAACACAAGTCCTTTGAAGCTGTTATATGTTTTCTTTACTTCATCCTTTAGCTGGGTGTTCTCTTGGTGATCTTAGTAATAGTGCTCTTATGTTTCTCATAGACAACGTGATTGGTCACGACCTTCTCCCTTAAAATAGTGGCAGCCATCGCATATAATAGAAAAGTAAAAAGGGTCACTAGAAAATGAAGTTTGAAATAAAATCAAACGAGTATAATTTTTACAGACTTGCCATAGCCAGACGACGCTGCTCCAATCTCCAAAAGGCATAAGTGTCATACCCCTCAAAATCTCAAAGTTCTTGATATGCCCATGATAATTGAGAAGATCAACATCATTGTTAATATAGTGGAAAATAGAGTCTGGCTAATTTCTCAGATCCTTACTCGTGATGGGATTGCTAGAGTCAAACTTACAGTCTTCAACCTCACCATAATTGGAGGCTGATCCCTGACCATGAACTAGTTGGCGAGAGGGCCATCATTCAATTTGAATCCTCTCGACCTCAGACCAATTTGGCCTAGACCAAGACACCCGTGGGACCTTATAGTCATTATGAGTTGTGGGGGGTTGGGGGGGGGGGGGGGGGCTTTAAAAGTACTCTTGTCACCCACGACATCAAGACCTAAGGACATTGTAGCCTTCCCATTTGACTTTCTCCCAAGAAGCGACTTCGACCTCAGCCTTCCTCCGAGCATTTATCTCAGTTTGTTTTATATCCTTAATATTATCCTTCTTTTATGAATCGGCTTTCTTTCTGGCCTTGGCCTCTGCATTATTTTTTCATTTTCTTGCCCTTCATATTTTTACAATATGAAAGATCCATGGTAGTGCTATCAATTCCTCTAGGTTCCATCCTTTATGAAGGTCAGTAAGAGTGGACATTTCATAAAAAGTCAAGAGATAGTCATATCACAATGCATAAGCAAAAGACGAACAAAACTGGTAAAATCTTGTCACCTTCTTCAACTTTTACCTCAATAACCTGATCAAACTAAACACCTTGGTTAACTTTAACAACCATTTCTACTACTAGTGGAACCAATGTCTCTATATGGGGTGCACCACTACGGAGAGTGTGATTACCAACATATATGAACTTAAACACATAAAAAAGCCCTTTAAACTTTAGGGAATTGGGAACACAGTATGTCTCAACCAAGTCCAGCAACAAGGGAGGAATTACATAAGCTTTCTTCACTGAAAAAGTCGAACAAAGGTGTTAGCACAATAAAAGTTAAAGGGAGAGAAAAAAAAAGCAAATGAAAACATATGTTTACCAATTTTGTTTGACCCAACCAATTCACGGAGAACCTTATAGGACATATTCTTCTCATGGAATCTGAATTCCCATGCACCCTTTATAAACACAAATTGATCTTCCAACCATGGATACTGGCATTGTCTAAGGCTTTGGCATTGTCTTTTAGGCCATGGATGAACCTACATATGTCCTCAAAAAGGTCAAAGGCATCTCGGTCCTTCCAAAACATCATCATCCCAAAATCATCCTATAGGAATTGGGTGAAGTTGGGTAGGAGAAATTATATAACCTTTACGGATAAGTAGGTGGAAGGGTAGAAAATGTCCAACTTGAAGTGACCACAAGGAGAGGAAAACCTCATATAAATTTAGATGATCATAAAATTTTTCTCCGTAATCTTGTAGTTTAGTTACAATGCTAATAGGAATGTTGTACTTCTCTCTTAAATCATCCAACTCATTCCCAAGCACATAGAAGGCGTGCCATCTGGCATCGGTGTTAAAAGGTTCATGCAAGTCAGTGAAATTACCAAAAGTGATTTTCTCACCAGATAACACCTCAACATGAGAGGCTAAGTCCATAGGTCTGTTAAACATAGATCTCCTAGTAGATGCTTTTAAATTAACAATGGGTATATCATAGATTGTGCTTACAAAATTACCAACACCAGGTGGGTGTTCATCCTGGTCAAATATTTCAGGTCCTATAAATTCAAGATTGTGAAATTCTACCTATATAGGTAGGGGTGCAAAACCACCAGAGGAGGATATAATTGGAGTATACCTAGGATGTCCAGGATCATCCTTTGATTAAATAACCTGCAGAGGTTTTGGGTACCTCCTAGCAACGATGCCTGGAAAAGATGACTTTCACTCAATCAAATACTCTAGCCACCTATCGAAATAAGGCTTGTATATCATTATAAAATATGTAATTTGGGGTACGTAAAGCCTTGGGGGCTATTTGGTTTTAGAAATCAGAGGTTTGGGAAAGACGAAACCCTTTAACACCTAAAAATTGCTAAAATGAGGAAACCTTACCTAAGACAAATAAACTCAAAATTAATGTTTAAATCAGCCAACAAACAACAAAAAAAAATTCTAATCCATAAGGGAGGAAACTGCAAAAAATTAAACCAGAGACCTAAAGTAGAAACGACGTACCTTAGCATCTGACACGTGGCAAGTTCAATTCCAAGCGATAATTACAATTCTTTCTACTCGGTGCACGCCGATAAGATTCGAAGACGACCAAATTTTTTGAAATCGACAACTTTCTCACTAGATAACATTTCACTGACTCAATTAGTTCAACACATATTCAAAAGACGAAATACTTGAGAGAATATGTTGCATCCCTCGATCGTAAGCAAATTCCTGGGGATTTTATTATACCATAGATATGGTGTGACCCAGGAACCAATCAGATGATGACGTGTGGGATTATTTATCCCTTAAAAGAGGTAGGCTTAATTACCCATCTTGTCGACCAATGGGGAATTGTGGTTGTCCCCAATGTCACAAGCGATCGATTTAACTCGACTAGCTCACAACAGTTAACACCAATATGTGACACCATCACAGCAAGCATTCACCATATGATTGGATGACATTAGCAAAAGTCACATCACACGCACATATGGGAGATGCACAAATATTCCTCCTCCATGTGGGCGTAACAAACTCATGGTTATCCTCCATACCTGCATATAAAGGGTGTAACTTCCTATCTTATAAAGGCAAGGCACTTCTACGTATACACTATCTCTCCTCTAATAACGCATAAATAGAATACAATCCCTCATTGTAAGGATATCGAGATATATTTTTCCTATAGTTATGTTTCCAATTTCTAAAGTGAACACGAGAGCTTGTAATAATCGTTTATCCATGGATTTTGCCCATTAGTTATAATACAATCAACACTACATCTGTGAACATAGGTACCACTTTGAGCTAAACCATGTAAATTTGATTTCCATCTATTTCTCGCACCTCTCTTTAATACTTGCTCTAGATTAGCGTAACTATGAGTTGTATCTCTTTATCTATTATAGTTTCCAATTAGTGTATCCTTGCTAAGGCCCTAATCCATATACTAATTTTAGATGATAACAGTTAGTTTTTTCTTTTTCAATTCCTTATGTAATTGAATATTGGTGTTGCTTTTAATAATTATGCCATCATTTAATTATACCACCACATATAATTAAATATACATTAATTGAATTGGATAAATATAAAGTGGATTTAATTCTTAATTGGATTAAATTAAACCAGTAATTTGGAACTAGATTTTAATAATTAATAAGGATAAATAAATTGACTAAAATTAATTACTTTTTAACTCCATGGACTACCCATAATTTTGATTAAAAGGCACCACGATTAAGTGATATGCTTGTGGGTATCATTTTTAATGAGGTGGTCATTTTTATATGTACAATTGAGTATGAAATAAAAGGAGTGAGTTTATTCGTTCAATTGAGTATGGGTTTTGAGGGGGTGCATGATTTATATTCCTGTAATTTAGTCTGAAATGAACGTGATCCATTTATACATATAATTAAATATGAATATAGAAGTGTTTTCGTTACTCCCATTAAGTCGAGTGGAAGGAGGGAATCATGATATTTCTATTATTTGATTTGAGTGTGGAAGAAATAAGATTTTTGTTAAAGTCATATAATTAAGTCGGACTTGAAAAAAATACTAAAAAATATCTAAGGCTATTCCTATAGTTGAGTGCAAATCAAACGTTCATGCGCTTGGCTTAGTTTTGGAGGATAAATAAGATGAATTATATCAGTACACTTGCTTTGGAATGATATGTGAAAGTTTGGTGTATCACTTCAGTTAGGTTATGACTCACTAAAAAGTTGAGAGCATTCCCAATACATATAGGGAAATTCTGAGGTGACTAGGGTAAAAATGAACCACTAAGGAGGAAAATTTCTCATCGCATATATGGTAAAAAACACAAAAACAACATCGTATTGCGTAAAAATCACGCATGCTAATACTTTAAATTGCTACCCGTGACAAAATCAATAGAAATTTCCTTTGGGGAGGCAGTGAAAGTAAAAAAATGGTCCACCTTGTGTCCTGGGATAGTGTGTGCAGACCTAAACACGGTAGGGGACTTGGTCTCCATAGTAGCGAGCTTAACAACCATGCAGTTGTCGCTAAGCTGGGATGAAGAGTGATATCTGAAAACGATCCCCTTTGGATCCAAGTTTTGAAAAATAAGTATACTAATGACCCTAACCCCAGAATTTGGACAAAGAAGGCCAATGATTACCACGTGTGGATAAGCATCTACAAGTGCCATAAGACCCTCTATAGAAATACCAAATGGATTGTGGGTAACGAAAACTCTACCCACATTACTAAAGATTGGTGGTGTGGAAGTAGTATTATTACAGCCCCAAGTGAGCTTAGATGTGACAACCTTGAGTTGGTCAGTGATCTCATCACTATTGATGGGAAGTGGGATCGTACTTTAATTGCTAATAACTTCACCCCCAGAATCCTTGAGGATATCACTAGTACCTCACTTCCTCATGTGTCAAGTAGACCAGACATGCCGAGGTGGAAGCTTAGTGCAAATGGGAAGTTTTCCATAAAATCATGTTACTACTCTCTCGTAAAGACTGGCCTTAACGCTCCACCCCTCTAGAATTTTGGAAGAAAATCTAGATATTACAATCCCCTCACAAACTTAAAACCTTCCAGTGGCTCATTTTCCATGGTAAATTCCTCACTAATCATCATAGAGTTGCTAGGGGTCTCATCGATAATAATAAATGTGATAACTATAATAATGTTGAGGACTTGGATCATATTTTTAGAGGCTGTCATGTGGCTCGTGATGTTTGGCACAATTCCATCTCTACTAATGGTTGTCTTAGAGGTACGTCCCTGAATTTACATGACTGGATTATTGATAAACTCTGGAATCATGAGGAAAAAAATTGCTATCTTTTGTTTATCTCTTGCCTATGGAATATTTGGAAAGCCCGAAATAAATATGTTTTTGATAATATTGGTACTTCCCTATATTTGATTATTCACCTTAGTCACAAACTTGCCTCTGAGATTCGGTAAGATTTCAGCCAAAATGATTCTCAAATACGGGAAAGTCACCTTTTAATCATCTCTTGATTGCCTCCTCATTCAGGCATTATTAAAATCAACACAGATAGCAGTTGTAATAATACATCTAAGGCATGATCTTTTTGAGGACTCACTAAGGATGATCAGGGAAGATGGTTATTGGAATTTTTTGGTAAAGTGAAGGGATGTACGGGAGCCCTCAATGCTGAACTCGAAGGCATACTCTTTGGGTTGAAGTTGGCCCATGAGTAAGTTTGGAATCATGACCAGCTTGAGTCAGATTCCCAGACTGTTGTTGATCTCATCAACAAAAAGGACGGAACGAGACACCCCTTGCCAAACATCATTGAGGACTGCCTTGAGTTAAAGAAGATCACCAGAGTGTCAGCCATGTACTTAGAGAAGGAAAACTTTGTACAAATTGACTCGCCAAAGAAGGAATAAGGAAAGAGGATCGCTTCGTTAGAATTCAAGAAGTCCCAGACCATCTCATCCGCCTCCTTGAGGAAGATGCTTCGGGAATATACACGGAAAGAATGAGTTGATTTTCTTTGTTTTGTTTCGCTTTTTTATTTTTCATGTTCTACCAAAAAAAGTAATACTTTAAATTATATGTATGGATTAAAAGTGAAAAATCCTCAAAAAGGACAACGACATTTTGTTTCAATTAAAAAAATTATTCTCAAACGAAAATGTGTTTCCGTGGGGAATTTTTCATTTAATATGGTGGCATTTAAACTGGTTTTCCCATGGTTTGTTGTGCTAGTAAAAACTACCAGGTTTGTTTTTTAATAAGGAAATGCCATACCAACCATCATTTTTAACAGTTCACCTCACGAGCTATAATTTTGTTACCCTAAATATACATGTTTAGCATTCATACCGGATATGTTGTATGAGTCTTTTTTTAAAATTTAGTGCAAATAAAAAACTATGTGTGCTCCATTTACATGGTTTGGAGGGTAAAGATTGAAGCTACACTTATAAAAAAAGGTGTCACTAAATTTACCAACATGCACCAAATGGATTGTACCATTGTATGGGTAAAGATTGATGCCACACTTATCGTAATTACAAAATGGTTTGTACCATTGTGGTCCCCACACATGGTATATCAAATATTATACATGTTGGAAAATTTACGACTCCTTTTTACGTAAGCAAATCATTTTCCTATACACTCGAGTGTGTTGGACGGTTAGATATATTTTGTTTGTACAGTTGGGTGCAGAAGAAATGATAAAATTTGGTGTATCCAGACTGAGGAATTAATCACATGAGCACACCACACATATTTAAGGATTCAAATTTTACCGAATATGAGGAAGTTACGAATCGAGCACCGCTTTTTTGTTACGACTTTGTGCAAACTTGAATCCGAGATTGGTTTCATGTACACTTTGAACTCGTGTGTTGTGTCAGTTTGGCTACAAGAGTTACTCCTAATCCACAAATAGAAATATAAGGTTCTCTTACTGATTGACGTTAGTATGAAAAATAAAAAAACCTTTTATTCTTATGTACTTGCTACTCTTACGGAGAGCTACTATAACCATCACATTATATTGAATTTTAAATGAAATAAATGAGAAGAGTTATGTCGTCCATTTAATAGTTGTTTAGGAATTATCCCCACTTAGAGATTAATATAGTTTTTTTGGCTTAACCATCAATTGTGGATTCCATTGACAACCATCAATAGTAGACGCAATTAACAATTATCAATTGTGGACACCATTTCCATCTTCTCAATAGGAGATGATCATTTAGGTGACCAAATATATGATGTATTTATATAGACACAAAATATATATAAATACATATTAATATTATTAATCCATGGAAAGGATTAGGATCCATTGCCCGTGTGAGCGGACCATGGGTCCAGCTCGACCTGAATATTAACAACTCCCACTCGCACATATAGGGTAGGTTAGAATAGGTATCTTATTTTTTTTAATGTCTCATTCACTTATCTCTTCATACAATAAATTTATCATGCGACCTTACACGAAAGAACGTACAGTCTAAGGAGCATAGTCATTAAGACATCATAAGACTAATGAAAATGTATCACTCCAAAAGGGTCTCGTATATGCCTATACAATTCAACTACACTAGATTTGAACATTCTTAATCCCTGAAGAAAGCAATGATACAACCTAAATATGTAATGAACTCATGACTTCGTTTGTGTACTAAATCCAGTAAAGCTGCTCGGGCTATGATTAACACTAACATGGTGTATTATTAAATAATATTCTCCCAAAACCCTTATGTTAATTCAATTAGACACGATATCTTCCCTGGATATGCTCCTTAGACTATATCCTTTATCACCCTTGGTAAACATGCTAAAGTAGCATCATCAGGTATCCTCTTCATGACATGGTTCCAGGTAAACTAAGTCACATGTAGGATTGTAATGGTCCAAGTGTCTCACACAGTGATGAAGCATGGATTCATTCATTACTCTCATCATCAATCGGTAAAGCACATGTAGTATGATGTACATGTTACGGCATTAACCCCATTAAATGGGTTTGTGAGTTTTTCTTAAACACTAATAAAAACTCCATATAAATCTTAGTCTAGTTTATATTTAGTGCCTAACTCAATCTTTTAGCCCAATTATTTTCTCAATGCATACTTGAAAACTCACATTCAGTTATATATAGGCTTCATAGAATTGTAAAGAAATTTATGATCAAACTTTACATTGAAAGGTCTCATCTTAGTACTTAACAAAGGCGAAATATAGCATAAATTAATATCATTGTCTTCTTTTAGGCGCCAAAGATATTAGAATCTAAGTTCATTGGTCTAAGTTCCAAGAACATGAATGTCTCATCTTGATCACTTTCTAAGAGCCAATGTGAATCACCCTTATGAGTGGGTATATTATAGCCTAGTGACATCACTATAACATGTGTAAAAACAAATTTTAAAGAATGAAAAAATTGTAATATAAATAATAATGTAAATATAACATAAGTGTCATAAGCACCTCAAATCCTATGAAGTCCTATACTCTCAACATGAGAAAGGAAAATATTTCGTATAATATCCTTGGTCAAAGGATCAACCACCATGTAGACGGTAGGACTAATTTACCTCGCTCAACCATGTATCGAATATAGTAATAGCAAATGCCTATGTGTTTGGACTTTCCATGATACCTTGGGTCCTTTGAATAAGAGAGATTTGATGTCCCACCACAGTAGACAAGTATATGCATTAGAGAAACTAACTTCTGTAAGAATCTCCTCAAATAAACTGCCTCCTCAACTGCTGTTGAGTAAGACATATATTTTGATTCCATATTCAATAAGGACACATGTCTTCTTCTTCTTCTTCTTCTTCTTCTTCTTCTTTCTACACTAAGATAAAGCTCCACCTGCCAGTATAAAGGCATAGCCTAAAGTGGACTTATGTCTGTATCTCCCGCCAGACCAATTTACATTAGTATAGCCTTAAAATCTCAAGCTTCCTCCAGGTAATATAAGACGAGATTTGCTGTACCTCGTAGGTACCCAAATATTTGTTTCATTGCTATCAAGTGTGTGATACCGGGGTTGCTTTGGTAACGGCTAACTATCCCCACTTTGTAGCAAACTTCATAACCTCACATACATTAAAATCCATATCCCAGATGCATATTGTAATTTGGACATGTTTTTCTTCTCTTCATTACTTCTAGGGCTTTGGTCTAGGATCAAAGTTCACCATTTTTTCTATTGTAGTGTCAACGGGTTTTTAGCTATGAATGTGAAACCATTTGTTAAAGCCATGTGTGATACTTAATTAAACCGAATTCGTAAATTTCCAAGTTAACCTTATTAATCAGTGTTAATTTTTAATCCAGTTTTATTCATCCCTAAAACATGCAACTACGTGTGGATAAATCAAACCAACATAAATAATTATTGACACACGGATTTCAGGAAAAAAAACCTTTCGGGTTAAACCTTTTATTTCAATATAATACTTACAATGATTATAATAAAATCTCAATGGATTATCATCAGAAAACCCATGTAGGCCGCAACCTAAATCACCAATGGAATTTCGTAGCAACTCCACACAAATCGCAATTCAGTTAGTCCAGGCACACCCACGTAGTCAGTCCTCCCAGTACCTCCCTCCAGTGGCACCTAATCAGCATTAGAGATTTTCCCTTCAGGAGAAACTTCCCAAATTTGTGTTCTTAGGTTCCAAAATAATTCACATAAAGAATGAAATGATTTATGAATTGAAAACAAAGCTAAAACTCTCAAAAGTTAGAAGACCAATGTTTCTGCCAAAGCAGTTTTCGTAAACTAAAATTCTAAGGTCTTCTATTGAAAAACAGAGTCAAAAGCTTAATTTATACAAAATTTGAGTCGACGTTGGTCGCTCGAATGAGTTAGTTGTGTTTTTTAACGAGTTAACTTGTCCTTTGAACGACACTGCACAGAACATGAGGCTGTCGTTCGAACGAGCTCCTCTGTCGCTTGAACGAAAATAATTAAAAAATAATTTTTTTTGTTTCGCCAGAAAATATTCCGCCTCAAAACATTTAAAAATATTCTTGACGAAAAACTCTGCTCCAACACTTAGAAAATATTTTGTAAAAAATATTCCAACACTCTAAGTGAAATGCTAAGGTACTTAAACACAATCTTACCAAAATTAATCTCGCGGAGGCTTGAATGCCGAAGAACTTTTATATTTGGATCCGTCTTGACGCATGATTGATCTTGACTAAGTCTTTTACGGTTCTAGAGGTATACCACATATCCATATGTAAATCGGACAATAAAATAATGTCCTTACAGATCTCCCCCATGTCTATGCCGGTACAAAATAAAAACATCTGAATTATCGAATCAATATTCCTATAAAAATCTAATACCCTCCTATGAATCCAAAATTGAAAAGGTAAAAAAAATGCAAGTATCAAAGTTTCTTCAAAAATCTTCAACATAAAATCTTCAAATCTTTAAGCTTTTCTCATCAGGGTGCGCAGAATATTAATTTTCAATGTTATACCTACACACTTGAGACAAAGCAAATACTTTCGTGACACATCAAGTTTGAAATGATATAGGAAGAATAAATCAATCAATAATCAAATCTCCCCCATAATGAAAAAACTCCCCCATAATTTGTTCTCCTCCTTTTTATTTGACCGAAATAGATAAGGAAACGAATAAAAAACAAACATGGAGTTGTCACGACAAATATGCATAGCAAATATGGATCAAACTAAGCTCATGCAAAAGAGTAACTCAAAAGCTTCCACAAACTATTTATGTTTTTTCAATTTTTCATACAAAAATGCAAAAATAATATTACAAAAGCCACACACCATGAATTTACACCAAGATAACAAAATCATGGAAACGGAATGAATGGGTGTGAAAAAATTTGATAGGCAAATCAAAGAAATCAAATATAACATATGTGCACGATGAATATGTGTACTCCTAACGAATGAATATTAAAATCGTCCTTAGGTGTTGAAAGTTTTGAATTTAAATGGCATCGTCTCAATCTATCAACACATCAAAGTCAAGAATGATTACCACACAAATAACGTCTACAACTATGTAATGCTTTTTCTTGACACTGTCAGGACGTGCAAACCCGTTATTCATTACTTTCCATCCAAACTCTCTCAGAAATAATAATTTATTTTTCTTTTGAGGTGGCCCCGTTTTGGCATATTTATCTTTTTATTGCCTTTTAATTGTTTCAGACTCTTTTCAAACGGTGGATTTTACGATGATTTAATTTTTTACTCTCACACCCCTTTCCCGTGTTCACTCATGATATTTTATTCCAATTAAATCCTCACGATAAACGGTTCTTACATGCACTACTTCCATTTTGAAGTTTTATCGCTTATGGTTCATTTCAAAGACCGAATTGAGATGACAACACTTCGACCTATATGTGATAAACAAGTACAATAATCAAATAAATCCGTGCAAGTGTGCATTAAAGGAACTCATGAGTCAAACATGTAGGTAGTAATAACAAATCACTTCTCAATGACTCCAAACATTGTAAATCAAAAAAATAAATGATGGTGCATATCAAAACACTATCAAACAGTCACATGAATATGGAATGAAGTTGTGACTCAGTCATCTTAAACGTCCATTCATATACGGTGAAAAAAAAATACAAAACTCTTTTTGTCTTTTTCAAAAAATTTATCAAAATAAAATCTTTTTGGAATTTTCAAAATTTTCTCAAAAAATAGAAAATATTTTTGAATTTTTCCAAAAATATATCAAAAATGGAAAAAATAACTACAAAAAATGGTACACAGTAGCAATAGGCAAAAATATCATCAAGAAAATCATCCTATGCTAGCAAACAAGTCTAAACCTCAACCATTAGGTGCGGTAGAATTTTTCAAAAGTGGTGATATCCTATGAAAAATATCCATCAAGTCATGTGAAGTCTTGACTAAAAACTTTACATGTTCCTTAAGATGTGAAAATCCTCTCGTGTAATCATTCGGAGCATCATGTGTGGTTGTGGGTGTGTGAACACGTGTGGTAGCAAAAGGTGACACATAACCCAACTTAAAACAAAACTCCCTAAGTTGTCCTCTCTTTTTGCAATGAGTGAAAACATAAACAGGCCTAGGTACACCTCTCTCAAAACGTCTCCTATGCACTCTCCTATCAGGCGTGGGATGCCTAGGTGGGATAGTTTGAGAGTCATATAGATCTATCTCTAACTCAGGAACTGGCTCGGGTGCAACATGTGAAGTGGACACACCATCATGACATATTCCTCATCACTCAACATCACCTAACACGGGATTGAGAACCATCTTTCCAAGCTGCTTAGATGCGTTCTCTAAAGGGACTTTGACCTCCTGGACATTTTCGAGATCACTCTCGAGTTTGGATATACGTTTCGTCAGACTAGACACCGTATTTGTAAAATCACTCGTTTCTCGATCTAAAGTAATCAACTCCACTTAAAGAAACCTTAACCTTATCGAATTGACTTGCTTTCGCCTCAAACACCCTCAAACTCTCTCTAAATCTCTCACCCTAAGACCTAACTCCTTATTCAATTTCTTAGTCTTTAAGCTCTCAGCGTACAAATCTCTAAACGCAATCTAGAGCTCACTTTCACCTTCGCTCCCACACTCACTTTCTCCCTTACTCAAAATACCCAAACTATCATATGCACAAGTATCCTCATCGTCGTGAAAAAAACTAGGTGTGCTCTCGTAACTAGGTAAAAAGGCGGAAAATTTTCCATGTGAAGACATCCCTGAAATCTTTCACCTCTTCCACGCTATCCCTAAGAGTGATTGGCATGGAAATCTGGTTTCCCTTCCTCTTTAGCCTAGTGGGACACTCAAAAGCTCTATGCCACCTACCCTTACACTCGAAACACTTCTCTTATTCCTCTTTCTCTTTCTCACCTCTCTCTTTGGCCTCATTTTTTTCCCCAAAAAATCTTTTATTGGAAGAATTTTGTTTTGAAAACTTGAGAAACTTTTAAAAACATTCACAAGCATGTCTATATCAAAATCAAACTCACCCTCAGAGTCGGACTCACAGACTTTCAATTTCTTTTTCTTCTCTCTCATGGACACGTCCTCTTCCTTTCTAGACTGGGCGTTAAGTGATACCCCTCTATCCTTAGGCTTGACAGTGTCAGGAAACATGTCAATTTCATTTGTCTGGAGGTCTCCAACAAACTCTTCAAATTTTAAATTGCCCAAACCACCCAAGGTATTCAAAACAGTCGCTTTTGGGATAAAACGTTTAGTCAGCGATCTTAATCTTTTTAACCACTCGTGCATCAGGTATGGGCTCAACAAGATTGAAACTAGCATTGATAATGTCAGATAAATGTGCATAAAAATCATCAAAACACTCAAATTCAAGTATGGTAATCGTTTCAAATTGAGTAGTTAAATTTTGAATTTTTGTCTCTTTGACCGCATTTGTGCCTTCGTGGGTAAGTTGTAAAATGACCCATGCTTCTTTTGACATGGTGGATGTCATAATACACAGGAACTCCTCAGGAGTGACGGCAGCATAAATTGCACTCAGCCCACATGAATTAATAGTGCTCCATTTAAATTCGTCCTCAGTCCAGGTAGTCACAGTTTTTAAAGAAGTTGCATTATCTACAGTGACAGAGGGTGGCGTTCACCCTCTTTCACAAACTACCCAAATGAGCTCATCAATGGACTTTAAATGTGAATTCATACGTGCTTTCCAATAGGCATAATTAGACCCGTCGAAAATGGGCATCCGATTATATAAGTGCTCTATTGGAAAAATTGCGATTTTTTACAAAACAGATTTTTCAAAAAAACATTAATATCACACAATTTTGCAAAAAATGGGAATACACAATAAATTAGTGTAACCTGCTCTGATACCAATTTTTTGAAGCTATGTGTGATACTTGATTACATGAAATTCACAAATTTCCAAGTTAACCACATTTAATTGATGTCAATTTTTAATCAAATTTTATTCAGTTCTAAAACATGCAATTACGTGTGGATAAATCAAACCAACATATATAATTGCTGACATATAAATTTTAGGGGAAAAAAACTTTTCGGGTAAAACCTTTTATTTCACTAAAATGCTTACAATGATTACAATGAAATATGAAATGGATTATCCTCGGAAAACCCATATAGGCTGCAACCTAAATCAGCAATGGAATTCTACAGCAACTTCACATGAATCATAGTTCAGTCAGCCCAGGAACACCCACGAGTACTCCCTATTGACACGTAGTCAGTCCGCCCATATAAGCTTATAGAAGATTTCCCTTCTCCAAGAAAGAAGACCTTTGAAAAAATTAAGCAGATAGAGCTAGCCCAAGAGGAAGATGGTAGGGCTGAGGCCTTCCCCCTCAGACCTATCTTCCCTCCACCTTTGAAGGTGATATACCCTGAGCCAGCCGAGCCTGCTGAGCCAGCAGAGGATCCAATTGGCCCCTCTCCCATGTTTGAGTCGTCTACCTCAGACCCTATGTCCATAGACTCTTTCCAGGAGGCTATGGACTACTAAATTAGGCAAGATCAGGTCCCTGATCAGGTCGAGGTCCCAAGCCGCACCTTGTCCACAGTGGGTCTAGTACCTCACGAACATCTTCATATGTTAAAGTTGTAGGGCCAAGAGTGGCCTTTCCACCCATCATTGATGTATTTACCTTGTTGACCGCCACAAGGGTTGAGTTTGCTCAGAGGTTCCCGGTGGTGTTCCTGTTCCTGCCCAGGTCGACATTGGCAGCAATGAAGATGACGGTCATGAGAGTGATGTTTACACCTCAGAGGCAGTCGAGATAGAAAGTTTTATCACTAAGTATGACCTCTTAGATTTTATGAACCTTTATTCCATAGGTCCCTCCATTAAGCTTAGGAGACCTCTGAGAGGTGAGAGGGCCTTTGGTAGCCGAGATGGGGAGATTTGTGTGTACGAGTAGATGTTTAAGTTGGGATTCCATTTCCCCATCCATCCAAAAATTAGAGCCATACTGTCCCATATCAACCTGTCCCCTTCATAATTATCTCCCAATGCTTGGAGGGTGATAATTAAGGCTATTATCCTTTAGAGGGAAGTCCACCACTCAAACCTTCCGATCAGGGTCTTCACAGGATGCTACGTCCCATCACCCCAGCTACTACCACTTCCTAGCTAGGAAGTCAGAAAAAAGATGCTGCTGGTTACCCAAACTTCAAATCATAACTGGAAACCACGGTATTTCTTCGCCTCAAGGGCATGGGAATTTGGTCCTTGTGCCACCTCTTCATCGTTGGAGCCGAGGATACCTCTGAGGTGTCGAAAAGTGTCATTATCTACTAATGCCGACCCTGGACTTAGCCAAGATAACCTACAAAAGGTTAAGGATCTTCAAGATTAGGGGGAGCATGGTTGGCTAGTCAAGTACGAACATCTGATGACCCCCTATTACCTCTTTGAGACTGGACTAGGAGGGAGTCCTCTAACCGAGCTTCGTAAGTATTATTTTGCATAAGTTATACCTCTGACTTTTTAATACCTCTAATTTACTAAATCAGATACATTTTTTGCAGAACGCCCAGAAGGCATCTCTGACGATTTGTGGGAGATGTTTGCACCTAGCCTTGTTAAGTTGGTGAAAAAAGCTGGGTACAATGCAGCCCCTCCCCCTCCCAAGCAGGACATCGGTACATCCAAGGCCGATGCTACGAAGAAGAGGAAGACCACCACTAACTCAGAGGATCAAAGACCGAGCGAAGCCCAAAAAGGAGACTGTGCCATCCTATCTCATATGATGATGCACTGGCTGCTGGTCTAGAGCAGCTGAAGATCAGTGACAACTTGATAGGCCATGGTCTGAAGGTAATGGATACCATCGACTCTGTGATGACTGATGCAGACAAACATTTCTTACGCTCTTTGGATACCCCATGTTGGCCGAGTTTAGCCTTCATATGTCAATTTAAGTAAAAACATTTTCTTTTTTATTCCAAGTGTAACCTCGTCCTTGAAGTGGTTTAAGGCTTGAACTCATACATTTGACTTTACATTCCAGGGTATTCTGTCTATGCACCAATTCGTTGATTGGACCCTGAGGAAGTTTCCCCTTATTGAGAAGGGGAAAGAGGCCTAGAAGGTCCAATCCTCTTTAAATGCTGAGGTTGAACGTCTACAGAAAGCATTGAATGATTCTAAAAATCAGGTTAAGTAGAGGGACAAGGACATAGCCAAACTCAATATGGACCATACATCTTCCCTGAAGTCTAAAGACGATGTCCTTCAGACGAAGGTGGATACTACAGTTAGAGCTTCCCTGGAGGATGCCTCTGAGAAGATCTTGGCCGACTACATGGTCTCTGACCAGTTAATCATCTTCAGCTTTGAATATCTTAAAAGATGTATTAAAGCCACTGGTAAATGGGCTGCCACCAATGAGAAAGAATCAGGGAGCTTAACTACCTCAGACTTTGTTGGTCTAGGCTTTAACGATCCTCACTTTGCTTAGGTGTTGCAAAAGGTTGAGGAGTAGGGCGTTGCTCCTGCAGAGACTGCACCATTGGAAGCCATCGAGATTGAGGATGTTAACCCTCGAGATGATGGAGCTGAGGTTACCAATGTCGGCCAAGTAGACACGTCTGCAGCTGCCAACCTTTAGTCCTTAACTTGTGAAGCCTTGTAATTTTTTATTTTTCATCTATAATTTTTGTAAACTCAGATGACATCTTTTGGGGAATATTTGATTTGTAACTCTGACTACTTCATGTAATACCATCTTCTTCATAGGGTTTTGCTTCTTTCAATGAATGCTCTCTTTTGAATGTTGTCTTAAAATTCCTATAATGTTGTTTACATTAAGGTCTGAAGACACAATATATTGATGTCTACCTATACTTATCACCAAACAAATGATGTTTAAGGCCTGAGGTCATTAAATTATGATATTTATCCTCATAAATTTCATCAAAAAAGTGATGTTTAAGGTCTGAGGTCACCATATAATGATGATTTCCTCATAAATTTCACCAAACAAATAATGTTTAAGGTCTGAGGTCACCAAATTACGATATTTATCCTCATAAATTTCACCAAACAAATGATGTGTTAAGGTCTAAGGTCACCATATAATGATGTTTATCCTCATAAATTTCACCAAACAAATGATGTTTTAAGGTCTGAGGTCACCATATAATGATGTTTACCCTCATAAATTTCACTAAATTAATGATGTTTAAAGTCTAAGGTCACCAAATTATGATGTTTATCCTCATGAATTTTACCAAATTAATGATGTTAGGGTCTGAGGTCATCAAATTATGATGTTTACCCTCATAAATTTCACCAAATTAATGATATTTAAGGTCTAAGGTCATCAAATTATGATGTTTACCTCATAAATTTTACCAAATTAATGATGTTTAAGGTCCGAAGACACAATATAATGATGTCTACCTCATACTTCTCACCAAACAAATGATGTCTAAGGTCCGAGGTCACCAAATTATGATGTTTACCTCATAAATTTCACCAAACAAATGATTTTTAAGGTCTGAGGTCACCATACAATGATGTCTACCTCATACTTCTCACCAAACAAATAATGTTTAAGGTCCGAGGTCATTAAATTATGATGTTTACCTCATAAATTTCACCAAACAAATGATGTTTGAGGTTTGAGGTCACCAAATTATGATGTTTATCCTCATAAATTTCACCAAACAAATGATGTTTTAAGGTCTGAGGTCACCATATAATGATGTTTATCCTCATAAATTTCACCTAACAAATGATGTTTTAAGGTCTGAGGTCACCATATAATGATGTTTACCCTCATAAATTTCACCAAATTAATGATGTTTAAGGTCCGAGGTCACCAAATTATGATGTTTATCCTCATAAATTTTACCAGATTAATGATGTTAAGGTCTGAGGTTGTCAAATAATGATGTTTACCCTCATAAATTTCACCAAATTAATGATGTTTAAGGTCTGATGTCACCATATAATGATGTCTACCTCATACTTCTCACCAAACAAATGACGCTTAAGGTCTGAGGTCACCATAATATGATGTTTCACCTTATAAATTTCACCAAATAAATGATGTTTAAGGTCCGAGGTTGTAATACCCGTGTTTTTATGACTGTTAAATTTGGGGAGTTATTAAAATTAATTAGATATATTAATTTAATATTAATCCGAAAAATATTTAAATATTACTAGCGTGATGAGAGTTATTAATTATTGGAATTTTGTTGTAAATTACTTTATAAGTAAAGTAAGATGTGTAATTAAATTTAGTAAAATTATCACGAGAATCTAATGTGATAATTTTGGAAATTTTATCGGGACCCACCTGTGTCGTGTTGGGATTAAATTCGCATTATTAAAAGTGAATAAATTATAAGTCACGCGTATGGTCATTTTGAGTGCGTCAATGTGTCCGGAAGGGTCGAGATAGTTAAAATAATGTACTCGAGGGTTTAGTTTGGATCTCGGGGAGTTTTTAGGCCTAATTAACATCCCGTGAGGGCGTTTTAGACATTTTGTATTTTTGGGCATGGAAACCCACGAATTTTCTAAGGTTATATCAGATGTTAGGGGTTGTCTTCTAGGTTTAACATAATCAAAAACAAAGAACGGCCATTGGAGAGGAAGGGTAGAAGCTTTCCAAGGAGTTCTAGGTCAAAAACTCCGTCATTCGCACCGCCGTCACTGCCAAATCGTAGATCGCGCGGAGAGGAACACAACCACACCAATTTCTTTCACAAATCAGAAACAAAGATTTCCAGACAAGTATCTATCTTGCTTTATTTTAGTTAATGCTTCAATTATGTTAGTCTAGGGTTGATTAGAACTAGTTTCATGAAAGAAAGCATATATTGGAGACTAGAATTCGCATGTTGTAGAGGTAATAATCATATTCTGGAAATCTAATTCACATGTAGAGGATGAACCACAAATTTTCATTGAGTTAGGAGTAGGAAATTTGGAAAAAAAAATGGAATAATTAAGTTAAAGAAAATATTAGGGTTCTTGAGGTTTATATAGATTTTGCCCTTTTAGATTGTTATACTTGATGAAAACTCACATGTTTTACGTAGAAAATTATTTATTTGCATATATCACACTTGTAGTATCATTTGTTGGGAGTTTGGGAGTTAAATATAATGATTTGGTTGAGTTTGGAGAAGGATTTCCGTAGCTGGGTTTTCTGCAGTTTCGCCATAAATGCTTGATCGATCGATCGACCAAAGAGCATCGATCGATCGATCGATCCCCTTACATCGATTGATCGACCCCTCCTGGAAAACTCATATTCCTCTTTTAAATAGTTTATTTTGATTAAAATAAGTAGTAACCTTTGAGCATTATTGTTAGAACATTTTTGGACATAAAGAGGACCAGTAGGACTTAATAAAAAGGAAGCATTTAATGTAAGCCGAATTTAGGGTTAACGGGGAGTGATTTACACTTAAGAAATAATGGGAATGTGTGACTAAAGGAGTGAGACTCGTAAGGAAGTTACGTTATAAAATAAGAGAGTACCTACTGAATTTATAATTAGGGAGATAGGATACTACGAGTGATAAGAAGTAAGTATGAAATAATCCATAAATGAGAATAAAAGAGACGAGCCGTTATACGGGATAATCTAGTAATGTGTACTAAGAATGAATATCATAAGTATGGGTCGTGGGCATACTTAATTTAGAAATGGGAATGGTATTATACACATATATGATTGTGTTTGTGTATATACTATATACGTGTAATAATCATGCCCGCGCTACTTGCTATCACTGAGGTTACCGCGTCAGGACAGTCTTATCTCGATGGGACCTTTATGGGGGATATTGACTTGTACCCTAGAACATAGGAATCCTTGGAATAGGCTATCTGATTGATAGTAGACGGTCCTAATAGACGTGAGGGTATGTGCTGACCTCATAGTGACTTGGAACTATGCTTCGCCTCTATTTGTATGTGTTTTGTGTTAATACAGTTCGAGAGTGATTCCGAACTAGTATTTCCCTTAGTACGAGTGATACGGGGACTTGATAGCAGAGTATGCTAGCACCATAAATTCTATGTGGGCTGCCGATAGTGTGTGTGTGTGTGTATATATAGATATATATATATATATATATATATATATATATATATATATATTATATGAGTGATTGATATATATACAGACTTGAAATTGGGAACTTTCTTCTGTGACTAAAAGTAGTTAAGTAATGAATAAATATTCCGACTTTATTATAAGTGTTTGAAGAGTTTGAGGCAATACTGAAAGACATTATAATGAAATGAGATTCGTGTAAAAACTTTACTTTCAGAAATTAATTATCATAACCCTAGTAATTGTCGGCATAAAATCTCATGAGGAATTTAAGTTAAGCTAAACTTTTGGGAATTTATAGTGCGGTAGGTGTGCACACTAGAAGAGAGGTGAGAATTTCTCAAGAGAGTGCCGCATACTAATATGATTGTTGCATTAGCCGGTAAGCATTTTAAATAGTTGCTAAACTAAAATTTTAAACTGTTTTACATCGGGATCTGACCCATTTTCTGTCATCTCTTCTCTCTTGTATATATATGTATATATTACAGGTGCCCAGCCACAGGGGCGTCATGCTTAAGTGCTTTGTACTGGATGTGCTGCAGCTTAGGTGGGAGTTGCAGGCCATTTTCTTAGACGATCTCCTTGTTGATTCCATTCTTAGTCCAGTTCTAATTAGTTGGGCACGTGTCTCCCATTTCCTTATTTAGTTGGATTTGTCAGAAATTATGTTCATTTACCTTTAGTATTTTACTCATTGGGATTTAATTACTGTCAGGATGACTTTCCTTTATGGTTTTAAAGTTGGTATTAGTTGTCTGATTGGTTAAATTATTGAGAGCTCATTTTCAATCTTTATAATTGTGTGATTCTTAAACTGTTACTTATTAAATGTTTTATAATTGGATTTAAATAAAAATGGAAATAACGTTTTAAATGATTTTGACACTTAGCTTAATTATTTAGGGTGTTAAATTGGAAAGTTTATTTTGTGACAGTGATGCTAAGAATGAACCAACCGTTGACCTTGGTTATAATTTAATAAAGGACTGATCACCCGGTATTTAATTAGGCGGGGTGTTACAGGTGGTATCAGAGCATCAGGTTCTAGTGTCCTTTAGGATCTGTACGGCTTATTTCGCTTTCAGCTTGACGTCCTTGATATAGAGCCCTATTTTTAGGATTGTTGTATTCTTGCATTTACACTTACGTCTTCAGCTATTCGAAGTTTGTTAATAACTTTAGACTAATAAACTTCCTTCTCGTTTCAGATGCCTTCGAGACACACACCCAAGGATAGACGTGCCAAGCCGAGCAACCAGCAGCTCCGACTCAGGGAATGATGAACACAACCGAGGTAGCTGTTATCGTTGCTCAGGCGGTGAATGCTGCATTAACGGTAGTGCAGCAGGGTCCACCCCAGGTTCAGGCAGTGGCGCCAGTACCAGTACAGCTTCCGTCTGCATGGGAGAGGGTTAGGGATGCCTTCTAAAAGGCGCATCCCCTAGAGTTCTCGGGTAGTTCGGATATCATAGTAGCCAGATAATGGAAGAAAGATATCCAGAGGCATCTGCACATGTAAAAGTGCACAAACTTGAAAAAATAGCTATTTTCTTCCTTCAAGCTAGTGGGGGTCTCTTTGCAGTGGTGGGAATCCACCACCACCTTGGAGGAGAGGTACATTTTCATGATTCAGTCATTTTGGGCATGGTTTAACCGAAAATACTTTCCATCCACCCTGCAGACTGAGATGAGGCGAAAGTTACTGAATCTGAAACAGGAGAATATAACTGTTGCTGAGTATAAGGAGGAGTTCACTAGACTTCTCACTATAGTGCCAGATGAGGCACCTACTGAGGGGAAGAAGATACTGTTGTTTGTGGATAGATTGGCCTGGAGGATCTGCCAGCACCTCATAGGCAATTTACCACTGAGTACCTACATGGATGTACTTAATGCTGCTTTGTTACACTGCGAGGATCACCGCTTCCATCTGCAGGGAAGCAAACAAGCAGGAGAGTCCATCCAGTAGGGCAGGACAGGGGGTAGTAGTACTGGTGGGGGCACTGGCATCTCAGGGGAAGACTCGTCATAATGAGCAGAGTTCCCATCAGGGGAACCCTACCAAGCGGTCCCGATCAGGTGACTCCAGACAAGGATTTGGGGGATTTAAGCAGGGCCAATCTAATCAGTAGGTCCTGTAGGGCCTACACCGTCAGCAGCAGGGACATCAGCATTTCCAGCAGGGCCAGTGGCGGGGTGGTAACGGCCAACAGGGCCAGTGGCGGGGTGGTAACGGCCAACAGGGCTGTGGTCAGCAGGGGCAGAGGGGAAGAAATTTAAGGGGCCGATGTTTCGGGTGTGGTAAGAATGGCCATAGGCGCTAGGATTGTCCAGAGGGAGATAGGCCCCCACAACAGCAGGGTACCCATAATGAGACACAGAGGCCACTTTTTCCATCCTCCCTCCCAGGACAAGCTCAGGTACCAGCCCTACCAGCCATCCCAACAGCTCTAGTATAACAAGGGCAGTTGCAGTACGGACGTGTCTATAACGTCCACCAGGAAGCAGCTCCTCAGGCACCACCCGCAATTGAGGGTACGTTTCCTATCCATGGCACCATGGGTCAGGTTTTATTTGATACTCGGGTGACACACTATTTTATAGCTACTCATTTTTCAAAGGCTTTAGGATTATTAGCCACAGCAGAGAGCACTGTGACATGCGTAGACTCACCATTGGGGAATGGGTCACTAAATTTCTTTATATGCCGGGGCATGGGTGTAGAGATTGGTAGTTTAATTTTACCAGTAGACATGTTAGTCTTAGAGATGCATGAGAACGATGTTATTATTGGCATGGATTGGCTCGCAGCATACAAGGCCATGATAGATTGTTACGGTGGTAGTATTATTTTTGCCATTCCTGGACAGGAGATGTTTTTAGTGGCGATGCCTCATCCAAAGAGAGGCTCTTCCTCTTATTTGTATTACATAGAGGAGGATACCTCTAAGGAGGTCATGATTCCCTTAGACTCGATCCCAGTTGTTTGTGAGTATTCTGATGTATTTTAGGAGATACCAGGCCTACCCCCCAGTCGAGAGATAAATTTTGTCATAGACTTGTTACCAGATACTCGACCGATAGCAAGTTCTCCGTACCGTATGGCTCCAACGGAAATAAGGGAGTTACGAGATCAGATAGAGCAGCTGTTAGGTCAGGGCTTCATTCGTAGGAGTACCTCACCTTGGGGCACTCCAGTTTTGTTTATGAAGAAGAGAGATGGTTCACTGAGGTTATGCGTGGACTACCGGGAGCTGAACAATGTCACGATATGGAATAAATATCCGTTGCCTCAAATTGATGATCTATTCGACCAGCTGGGGGGAGAAAATTTCTTTTCGAAGATAGATTTGAGATCAGGATATCATCAGCTACGCATTAGGGAGCAAGATGTTTCGAAAACTGCTTTCTTGACAAGATATGGGTCCTATGAGTTCAGAGTCATGCCATTTGGGCTCACAAATTCTCTAGCCGTATTTATGGACTTGATGAAGTGAGTGTTCAGAGATTTCTTAGATCAGTTTGTCATCATCTTCATAGATGACATCCTGATATATTCACACACTGAGGAAGAGCATGCTGAGCACTTCAGGCAGGTTCTTCAGACTCTATGAGAGCATCAGTTGTATGCTAAGTACAAGAAGTACGGATTCTGGTTACGGGAGGTGCAGTTTTTGGGACATGTTGTATCCGAATTGGGGATAGCGGTTGACCCGAGTAAAGTGTCAACGGTGAGGGAGTGGGGATAGCCCAAGACACCTATGGAAGTGCGTAGTTTCTTAGGCTTAGCCGGGTACTACAGGAGATTCATCCGAGGGTTCTCCAAGATAGCTGGTCCATAGACGAACCTGACTCAAAAGGGGGTACCATATGTTTGGGATGATGCTTGTCGATTGTCTTTCGATGCGTTGAAAGATAAGCTGACTTCGGCACCAGTTCTTGCTTTACCCAAGTCGGGAGTGGAGTATCTGGTTTACACCGACGCCTCTTTACGGGTACTCGGGGGAGTACATTAGCATGAGGAGAAGGCTATAGCTTTTACCTCCCGTAAGCTTAAGCTGCATGAAAGAAATTACCCCACTCATGACCTAGAGTTAGCAGTGGTCGTCTTTGCATTGAGGATATGGAGACATTATTTATTGGGGGATAAGTTTTGCTTGTTAACAGACCACAAGTCACTGCAGTACCTGTTCACTCAGCGAGAGCTGAATATGCGTCAGCGCAGGTGGTTAGAGTTTATGAAAGACTATCAGTTTAACATACAGTACCACCCGGGGAAGGCTAACATGGTTGCTGATGCGATGAGGTGTAGACCGGTAGACGATGTAGTGGATGTCTGGAAAGTAAAGTGGAAAGAGTTGGGTCACCAGGATGCAGTAGCCCGTTCCTTCATATCTATCATGACAGTGACACCTGAGATTGTTACGAGGGTAATACAGGCACAGACAGCAGACTCATTTTGCCAGGAGCAGATTGTACGACTTTTAGCTGAGGGTGCTGAGTCCTATTCGGTTGGTTCCGATGGAGGTTTGAGGTTTAATGGGAGATTAGTGGTCCCAGAAGGAGCAGACTTACGTCATGCAGTGATGACATAGTCACACAGGTCCAGATTTACGGTGCATCCGAGGGGAGATAAGATGTACCAGGATATGAGGTAACAGTATTGGTGGTGTGGGATGAAGAAGGACATTGCCGAATTCGTGTCCAAGTGCTCTACTTGTCAGGTAGTAAAGGTAGATCACAAAAAATCGTCGGGGTTACTCTAGTCATTGGAGATACCAACGTGGAAGAGGGAGAGTATTTCCATGGATTTCATTACTGGGTTGCCTACATCACAGCGGGGTTACGACTCCATCTACGTGATTGTGGACCATTTGACCAAGGTGGCTCATTTTCTTCCAGTACAGACAGACTATACCACGGGCCAGTATGCTCAGTTTTTCATTACCGAGATTGTTAGACTGCATGGGGTTCCCCTAGATATTGTGTCAGATAGAAACAAGATTTTTGTGTCGCATTTTTGGGAGAGCTTTGAGGAGGCCATGGGTACAGAGTTGAGGTTGAGTTCAACTTATCACCCACAGACAGATGGACAAACAGAGCGTACCAATCAGATGTTGGAAGATATTCTATGCATGTGTGTCCTTGATTTTAGAGGAGGATGGGAGCCACATCTTCCACTGGTGGAGTTTGCTTATAATAACTCCTATTAGTTCACGATTAGCATGGATCCATTTGAGGCATTGTATGGCAGGCCTTGTCGTTCTACAACTTATTGGCTAGAGGTGGGGGACAATAAGTTGCTAGGACGAGAAGTGATTCAGGGAACCTCAGCTAGGATTGAGCTTATCAGGAGTCGCATTCGGGTAGCCCAGGACAGGCAGAAAAGCTACGCCGATGCAAAATAGTTTTTTCGAGAATTTAATGTGGGGGACCAAGTATTACTACGCGTATCTCCTATGAAAGGAGTGATGAGGTTTGGGAAGAAGGGAAAACTGGCCCCAAGGTATGTGGGACCATTTCCTATTATAGAGAGGATTGGGCCGGTAGCATACAGATTGGGATTTCCAGAGCATTTACACCGCATTCACGATGTATTCAACTGTTCGTCGTTGAGCCGATACCTTCAGGATGACATGGCCCACACCCACATCACAATTGAGGAGATTGACTTACAGCCCGATAGCTCTTACGAGGATGGGCCAGTGGCTATCCTAGACCATAGTGAAAGGAGGTTGAGGTCAAGGGTAGTTCCACTTTTACGGGTCCAGTGGGAGCATCATAATGTGGAGGAATCCACTTGGGAGCATGAGGCAGACATGCGTGAGAGATACCCAGAGTTATTCTTACCAGGTATACCTTATTTTTTGAATTTCGGGATGAAATTCCGTTATTAGGGGGGAAGTATGTAATACCCCGTATTTTTATGACTGTTAAATTTTGGGATTTATTAAAATTAATTAGAGATATTAATTTAATATTAATTCAAAAATTATGTAAATATTTACTAGCGTGATGAGAGTTAATAATTATTGGAATTTTGTTATAAATTACTTTATAAGTAAAGTAAGATGTGTAATTAAATTTAGTAAAATTATCACGAGAATCTAATTTGATAATTTTGGAAATTTTATCGGGATGCGCCTGTGTCGTGTTGGGATTAAATTCGCATTATTAAAAGTGAATAAATTATAAGTCACCCGTATGGTCATTTTGAGTGCGTCAATATGTTCAGAAGGGTCGAGATAGTCAAAATAATGTACCCGGGGGTTTAGTTTGGGTCTCGGGGCTTTTTTAGGCCTAATTAACATCCTGGGAGGGCGTTTTAGACATTTTGTATTTTTGGGCATGGAAACCCACGAATTTTCTAAGGTTATATCAGACATTAGGGGTTGTCTTCTAGGATTAACATAATAAAAACAAAGAACGACCATTGGATAGGAAGGGCAGAAGCTTTCCAAGGAGTTCTAGGCCAAAAACTCCGTCATTCGCATCGCCATCACCGTCAAATTGTAGATCGCGCGACGAGGAACACAACCACACCAATTTCTTCCATAAATCAGAAACAAAGATTTCCAGGCAAGTATCTAAGTTACTTTATTTTAGTTAATGCTTCAATTATGTTAGTCTAGGGTTGATTAGAACTAGTTTCATAAAAGAAAGCATATATTGGACACTAGAATTCGCATGTTATAGAGGTAATAATCATATTCTGGAAATCTAATTCACATGTAGAGGATAAACCATGAATTTTCATTGAGTTAGGAGTACAAAATCTGGAAAAATAATTGGAAGAATTAAGTTAAAGAAAATATTAGGTGTTGATGTAAAAAATTAGATTATCTCTAATTATTTAATCACAGATAAAAAAAAATAGGACAAGAGATTTTTAAAGTGGTTCAGCCTTGAAAGAATGGCCTACGTCCACTGTTTGTGTTATTGCTGACTGTTTGCAGAATTCTCGATAATGGATATACCAAGAAATTCCGAGTCCTCTGCTAATGAGGAGGTTACACTGTATTTATAGCCTTGAGGTTGTACATGCAAGAGAATATTACACAGCTGTCCAATAGGCGTGTACATCTGTATGATAATAATCAGCATTTAATGTGCATTCAATCCTCTTATTTATTCGGTTATAAATGCTCTGTACGAGGTGCATCTTGGACCGCCTAAGATGCTCGGACCATCTAAGTAGCTCGGTATAATAAAGTTCCTCGGATAAATCAAGCTGCTCAGAGCGCCTGAGTTGGTCGGGGAGGTTGAGTTCCTCGGAGTCAAGGTGTTGTCAAAATGTTCGCGGGTGCCATGTAGATTGACACGTGTCTTCACATAATTAGTCCATGTCAGCAGACTAAATTTAGTATCAACAGAAGCCCCCAATGTTTCATGGTTTGATGTTGAAGAAAAATATGGAACATTTATGTTGCCTAAACTTTATGAATTTTAGACAAACGTTCGTTGTACATAACTCCTTTTCTGAGTACATAGTATCAGGCTTTTTAAAGTGTTTCGAATTTTAATAACCGCTTCGTGTTTCGTGCCCTTTTCTTCTTTTTAGCCGCCGGATATGCAATCGTCCATCTTGGTAATCATTGCTTTTCTCCATTCTCGAGGTAAAGTATTTAAACACTTCGAAAAACTCGATTGTCTTTTACTTTTTCAAATTTGCTTCTTAGAATTTCTTAACTTCTTCTCTGTCTTATGCGTTCATTTCTTCCATTGTTCGTTGTCACATGATTCATCTTTTTCCTGTAAGATCTTCTACCTTATCTTTTATTTCATCTATTCATCATGGTTTATCTTATTGAGTCACTTGACAAATTTCGTTCTGATTTATCTATTCCTTCTTGGGTCATATTGGAAGAACTTGCTGAACCTTCTGACTATTTTCGTTTGGCTGAGGGACATTGGTTCCCCAGTCTCTTTGTAGCTGAATGTGGCTTTTCTTTTCCTCCAAACCCCTTGTATTTGGAATTCTGTCAATATTTTGACATGGTACCTGCAAAAATAGCTCCCAATACCTGGAGAATAGTTAATGGAGTCCATAGGTTAAATCAGATTCATGGAACCCATTTAGGAATTCCAAAAATTATGTTTTGCTATAGATGGGTTGTTAGTGATAGCACTTTTTATTTAAAAACTAGGTTTTTCAATAGGGCTTTAGTTATCAATCTCCCCGATGCCAACAGGGATTACTTCGAGCATGGGGTTGTTATGAAAAATTGGCAACATACTCCATTAAATGGAGATGATGTGTACTAGGGTCCTAGACCCTATGGCAATGGGATAGGTTGTTTTTTTTTTTTTGAAATTATGTTTTCGTTGTGTTTGATAAAATGCGTCATTGACATTTTAATTTTTGTTTATTTGCAGTTGATAGCAAAAAGAAATCCCCTAAATAAACTGAGGTCAATTTGAGGCATTTGAAACTTATCTGGAGTGTGCATCAAACTGTTGCTGACGAACATATTAGATCATCCTCGTACTTGTTGCAGTATAAGAGTTACACTTCATCTTTTACTGCTCGTCCAATAATAAGTGACATAGAACCAACACCAGTTTCTGAAGGTTCCTCTCCTGAATCAAATATTCCTCTCAGTGACAGAATGAAGAGAAGAAGAGCTCCCTCATACTTTGAAAAATTAGACTCTGCCAATGTAGAGGCAAAGAGAAATAAGCAGGATGTCCCAAAGGAAGGGACAAGAAAAGTTGATGCACCCCCTCCTGCTGCTGCTAAAAAGGTTGCCGAGAAGCCCCCTGTGGCTCCTAGCAAGATTGTAGTTGTTTCTCCTCCAAGCGAGGTTATAGTCATTTCACCGAAAAAGACAACATCCTTGGTCGAGAATGTTCCTGCTCCCACGAGGAAATTGAAGAAAAGCTCCTCGGATAAATTGGTCGAATCCATCTCTCAGCCTCTAACTGCTGGAAGTGGTGTTCCCACTTTTGTTGCTCCGAGCTCTGCCATGGGCTCTGTGAAGTCTTGGATTATCCCTGAAATCTAAGGACTTGAAGACACTCTTTCTCGAGATAGGGTTACCACCTTGGCAGCTCAACATATTGCCTCAGTAAGTATTACAACTCTAAACTTTCACTTTTCAATATTATGTACTTGCACTGACTTACAATTGTTTTCTTTTTCCAGTTGGTAACTTGTTTCAACACCATTTTGAAAAAGGATGATGCTATTAAAGCTTCGAGCTCCTCGTCAGGTGTGGAGGAATCTCTTGTAGGTCTGACACAGTCATTAAAGGATTCTCATCAGAAGTATGACGAAGATAAAACTGCTTGGGAAAAGCAATTAAAAGCCATTGAGCAAGAGAAAGAGAAAGACGTGGAGGCCTCTCAGGAGTTGGAGAGGAAAATGAAAGAATGTGAGAATAAGAATACCGAACTTGAGGAAAAGCTCAAAAATGCTGGAGATCTTGAGACCAAGCTTAAAACTGCTGAAGAAGAACTGGGCAAACTCCGTGAAGCTGATCGTCAAAAGGAAGAGGCAGAAAGGAAATTGAAATCTGCCGAGGAACTTCTATCTGAGAAGATTTCCTCGGAGAAGGTGAAGAGGAAACTGGCTGTTAAAAAGTCCTTCAGTGCTGGCTGGGACAAAGGTTGGAACAAAGGCCTAGCTGCCATGTCCTCTCAGTTGGATTTTGCTAGCCTCAAATTCTTTAGGCACGGATGGATTGCTGCTTTGCAGAAGTTAAAGATCTCTGAGAATTCTGAGTTGTTTCAACGCCATGTTCATGGTCCTCCTCCTTCCCTTGGCGAAGAAGAAGAGGACGAAGCTGCCTCTGAAGAGTCTTCAATGATGGTTGGGGATCAGGTCCCTACAGTTGAACTTCGCTACGAGTAGCCCCAACCAACTATTACTCCTATCGAGCAGCTTCAATCTACCAGTAACTTTGTCGAGCAACTTCCAATATCCTCCGAGCAACCAGCCTCCACATCTCAGCCTTCCGAGGAAGTGGCAAAACACAAGGAGAAGGTGTAAAGTTGCTTGGGCTTTAATTTTATTATTTCTTTTGAATGTAACCCTGAAACTTGTACTTGTCTTTTGATGAATAAAAATTCAAGTTTTTGTTATTCATGTTGACTTTCTTTGTCTTGCTCTGCCTTTATTGTTTATTAATCCTGTTTATGGCTTTTCTTTTCTAGTTTATGGCCAGGATGGAACTCTTATCAGCTCATGATACTGAGCTGATGAAAAAATGTAAGGACAAATTTCCAATCGAGTCATTTGTTATATTGGCTATATTCCGTAAGACAAAACAATTTTGGGTCATTCTGCATCAAACATCATTCAACCTAAAGATTCAAGCATCGCATCCAAAGTTCATGCGTCATCAATATGCATGCCATGCTAGCTATCCTAAAAAGGTATATGACCAAAATAAATTTTATGTGTTGGAGTATTTTGTCTAATCAAGAAAATTTCATATAGGAAAATGTTCGTAAATAAGTAATTTTCATAAAGAAAAATCTTTGAAATAAATTTGAACAAATTTGTGCAAAAATTAAAATCTCGTTCGAAGTTTATCCAGGTCGTTCGAACGACCTGGATCTAACGACTTTCCCCAGCCTATACTAGAACTTCGTTAGAAGTTCGTTAGAAAGGTCGTTCGAACGACCTCATTCAAATGAGGTTTCTAACGACCTTTCTAATTCAAAATTGGAACTTCGTCAGATAACTCGTTCGAACGAGAAGTCGTTCGAACGACCTCGTTCGAACGAGTTCTGCCAGGTCTGATTTTTTAAACTTATTTTTTAAGCAGTTTTTTCCCATAACTGTTTTTGTCCACTACTTTTTCAGTTATTTTATATGGACGAAAATCAGTTTCAAGGTGAAGGAAGTTCATTATTCTCTTGAGAGCTATTTACATAACTTCCCTCTTTTTGGTAAAAATGGTCTCCAACACTTTTATCATCTTTTGAAACAAAACCCCTTCAATCAAATTCACATTCAACAAGCAAGTTTGCGATGGATCTCTGCATTCAAGCTTTGAGGAGACGATGGTTTTGGGCTTCGGTGGATACCGCGACACGAGGAGTGTTGAGCAACGCGTTGGAGCTTCGCGTACTACAAATTTAGAGGTCGAGGATGGCATAAGCAAGTCTTGAGTGAGTCAATGTCTGTAAGTCTTTTGAGTCTCTTGTAAAACCTATTTTTTAGTGGATTTTGTTTAGGCCCAGCCGTCCGAGATTTTTCCCATTTGAGTTTTCCTCGTACATCGGCGTGTTATGGTTGGGATTTTCGCATTTCACTTTATTAAATCACCTAGATGTATGCTTAGGATAAAATGAATAAAATTGGAATAATTTTATCTTAATTAGTCAAGTCATCAATCCCATTGCATTAATTGAAATTTGTTCTTGCGAACTTGTGAATCGGCTTTTAAATTGAAATTAAAAATATCACTTTATAACTATTATTAAAATTGGATTACGTGTGTGTATTCTACGAATTAGACTAAGATCATATAACCTTGCAACTTCAAATTGGTATCAGAGCTTGTTTCTAAAAGTTATTTAGATGAATCCTGGAGGTTATATGGATAGTTTTTCGTCGAATAGACTACCTTTGTTTGATGGAACTAATTATACCTATTGGAAAGCTCGTATGAAATCCGCTCTTAAATCAATTGATGAACGTGTTTGGGTTACTGTTGAAAGAGGATGGTCCCCTCCTACTATGGTTGTTAATGATGAACGTATTTTAAATCCTATTGAACAGTGGTGTGAGGAAGAACTAAAATGGTGTAACTTTAACTCTAAAGGATTAAATGCCTTATTTGGTGTCGTGTCTCCTGATGAATTTCGTCGTATAATGATGTGCGAAACGTCAAAGGAAGATGTAATACCCCGTATTTTTGTGATATTTATTTATGGGATTAATTGAATTAAATGCGTATTAATTGGAAATTAATCCGGATAAAAATACTAGCGAGATGCGAGTTAGTATTTGATATTAATGAGTATATATGGCTATATATGAATATTGAACTATGAAACTTATCGTGAGATTGAAATACGGCAATTTGGGAATTTTGTTGAGATGCGTGTGATAGTCGCGTCATGGAATATAATTATGATAATTAAAAAGTAAATTTTATTTCTATTAACCGTATGGTCATTTTGAGTGCGCCAACGCGTCCGGAAGGGTCGAAATAGTCAGAAAACACTAGCCGGGGGTTTAGTTTGGGTCCCGGGGCATTTTTAGGCCATACCGGCAACGTATAAGGGTAGTTTGGTAATTTTGGATTTTTGGGAATTAAAAAGCTGACTTGGTAATTTTCCACTAAACCCACTAACCACATCTTAAGACTTATTGGACTACGGGGCTTATTAGAATTGTTCCAAATTCCTAAGGCAAACCCTAGCCACCTTTAACACTTTGAAGAAGAAGGCTTGTAGAGAGAGAGATAGAAGGATTCTGCAGAGAGAGAGAGAATACTCCATCAAATCGACATCAAAAATTAGAGATTCAAATAAGGCAAGTGGTTTAATTTCAATTAATTGCAGAGAATGCTTCTTCCATGCGTAGGAATTTGTTATAATCGTATTTGTTTGGGAGTTAGATGAAAAACCCATTAAATTTGGAACTAGAATCTTGCATATTGATGAGGAATTGTATGTAGGCGATTATTCTGATGTTAATAATATCTTGGATGAAACAGAAACGGATTTAATTAGGCTCTTGGATGATTTATAAATTCTAGGGTTCATGCTCTTAAAATTGGGGGAAATATGAAGAGATTTGATAATTGAATGAGGTTAGAATGAATTAACCCCACAAATCACATTAGTATATGACCTAAATATGTTTAGGGATGATTAGTGGCTTTGAACAATCGTTGGATTAAATTTTGGATGAGATTTGAGATGTAGAGGAATTGGAAAAACGAAAATAGGAAATCTGGGCTCGAAACTGGCCACTCGTTAGAAGACCTGCCCAGGTCGTTCGAACGAGCTTCTAACGAGTTGACAGTTTGACTTCTAATGAGGGTGATGTTCGTTCGATGACTTCGTTCGAACGAGATCTCATTATAAAGCCCACTTCGTTCGAACGAACTCTCGTTCGAACAGCCTCGTTCGAACGAGACTTCTAACGAGTTGACAGTTTAGGCTTTTTAGCCTGTTTTGATTTCGCGTGTCCCGTAACCTTACTTAATGGTAGAGATCACCTTCCCTTGATGATAAATTGATATAGTAGGGACATTTGAGGTATAATGAGGAGTAAAACCTAGAAGTGTGATTCGAACCAAGGGGAAATTATGGAGTAGGACGTGAGTGTCTATTACGATGCGAGAACTATTGACGACCTAATTTATTATATTAACCGGGAACATATAAATTGTGTAGCATTATATGTCGGTACGAGAATGGGAAGTGTACCACCAATATATTATGGTGATTACTAAGATGTGTACATACTTAGTATATGTATTGCTTTTATGTGTATGACATACCTACCATACTTGCTATCACAGGAGGTTTACGTTCGCTTAGGGCCCTCTAATCCTTGTGTTGCCCGGATTTAGACTGGTACCTTGATGAACATAGGTCAGAGAAGGACTTATTGGGATGTTAATAAGTCTGCTGATCGTGGGAGCGTAGGTATGTACGTGACCCATGTGATGTGACTGTGTTCGCCTCCATTATTTGTGATGTTGTTATCTGAGAACGATTCCTGAGAGATTCGGAATGCGTGATCCTTATGTACGTGATGTACCGGGATGGATAGCAGAGTATGTGTGCACCGCAGCTTAGTCTTGGGGTGCTTGTATTGTATATTTATGACGTGAATAATATACACTTAATTAATGGGAACTTTCATGTGATATTGTGTGTATAAATATGGAAACGTTTTGAGAAAACCTAACGGGTTAACCGATAGTGAATTGTATTACAAATTGAGAATCTCAGTTTAAGTAAAGCTCTCCATTTAAATTGATAACACTAGAATGTAATATGGGGATCGAGTAGTAAGGGGTAGAACTTATTACGGTTTGGTTAGTTATGGATGTCATTTAGATGGGTACGGTACGTTAGGAGTGCACATGTAGTCGAGAGGTGAGAATTTCATGTGAGTGCACGTCCTAACATGTATTTTGCATTTAATGTTTTAATGTTATTAAAACACTTGTTGTTTTTTAAAATGATTTCCACTTTCGGGCTCTGACCCATTTGCTTTCAAATCTATTTTTGTAAAAACCATTTTAGGTGCCCAGCCACAAGGACACCATGCTTAGGATCCTCATTCAGGTGACGAGCTGTAGCTATTTGTGGAAGTTACAGGACTTTGCTTGTAGACGCTTCGTCTATCTTTACTCTATATTCAGATTTATCAGTTGTAGGGCATGTCGCCCATTCCTTTTAGAGGCATTTCATTTATTTCAGTTATTCAGACTTTTGGCATGTAATTAATTCAGGATTCAGACTTGTCATTTTATTTTCGGTTGTGGGATTGTTGTGAGGAGTTTTTCCTCCGAACTTTTTATTTACTTTGTTGGTTATTTATTACTTCTTTATGGTGAATGGATTGTGTTGTTCTTCCATTATTCTTTTATTGCATGTTAATCAGACTTAACTTAAAATTTGGCAACTTACTTTTTAAATACTAGGTGGTTAGTAACTATTAAAATGTTTTCGACAGTGATGCTATTAACTGAACCAACTTGGCATTTTGTATTGATTTAATAAAGGAGTAGCTACCCGGTATTTAATTAGTCGGGGTGTCACAGAAGATTGAAACATTCTCCAAGTTACTCATGAGGGAACTAGTGTTGTTAAAGCATCAAAACTTCAAAATTTAACTACACAATTTGAAACGATCACCATGAAAGAAACTGAAACATTTGATGAGTTTTATGCTCGTTTATCAGACATAGTTAACTCTTGCTTTAACTTAGGTGAAAAAATACCTGAAAATCGTGTTGTTAAGAAAATACTTAGATGTCTTCCTAAGCGATTCATTCCTAAAGTCACTGTTCTTAATTCTTTAGGAAACCTAAATACTTTAAAACTTGAAGAACTTGTTGGTGATCTGCAAACTTATGAACTAGATATGTTTCCTAAAGATAACAAAGGCAAAGATAAAGGTGTTTCTTTAAAAGTTAAGAAAGTCGTTGTGTCTGATTCTGATGAGTCTGACTTTGATCCTGATGATATAGCCTTATTTGCTAAAAATTTAAAAAATTTCTCAAGTTTAAAAAACAAAACTCTAAATTTGAAAAACCTAAATTTGAGAATAAAAACAAAGGAGGAAATAAAAAATTCACTAATCAGGATCCAAAGAATTTCAGTAAATACAACTTTAAAAAGGATGATTCAGAGAGATGCTTTGAATGTGAGGGACGTAGTCATAGAGCTTTCGAGTGCCTTACAAAACTTAAAAGACAAGGCAAAGAAAAAGATGTTTACAATGCTACTCTAAGTGATAGTGATAATGAGTCAGAAGATTCTGATGACTCTAACCCGTCTAGAAATAACTTCACTGCCTTTATGGCGAGCCATGCTAGTAATCCGAGTGTGTCATTCCTTAATGTTGATAATTCCGAACAAAATCTTGAGGTTGTTTCTACTCATTCTACTAGTAGTGATGAAAAAGAGAGTGATAGTGATATAGATGAGAGTGAACTACAATATGCTTATTTCGAACTCTACAATGAATCTCTTCGCATTCAAAAAGTTAACAAAAGATTAACCTTTAAAGTCTTAACTTTAGAAAAAGAGTTGAAAGGCTTGAAGAAGAAGGAGGCTTTTAGTTAGTCAACTCGACGTAATTAAGATATCTCTTTCTGAAAAGCTTATCGTGATTGGTAAAGAAATATGTGACTTAATTATCTCCTTGGAAGGTGTTAACAAAGATCTTAATGAGTCTTTAGAAATTAGAACATCTCTAGAAGCTAAAATAGCCCAACTTGAAAAAGATCTCGAGTCCTCTCGTGAAGTTAAAGTCACACTCGAGGATAATTCAGGAAGAATGGGAAAATTGTTCCTAGGTCCCGTTTTAGGATATAAGGAGAAAGGTTAGCAAGAGAGAAAGGGTATAGGATATGAAGAAGGAAATTCTTCAAAAGTCAAAATCGAACCTGTTGTTAAGTTTGTTACAAAATCTAAAGTTCCTAAAATAAATCCTTCTAAGCAACCTTTAAAAGTCGGCCCAAAGAAACCCTATGTATGCTCATATTATCACAAACGGGGTCATCTTAAAGATTTTTGCTACAAACTTGGAAAGAACCCTCAATTCACAAATTCAAAACAACCCTATAGCTCCTTAGCTAATCTTAAGAGTCAAGTCGAGTATCTAGTCAATACTTCTAAAAGTCTAATGGAAGAGTTTCTTAGGTTTTATAAAGTCCAAGGAAATAATTCTAATTATAAGACTAGAGCCAATCAAGGAAAGAAAACAACTCAAGCTTGGGTTAAGAAAAATCAAACCAAGAAATCTTTTGTTGCTCATGTTGCACTAAAGGCTCAAAATACCTCTCAATGGTACTTTGATAGTGGTTGTTCAAGACATATAACTGGTGATAAATCTCTATTTACCACTCTCGAAAACTATAAAGATGGTAAAGTAACTTTTGGGGATGGTAGCAAGTCTCAAATCAAGGGTAGAGGATCTATTGAAATATCCAGATTTCCTAAACTTGAAAATGTTCTTTATGTTGATGGTCTCAAGGCTAATTTGATAAGTATTAGCCAACTATGTGATGAAAATCTTGATGTGAAATTTAGTCAACCGAAATGCACCGTTTATGATCAGTCAGGTGAATCTATTTTACAAGGTGTTAGAACTAGTGACAATTGCTATGGAATCATTCCTAAATCATCTTTAGTTTTCAATAATGCAAAAGCCTCATCTACCGATCTTTGGCATCAAAGATTAGGTCATGTAAACTTTAGAGATCTTGACAGACTAGTGAGAAAAGAGCTAGTTCGAGGCTTACCGCCACTAGGAAAGCCAACATCCACCATTTGCGGACTGTGTCAGTTTGGAAAACAAATTAATAGTCATCATAAGAAGTTAAACTCTATAACAACATCTCGTGTCTTAGAATTGATACACATGGACCTTATGGGTCCTACTCATACTGAGAGCATAGGAGGAAAAAGATACATCTTAGTTATGGTGGATGATTTCTCGAGATACTCTATTGTAGGCTTTCTAAGAGAAAAATCTGAAACAGTTGATTTTCTTACTGTTAAATGTAGAGCTCTTCAAAATTTACACGGTGTTACCATAAACCGCTTTAGGAGTGATAATGGAACCGAATTCAAGGAATCCGGTGTGAATGCCTTCTGTGATGAAATAGGAATAAAACATGAATTCTCGGCCGTTCGAACACCTCAACAAAATGGTATAGTTGAACGAAAAAATCAAACGATCCAAGAAATGGCAAGATCTATGCTCCTAGGAAGAAATGTGCCCCGTAGGTTTTGGGCCGAAGCGGTTAACACTGCATGTCACACAGTAAATAGAGTTTATTTGCGTCCTAACACTAACAAAACTCCTTATGAATTGTGAATGGGTAAGAAACCTAATTTGTCCTATTTTAGAGTGTTTGGAAGTCCATGCTATATTCTTCGAGATAGAGAACTTCTTGGCAAATTTGACTCAAGGAGTGATGAAGGTATTTTCCTAGGATATTCTCAAAATAGTAGAGCCTTTAGAGTTTTCAACTTAAGTAACTCTAAAGTAATGGAATCCATTAATGTTGTCATAAAAGATGATGCTCCGGCCACATCAATTGATAATGAGGAAGATTTGTAATGTGAGTGTGATGTTGTGTCAAATGTTGAAAGTATTGAATCTCAAAATGATTTGGTTGTTCCAACTACCGAGAAAAATGAAGCTACTCCTTGGGTGCGTAAAAGTCATGACACTTAAAAAATTATAGGAGATCCCGAGGTAGGTGTCAAAACTAGGGCACAATTAGAAAATGAAGTTACCTATCTATGCTATACTTCTAAAATTGAACCTAAAAACTTTAAAGAAACATTAAAAGATGAACATTGGATTAATGCTATGCAAGAAGAACTGTTACAATTTAAGAAAAATGATGTTTGGGAATTAGTCCCTAGGCCTCCTAATACCAATGTCATTGGCACTAAATGGATTTTCAAAAATAAAATGGATGAAAATGGTGTCATTGTTCAAAATAAAGCTAGATTAGTTGCTCAAGGATACACCCAAATAGAAGGTGTTGACTTTGAAGAAACTTTTGCTCCTGTTGCAAGGTTAGAATCGGTTCGCCTTTTACTTGCCATAGCATGTCACCTTCAATTTAAATTATATCAAATGGATGTAAAAAGTGCCTTTTTAAATGGTATTATTCAAGATGAAGTATATGTTGAACAACCAAAAGGGTTTGAGGACCCAAAACATCCTATTCATGTCTTCTTCCTAAAGAAAGCTCTATATGGCTTGAAACAAGCTCCCCGTGCTTGGTATGAAAGACTCACCTCTTATCTCCTTTCTCAGGGCTTTTTAAGAGGGGGAGTAGATATGACACTTTTCGTTCGGCGTGATGAAAAAGGTATCCTAGTTGCTCAAGTTTATGTCGACGACATAGTGTTTGGGTCTACGTGTGATAAAAATACTCAAATTTTTTCAAAAGAAATGCACAATGAATTTGAGATGAGTATGGTAGGTGAACTTACTTTCTTTCTAGGTCTTCAAGTTCGTCAACTCAAAAGTGGGATATTTTTGTCCCAAACTAAGTATGCTAAAGACCTCGTTAAGAAATTTAAACTCGAATCCGCTAAACATGCTCGTACTCCTATGAGCTCATCTATTAAACTTAGTAAAGATATCGACGAAAAGGATGTATAGCATACACTTTTTAGAAGTATTATAGGTAGTTTACTTTACCTAACTGCTAGCCGTCCGGATATTTCCTTTAGTATAGGAGTTTGTGCTCGTTATCAAGACGCACCAACAGAGTCTCATTTACTTGCTATCAAACGTATCATCAAATATGTTAGTGGGACCCTGTCTTTTGGCATTTGGTACTCTTTTGACACCAATGATTGTCTATCAGCATATTCAGACGCCGATTGGGCAGGAGATGTTGATGGATGTAAAAGTACATCTGGCGGTTGTTTCTATTTTGGAAGTGCACTTGTCTCATAGATGAGCAAGAAATAAAATTCTATTTCTTTGTCCACGGCGGAGGCCGAATACATTGCCGCCGGGAGTTGTTGCACTCAACTCATTTGGATGAAACAAATGTTGGAAGATTACGGTATTTCCCAAGGCACTATGACTATATATTGTGATAATACTAGTGCAATTCATATTTCCCGTAATCCCGTTCAACATTCTAGAACCAAGCATATTAAGATCCACGAACATTTCATTCGTGACTTGGTTGAAGAGAAAATTATTTCTCTAAACTTCGTTCCTACCGATCAACAATTGGCCGATATCTTTACTAAACCTCTAGATGCCCTTAGGTTTGAAAACCTTAGGAAATCAATTGGGGTTTGCTCCATTGATTGAGATCGAAGCCGTTTATCTAGTTTAGGTTGCTTCTCTTGTATATTTTTATACCTATGAACTAGATTTCCTTTGTATATATTTTATTCAAAATCTCAAAAATATTTTTTTTTCTTATTTTCAAGGAAAACGGGAATGGCTAGAATAGCTTTCAATTTTTTTTTGTCCATATGGCTTTGTGGTCGATGTATTCGGATCATTATATTTTTCCATGTTCACGTGGCTTTCGATGAGTAATTAATCCATACCTTGTTTATCTTGTGCACAATAATGCTCTTTTATGATATATAATTTTGTGATTTCCTCACATCTTTGCCTTCTGCACACACCGTACACGAAATATTACGAATATCTTGTTCACATTGTTCTTGTAAAGTGAGATTTGGTGTTGTCTTCTCAATCCTGTCACATCCCTTATAAGCAATCAAAATTGTGCATGATCATCCATTGCCCGGATTGAAACAAAATGATTATATTCTTTCGGTTGGTTTCCGTTTCAAGCAATGAACTCGGGCTGCGAAAAACATAAAAGTTTTTGCGTGAAAAGCCACCATTTGCATTCTCAGTTGTGTGGCTAAAATAGAAGCATTGAAAATGATATATAAGGCCAAGGCCAAAATAATTGGCTTGATTGATTCTTCAAAAAGATTAGTCTCAATCTATTGTTGCTCATGGGAGATATAAGTTGAAGATCAATGGGCATGCACATTTCATCGATTTATTGCTTTCTCATTGTGACATTATTGGCAAGAGAATCATCTATTTTGTATGCTTGTAACATTCGTGTTTAAGTGTTCAATAATATTCCCCTTTTGACACAAGGCTAATATGAGTGAATATTGCGCGTATATATTGTTTGGCATTACGCACTTGTACATTGTTGCGGCTAAAAACTCTCACTCTTATTGTTCACACCCCTACATTCTCACTCCCACTATTTGGATATGTTGCCACAAGCTAGGATTATTAAAATCTACATTTTGGCATTGTTCTGGCCTTACCAATTCCCGATAATATGGTATTTTTAACTCTATTTTATGTTAATTTTATTTAAAAATTATTGATTTTCGTCAGAAATTCTCGTTCGAACGAGATTTCTAACGACATCTATAACCCTCATTCTATCACTTCGTTCGAAATGTCATTCAAACGACAAAGTTCGTTCTAACGAGTTATCTAACGAAGCTCTACTGTGACTTCGTTCGAACGGCATCACTCGTTCGAACGACCTGCGTTTAAATCGTGCAGTTCCTCTTCCCAAAAACTGCCACCTCTCTCTATTCACTCTCCACGTTTCCCGAAAACCACCCTTTCCCAGATTTTCTCTCTCCCACCTCTTCCATTTTCCAATCTCTTTCCAGATTTTCTGTCTCCCATAATTTTTCATTTTCCCCTCTTTCCTCTATCTCTCATTTTCCCTATCCCCCACTCTCTTCCTATTCCCACGATTTCCACCTCCGTAAAACCTTATTTCATTCACCCATTTGAGCTGTGGTTGTTGTTTCCATCTTCTCTTCAAGGTATTATTTTTCATTGCTATATATATATATGCTGTTGGGTCTTCTAATAAACATCTAATCTATTTCATCTTTTTCCCAACATTTATATATATGAATGTGTGTATATCTCTAAAAAAATATTTTGGGGCTATCTTTTCATTTGATTTAGTTTGTGCTGCCCCTGATTAAAATATATTCCATGATAATCTTATTTTTCCCAAATTCAATTTCAATTACTTTCATGGAATTTATCTTAATCACATTTTATTAATTTTCTTTTATTCCTAACGGAGGATGGGATTATTCTGATTGTTTGTTGGTTTATTGGTGTGATTGGTGGATTGGTTGGAATTTATTTCGGTAGGTTCTAGTTTCAGTCATTTTTTTACCATGGCCCGTAACCGTCGCCAACGCCGTATAATCGATTCCCCGAGGAATGCTCCTCGTCCTCTGATGAGGAGACCCGTGCCATTGCAGCTATACCCGACCTTAAGCTGCGTTGGAGGGCCCTTTCCAAACACACTCTTTATCACACACAATGTTTCACTACCCGTTCTATCGTTAGGGAGAAAATTATTAATCTCCACTCTCTCCACGGCAACACTGTGCATTCTTGGATTTCATATTTAGGATGGGACCCTCTCTTCTCTCTCACGGATGCCATTTTTCCCGACCTTGTTCGGGAATTTTATTTTGGGATGCACGAAAAGAATAATCTCCTTTATTCTAGGGTGCGCGGTTGGGATATTATTGTCTCTCTCGACTCGATAGCTCAACTCCTTCCCCTCCCTAGGGTCACTAATCCATCATTCCCTTGGACATCCGATACACGTCCCGATCCCACTCTTGTCCTAAACACTGTTTTTAGGTTCCTCCCTCCCGGCACTGTCACTATCTTCCATAAACATTTACATCCTGACTTTATGGTCCTTAATTGGATCGTATGTCCCTGTCTTCTCCCACGTGCCAACACCACCCAAATCACCAAACAGCACGTGGACCTTATGTTTGCTATTAGCATTCGGGCTCCCATCGACCTCCCCGCCTACCTTTTTAGTGTCATTCGGACTGTTAGGATCCTCCCCTCCAGCCCCGCTCTACAAGCCCTCCCTTTTGCGGCCATTATTACCCGTTTTTGTCTTGTCGTCGGTTGCCCCCGCGTCTCCTCCGATATCCCCATCACTAAATATCAAACCGTTGACATGTCCTCAGTCAGCCGCTCTCATGGTCATTTGCCACCGGATACTCCTCCCCTCACCCCCTCCACCTCTTCCCACTCCGTCGCTTCCTCTCACCCTGCCCCCAGTCATTCCGCCCCTCCCGCTCTATCCATCGCCCCTCCCCTTCCCATATTCCCGCACCCGTCGAGTCAGAGAATTTTTTGTTTGTCCGTTCTCAGGTTGAACAGATTCAGGAGGATCGCCGTCAGGACCGGGCGCTTATGCAGGAGCTTTTACTTTCTATGCAGCAGGACTGCGAGGCCCAAGCCCATCGAGATGCAGCTCGGGAGTAAGCCCAAGCGCTTCGAGATGAAGCCCAGGCTCGTTGGGACTCTCTCCTTTTAGCACATCTTAATGCCATTCGACGTATGGAGATGCGTCGCGGGGCAGGTTCTTCCGGCACCAGCTCTCTTCCCGATGATACTCCACCTGATGCTCCTGGCTCTTGATGTGCTTTGTTCATTTCCTGTTTACTTGTTTTTGTGAGGCTGAGTGGTTTATTTATTTCTTGTATTGGATTCATTTGGTTTAGATACTTTCTTGTATGAACCTTATCTATTTCCCCTTTACGCTTACTTAATGCATCCTCATTATTTTCTTTGTCATTCTTATTTCTTCCTATTTCCTGCTTTGTTGCCTATTATCCTTTATCATGCAGGCCCCTTATCTATTTCCTGCGTTGTCTTTTCCAGGCGAAAAGGGGGAGAAACATTAATTAATGGGAATTCATATTTAGGGGGAGTTGAATAAATTAATTGGATTTAATATTGCTTTTAATATTAATCATATATTTAGGGGGAGTTGAATAAATTAATTGGATTTAATATTGATTTTAATATTGATCATATGCATAATTTAGGGGGAGTTAAATTCTTAATATTGAATATTGAGACTTTCATTTTCCATTCACAACTTATGCTAATAGATAGTTTTATATATAATTTATTCTCTATTTCCCCATGCGTTTATGAATTTGTTGTTTCATGTGTGTAGGATACATCTCCTACTTCTTTGCAGCTCGTCAGTCTTGTCCTTGTGTCTGTCTTTTTTTGGGGCGGTTTTGGGACGGGCCTTAGAAACGGCTTGACGGCTGGCTTAGCAAATTCTGTCTTTTATTTATTTTTTATTATTCTGTTTTGTCCCGGAATAGCCAAAGGGGGAGATTTGTAAGGACAAATTTCCAATCGAGTCATTTGTTATATTGTCTATCTTCCGTTGGACAAAACAATTTTGGGTCATTCTTCATCAAACATCATTCAACCTAAAGATTCAAGCATCGCATCCAAAGTTCACGCGTCATCAATATGCATGCCATGCTAGCTATCCTAAATAGGTAAATGACCAAAATAAATTTTATGTGTTGGAGTATTTTGTCTAATCAAGAAAATTTCATATTGGAAAATGTTCGTAATAAGTAATTTTCATAAAGAAAAATCTTTGAAATAAATTTGAACAAATTTGTGCAAAAATTAAAATCTCGTTCGAAGTTTATCCAGGTCGTTCGAACGACCTGGATCTAACGACTTTCCCCAGCCTATACTGGAACTTCGTTAGAAGTTCGTTAGAAAGGTCGTTTGAACGACCTCGTTCGAACGAGGTTTCTAACGACCTTTCTAATTCAAAACTGGAACTTCGTCAGATAACTCGTTCGAACGACCTCGTTCGAACGAGTTCTGCCAGGTCTGATTTTTTAAACTTATTTTTTAAGCAGTTTTTTCCCATAACTGTTTTTGTCCACTACTTTTTCAGTTATTTTATATGGACGAAATCAGTTTCAAAGGTGAAGGAAGTTCATTATTGTCTTGAGAGCTATTTACATAACTTCCCTCTTTTTGGTAAAAATGATCTCCAACACTTTTATCATCTTTTGAAACAAAACCTCTTCAATCAAATTCACATTCAACAAGAAAGTTTGTGGTGGATCTCTGCATTCAAGCTTTGAGGAGATGGTGGTTTTGGGCTTCGGTGGATACCGCGACACGAGGAGTGTTGAGCAACGCGTTGGAGCTTCGCGTACTACAAATTCAGAGGTCGAGGATGGCATAAGAAATTCTTGAGTGAGTCAATGTCTATAAGTCTTTTGAGTCTCTTATAAAACCTATTTTTGTAGTGGATTTTGTCTAGGCCCAGCCGTCCGAGGTTTTTCCCATTTGGGTTTTCCTCGTACATCGGCGTGTTGTGGTTGGGATTTTTGCATTTCACTTTATTAAATAACCTAGGTGTATGCTTAGGATAAAATGAATAAAATTGGAATAATTTTATCTTAATTAGTCAAGTCATCAATCCCATTGCATTAATTGAAATATGTTCTTGCGAACTTGTGAATCAGCTTTTAAATTGAAATTGAAAATATCACTTTATAGCTATTATTAAAATTGGATTGCGTGTGTGTATTCTACGAATTAGACTAAGATCATATGACCTTGCAACTTCAAAAAATGTAATGAATATTTCAAAGCTGGCCATACTGATTTGGATGAATCATAAATTTTTGATATCCTAGGTTCAGATGCCTCTGAGCGAGCAGTGGAAGCTTTCCAATATCTGAAATGCTTACTCAACGGAGTTGTTGCCAATAACGTGGCTTATTACAAGATGATTGAAGATCTCCAGGGTACCATCGAGGAACTTCAGCAATAATACAAGGAATCTTCTGCCCTTTTTCATCAGGGGTATGAGAAAAATTATCAGCAACTAAATGCTGATAAAGGATATGATAAGTTAGTCGTTGCTTATGATTTTAAGGAGAGGACTTTGAAGACCAAGGTCGAAGAGCATAGGAAGATCACGAAGTTACTGGAACAGGAAAATAATAACCTGCGAGGAGAGATATCACAACTGAAATCTGCAGCATCTACATCGAGCGCTTTGGTCCCTATCAACGACGAGGGTTTCTCTTTCTTGGAGGTCGAAAATTCCAACTTAAGAGATGAACTGGAAACCTTAAAAAGGATTGGACCTTCTACCTCTGCTCGTGGGTGAGCAAGAGCTTCTCGGGGATGAGCAAGGGCTGCTCGTATTTCAATTGAGGAACAAAGAACTCAATCAGCTTTGGAAAATCAGGCCTTCCAGTTGATGGCGAAGAATCAAGCATTAGCTGAGATGCCTAAGAAGATTCAGACCTTCGACGAGCAACTTGCTGCCCAAAATTCTGTCTTGGAGAATAAAACAAATTTGGTGAAGAATCTTCACGAGCAGTTATATAGGTTGACCAACCAATTCCACAAGCAACACAGAGAATTCTGGATGGCTGGTTATAATGAAGCCCTCTATCACCTTGATGACCGGATCCAGCAGTCGAACAACGAGGGTTACAAGCAAGGATGGATGAATGCCTTGGGTATGCTGTAGTTGGAACAGGGTCACTATTTGTGGGATTACTATGACCCTGGGTTGCTCGAGTTGCTAGTTCTACCTTTCAAACTTGATATGAGCTGGATTCCTGCTCGGGGCATTCCTCAATGCCTGATTTCAAAGTATCTCGGTGATTACAGTCTTCACTCTAATTTTGAGAGATCTCGCCCGAAGCACTTACTTGATCGACCCTCGGTAATGAATGTCAGGATGCATCGAGACATAAACTTCATAAACTCTCCTTATGCCTTAGACGATCCTCCTGCTAGAGTAGAACCTGTTTCAAAGGCGGAAGGGAAAAAGCTAATAGAGTAGGATTTGTTATGTAATGACTTGTACTTTTCACCACTTATGTAATTCTATTTAATTTGAATGAAAATTGTCATTTTATTTTTCTTCTAAATAATTTGTAGAATTTCATTGCAGTGATTTATCAAGAATTTCATTGCAGTGATTTATCATACTTTGATCTTTATGTGATAAAACACCCTTTATCTCATGATCTTGTTTAATTTAAACAACTGGAGATGATTGTAATTGGCTTACTGACCAACTAGAATTTATTAAGATATTTGTTTCCGACAAACCGGAGTTGGTGAACTTTTATTCCCTGATCAATCGTAGTTAGTAGGGTTTTATTTACCGACCAACTGTACTTAGCGGACCGACCAACCGTAGTTGGAGGGATTTTATTTATTGACCAACCGTAGTTAGTAGACCGACCAACCGTAGTTAGTAGGGTTTTATTTACCGACCAACCATAGTTAGCGGACCGACCAACCGTAGTTGGAGGGATTTTATTTATCGACCAACCGTAGTTGGTAGACCGAACAACCATAGTTGGAAGGATTTTATCTATCGACCAACCGTAGTTGGTAGACCAACCAACCATAGTTGGTGGGATTTTTATTTATCAACCAACCGTAGTTGGTAGACCGACCAACCGTAGTTGGAGGGATTTTATTTATCGACCAACCGTAGTTGGGACCAACCGTAGTTAGTAGGGTTTTATTTACCGACCAACCATAGTTAGTGGACCGATTAACCGTAGTTGGAGGGATTTTATTTATCGACCAACCGTAGTTGGTGGGATTTTTATTTATCGACCAACCGTAGTTGGTAGACCGACCAACCGTAGTTAGTAGGGTTTTATTTTGAACTTGATGCATAGTGTGTAGCACTAATGCTCCAAAAAAATTTCAACAAAAGGAGAAAATTGGGTAAAACATCCAAAGCTTTATTCATATCAAGGAAAACTGCATTACATAAGGATTGAACTACTGATAATATTTGCGCAGATGCTCTGAGTTCCATGCATTCTTAAACTCCTATCCTTCTAAGGTTTCAATCCTATATGTCCTTGGTCAAACACCTTCTGTAACTCTGCATACCAGTTAGCTTCCAATTTATTGTGCTTTTGAATTACTTTCTTTAGCACGTAGTCTCCTTCTTTCAAGTCACATTTCTTTACTCTCTGGTTGTAGAACATAACTGTTCGTTGTTGGTATGCAGCATTCCTGATTGCTGCTTATTCTCTAACTTCCTCGAGCATATCCAAGTCTAATCTTCTCATCAAGTCACTGATAGGAGAATTGAAATTCAGCACTCTGTGTGTGTGGAGGGCCATCTCGGCAGGTATAACGGCTTCACTTCCAAATGCCAGCATGTATGGATATTCTCCTATTGCTGCTCGTGGTGTAGTACGATAAGCCCACAGTACAGAATGTAGCTCGTTAATCCAATTTTCCTTCGCATCATCCAGTCTTTTCTTTAAACCATTCAGTAGCGTTTTGTTCGTCACCTCAGTTTGTCCATTTCTCTGGGGATGGCCTGGTGCCGAGTGGATTTTCAATATATTTGACTGATGACAATATGCAGCGAACTTCTCGTTATCAAATTGAGTTCCATGGTATGTGATAAATGCATGAGGAAGACCATATCTACAAATGATGCTCTTCCATATAAATTGATACACCTTCTCATAAGTCATATCAATAAGAGGTTCAGCTTCCACCCATTTAGTAAAATAATCCACAGTGACGACGAGGTATTTGAACCTTCCTCTTATCGTCGGGAGTGGCCCGACCAAGTCCATTCCCCACATGGCAAATGGACAAGGGGATGTTATGGGTGTTAGCAATGCCTGAGGAGTTCTTTGAAGGGACGAGAAGCGCTGACATTTGTCACATTTCTTAGCATACGCTATACAATCAGCCCTGGCCAGTAATATCCCTGCGTCATTATTCTTTACAAAAGCGTCCGACCTGCTATATGAGCTCCACAGGACCCTTCATGGACCTATTTAACCAAATTTTTCACCTCGGAAGGGTGCACACATCTTTGCAGACCTGCTATAATTCCTCGTCTATATAGAATACCATTAGTCAATACATAACGAGCAGCTTTAAACTTTAGTTTCTTGGCTGCGAGTTTATCGGTTGGTAATTTCCCTTCCTCAATATATGCCCTGATGGGATCCATCCAAGATGGTCCTAAATCAAGGGTAATAAAGTTCATCATTAGATCTTGTCTATGCTTCGACTAGCCAAGACTTCTATTGGGATTATTCTTCGTAGCTCGGTGCATGTGGCTGAAGCTAAACGAGATAAGGCATCCGCTCTTACATTCTCCAATCTTAGTATTCTAATTATCTGTACTGCGATCAGGCTTAATAAAACCTCCATTGCTTTTGCATGATTCCTGATCATTAATTCTCCTTTGGCCGCATATACTCCCAACATTTGATTTACGATCAATTGCGAGTCACTGAATACGATAACCTGCTCCGCTCCCATGGTTTTTGCCAGGCCAAGTCCTGCAATCATAGCTTCATATTCATCCTCATTATTAGAAGCCTTGAATCGAAAGCGCAAAGCATACTCCACATCGACCTCATCCGGGCTGTTCAAAACAATCCCTGCCCCACAGCCTGTAATGCAAGATGAACCATCCACAAATAGATTCCATATAGGTACTTCATCCTCAAATTTTTTATCGAATTAAGTTCCTCGGTGGAATATTTATTGCTTCCTTTTATCCTCCTCTAGTACTTCTTGCTGCTCGTCGACCATCTCCCCCTGATCGTCAACTGACTTAAGTTGATCGGGGTTTAAATTTGATGATCCTGGAACATCCACAGGTTGGTCGATATTCAGCTTTTGCTCCTCGGAGGCATCAGGATAAGTGAATTATGCGATAAAATCTGCTACTGCTTGCCCTTTAAGTGACGACCTAGGCTCATAAATTATATCATATTCACCAAGTTCTACTGCCCAGTACATTAATCTTCCTGATTTTTCTGGTTTATGAAGAGATTGCCTCAGTGGCATATCGGTATACACTACTATGGTATGAGCTGGAAGTACGGCCTCATTCTTCTACTTGCTTCGATCAAATCTAGTGCCAACTTTTCTAGTCTTGGATATCTGATCTCTGCTCCTCGGAAGGCCTTGCTAGTGTAATAAATTGGTTTTTGCACTCCATCCTCCATTCTTATCAATGCCGAGCTAACTGCATTCTCCAAAACTGTCGGATACAAGTACAATCTTTCTTCCCATTGGCCTGGACAACAGTGGGGGTGCTCCTAAGTATTTCTTTAACTCTTTAAAGGCTTTCTCACATTCATCATTCCATTCAAACGTTTTTTGGAGTGTTTTGAAGAATGGGAGGCATCTATCAGTTGCTCGTGATATAAATCTATTGAGTGTTGCAACTCGCCTTGAGAGACTTTGCACTTCCTTCTTCGTCATTGGAGATCGTAGCCCCAATAGAGCCTTGATCTTTTCTGGATTTGCTTCAATACCTCGTTGGTTGACAATATACTCGAGGAACATGCCTTCTCGTACTCCGAATATGCACTTGGTAGGGTTCAACTTCATTTGATATTTATCTAATTGATCAAATGTTTGACCTAGATCAATTAGATGGTCAGCAGCTCTCTTGATCTTCGTTAGCATATCATCAACATAAAACTCCATATTGTGACTGATTTGCTCTGCAAACACCTTGTTCATCAGCCGCTGATATGTTGCACCTGTATTTTTCAAACCAAAAGGCATAACATTATAACAGTAAGTTCCCCTAGGGGTAATAAAAGAGGTACTCTCCCTGTCTTTAGGTTTCATTTTAATCTAGTTGTAACCAGAATAAGCATCCATGATGCTCAACAGCTCGTGTCCCAAGGTAGCGTCCACTAATTGATCAATTTGGGGTAAAGGAAAATGATCCTTTGGACATGCCTTGTTGAGGCCGGTTAAGTCTACACACATCCTCCACTTGTTGTTATTCTTCTTCACCATAACCACATTAGATAACCAGTCTGGATATTTGACATCTTCAATAAAGCAAGCATTTTGGAGCTTCTCGACCTCCTCTTGTATAGCTTGGGTCTTCTCGGGGCTGAACACTCTTCTTCGTTGCTTCACAGGTTTGATTTCCTTGTTCACATTAAGTTCATGACACAATAAATTTGGGTCTATTCCTGGCATATCTTCATGGCTCCATGCGAAAGTTTTTTTTCTTCTTTTTAGGAAGGCTATCAATTCCTATTTTAGTGGGGTGTCCAACGATGAACCGATTTGAATTGTTCGTTCTGGGTGTTCGTCGTCCAGAATGACGTTTTCAGTAGCTTCTACCACCTGACTTTTTACGAGCTGCGACTCGTCTCTAGGATCCAACATTTCAATTTCTTCACCTTCATCCACTTGATAGGTGGTAGTCTTTTTCCTATATTCTTCCAGTTCTTCTTGCTTGACCGATGAATAGTAGCATTCCCGAGCTACTTTTTGGTCACCCTTTACAATTCCTACTCCAAAGTTGGTTGGAAATTTTAGGCATTGATGTACAGTAGATGGTACTGCTTCGAACTTCTTCAATCCTACCCTTCCCATGATGATATTGTAAGCTGATTGAACATTCTTATCCATCACTAAAAAGCACACTCTTTCTGTTCGACAAGCAGGCCATGTACCGATGAACATATCCAACTTGATCGTACCAAGTGGAAAAACTTTCTCGCCAGTAAAACCGAGGATGGGTCGATGATATGGCTCCAACTGGGATAGCTTTAGGTTCAAACTATCAAAACATGTGTAGAACATAATATCTACTGAGCTACCATTATCCACTAAGACTCGTGAAATCACTACTTCCTTCATCCTCATTTTGATCACCAATGGGTCATCATGAGGATATAGCACACTTGCGAGGTCATTCTTAGAGAAACCTATGACCAGTTTATCTTTGTTAACCTTCCTCGGGCGATCTTCTTTAGTTAGATTTATCCGTTGAATATACGAAGAAGCTTGAGCCTCGTTGAGGTAAACTTTTCTTTCTGCAGTAAGGTCTCCACCTCCTGCATCTCCACCAGCAATAACATTGCAATCCAATGATCCAAAGTGGATAGAAAATACCTCACGTTCTGGCTGTTTTGGTCTTTTGGGGAGATCAGGGTCATCTTGATCTTCATCCAGGTCTTCTTCATGATTTCTCTTCTTATCTTCTTTTGTTCGTCGAGGAGATCTAGACCTCTACCTTGCTCGGTCGTTGCTTTTTCCACCATTTCGACGAGCCACATACTTGTTTAATTTTCCTCGCCTGATGAGCTCTTCAATTTCATTTTGGAGAGCTATACAGTTTTTGGTCATATGACCATGATCCTTATGGAACTCGTAATATTTGGATTTATCCCTTTTGTCAGGATCTGACTTCATTTTTTCAGGCCAATTTAACTCCTCCCAGTTCTTGATCTCTTCCAGAACATGGTTTATATCTACCTTCAAAGGAGTATAGTTTCCAAATTTCTTCAAATGTTTCAATGCTTGCTTTGCTTTTGACTGCTTGTTACCACCATTATTCTTCTGATCCTTCTTCTCAATCTTCTCAGCCTCAACTTTTGTTTCCTTAGTATCCATGCTCTTTTTTGCAGCCATAGCTTCCTCGACATTCATGATTTTGGCTGCTTTTGCCATTAATTCTGACATGGTCCTAGGTGGATCTTTGGCCAAAGTATAGTACAATTTATTTGGCAACAATTCACTCATCAGAGTAGTGATTATTGTCTTTTCCTCGTAGTCAATAGCTTCGAGCTTCTCGTTATTGAAACGAGTAATATAATCCCTGGTGCTCTCACCTACTTTTTGTCTAACACTTAGCAAGTGTGCTACTCGTTTAATTGGTTTTGCTCCAAAACAGAAGTTTCCAATAAAGAGCTCGGCCAGTTGAAAGAAAGTTGCAATCTTCCCCTGAGGAAGATTGTTGTACCATATTTGAGCAGATCCAGTGAGCGTTCCTGAAAACACCCTACATCGCATCTCGTCTGGAACAGCATAGATATCAGCAGCTGCCTGATATTGTTCTATATGTAGAACAAGGTCAGTTTTTCCATCATATTTTGGTGTTACCACTGGGGCTTTGAACTTTGATGGTGTGGGAAAATCCATAATTGCTTGGATAAAAGGTGTCCCTTGGATAAAAGTTCTTTGTAGAGGATTTTTGGCCTTAGCCATTTCCCCTAGTCTATCCTCCAACCTCTGAATAGAGCCTTTCCATGCGTCATTTGCTTCCTCGGGCCTATTGGTCTGAGCAACTGATCGTGTTGAATTTGCCTCTTGGGATCTTTCACGACGAGCAGCTGGTCGGGATTTGGGCAGAACCTTCCTTTAAATCAGAGAATCATTGAGAGTTCCTTGATGCCATCCTAGGGGGACTTTTATTCCTCCTAGGACCCAAACGATCAAAGGGAGAGACTCTACTCAATCTTTCAAGAGCACTAGTCCTTTCTGGAGATAAAATGACGTTTTGTTCATTATTTGTGGCTCGTACTGATGAAGTTCGGCCAGGTTGATAAGAAAAATCATTAGATCTATCAGTGCGATATGAATCGACATTTCTAGATCGAGATTCCTCTGGGAGTAATGTTCATCTAGTTCGTGAGGAAGGCAATTGGGTATTTATCTGAATGCTTCATTGTCCTGACTGGGCAGGTGCTCCACTCTGGATAGTTTGCATGAGTTATCGCATGGTTTCTTGCATGGCAGTCTGGCCTTGAGCTAAATTAGCCATTATTCCAGTCAGATCTTGGACACTTGGAGGAGTGGATGGATTTGGGGGGTTTCCAGCACTTCGATTACTGAATTCATGATTATCAGCCATTGGGGATGAATTGTTTTGGTGAAAAACGATAGTTTCAGTCGTTTCCCACAGACGGCGCCAATCTGTTGATGTAAAAAAATTAGATTATCTCTAATTATTTAATCACAGATAAAAAAAAATAAGACAAGAGATTTTTAAAGTGGTTCAACCTTGAAAGAATGGTCTACGTCCACTGTTTGTGTTATTGCTGACTGTTTCAAGAATTCTCGATAATGGATTTACCAAGAAATTTCGAGTCCTCTACTAATGAGGAGGTTACACTATATTTATATCCTTGAGGTTGTACATGCAAGAGAATATTACACAGCTGTCCAATAGGCATGTACATCTTTATGATAATAATCAGCATTTAATGCGCATTAAATCCTCTTATTTATTCAGTTATAAATGCTCTGTACGAGGTGCAGTTCGGACCGCCTAAGCTGCTCGGACCATCTAAGTAGCTCGGTATAATAAAGTTCCTCGGATAACTCAAGCTGCTCGGAACGCCTGAGTTGGTCGGGGAGGTTGAGTGCCTCGGAGTCAAGGTGTTGTCAAAATGTTCGCGGGTGCCATGTATATTGACACGTGTCTTCACATAATTGGTCCATGTCAGCAGACTAAATTTAGTATCAACATTAGGGTTCTTGAGGTTTATATAGATTTTTCCCTTTTAAATTGTTATACTTGATGAAAACTCACAGGTTTTACGTAGAAAATTATTTTTTTGCGTATATCACACTTGTAGTATCATTTGTTGGGAGTTTGGGAGTTAAATATGATGATTTGGTTGAGTTTGGAGAAGGATTTCCGTAGCTGGGTTTTTCGCAGTTTTGCCATAACTGCTTGATCGATCGATCGACCAAAGAGCATCGATCGATCGATCGACCCCTCCTGGAAAACTCATATTCCTCTTTTAAATAGTTTATTTCGATTAAAATAAGTAGTAACGTTTGAGCATTATTGTTAGAACATTTTGGGACATAAAGAGGACCAGTAGGACTTAGTAAAAAGGAAGCATTTAATGTAAGCCGAATTTAGGGTTAACGGGGAGTGATTTACACTTAAGAAATAATGGGAACGTGTGACTAAAGGAGTGAGACTCGTAAGGAAGTTACATTATAAAATAAGAGAGTACCTATTGAATTTATACTTGGGGAGATAGGATACTACGAGTGATAAGAAGTAAGTATCGAATAACCCATAAATAAGAATAAAAGAGATGAGCCGTTATACGGGATAATCTAGTAATGTGTACTAAGAATGAATATCATAAGTATGGGTCGTGGGCGTACCTAATTTAGAAATGGGAATGGTATTATACATATATATGACTGTGTTTGTGTATATACTATATACATGTAAAATCACGCCCGCACTACTTGCTATCACTGAAGTTATCGCGTCAGGACAGTCTTATCTCGATGGGACCTTTATGGGGGATATTGACTTGTACCCTAGAATATAGGAATCCTTGGTACAGGCTATCTGATTGATAGTCTGACGGTCCTAAGAGACGTGAGGGTATGTGCTAACCTCTTAGTGACTTGGAACTATGCTTCACCTCAATTTGTATGTGTTTTGTGTTAATACAGTTCGAGAGTGATTCCGAACTAGTATTTCCCTTAGTACGAGTGATACGGGAACTTGATAGCAGAGTATGCCAGCACTATAAATTCTATGTGGGGTGCCGATAGTATATATATATATATATATATATATATATATATATTATATGAGTGATTGAAATATATACAGACTTGAAATTGGGAACTTTCTACTCTGACTAAAAGTAGTTAAGCAATGAATAAATATTTTGACTTTATTATAAGTGTTTGAAAAGTTTGAGGCAATACTGAAAGACTTTATAATGAAATGAGATTCATGTAAAAACTTTACTTTCAAAAATTAATTATCTTAGACCTATTAGTTGTCGGCATAAAACCTCATGAGGAATTTAAGTTAAGCTAAACTTTTGGGAATTTATAGTGCGGTAAGTGTGCACACTAGAAGAGAGGTGAGAATTTCTCAAGAGAGTGTCGCATACTGATATGATTGTTGCATTAGCCGATAAGCATTTTAAATACTTGCTAAACTAAAATTTTAAACTGTTTTACAACGAACTCTGACCCGTTTCCTGTCATCTCTTCTCTCTTGTATATATATGTATATATTACAGGTGCCCAGCCACAGGGGCGTCTTGGTTAGGTGCTTTGGACTGGACGTGCTGCAGGTTAGGTGGGAGTTGTAGGCCATTTGCTTAGACGGTCTCCTTGTTGATTCCATTCTTAGTTCAATTCTAATTAGTTGGGCACGTGTCGCCCGTTTCCTTATTTAGTTGGATTTGTCAGAAATTATGTTCATTTACCTTTAGTATTTTACTCGTTGGGATTTAAATACTGTCAGGATGGTTTTCCTTTATGGTTTTAAAGTTGGTATTAGTTGTCTGATTGGGTAAATTATTGAGTGTTCATTTTCAGCCTTTATAATTGTGTGATTCTTAAACTGTTAATTATTAAAGGTTTTATAATTGGATTTGAATAAATATGGAAATAACGTTTTAAATGATTTTGACACTTAGCTTAATTATTTAGGGTGTTAAATTGGATAGTTTATTTTACGACAGTGATGCTAAGAATGAACCAACCGTTAACCTTGGTTATAATTTAATAAAGGACTGATCACCCGGTATTTAATTAGGCGGGGTGTTACAGAGGTCACCATATAATGATGTTTACCCTCATAAATTTCACCAAATTAATGATGTTTAAGGTCATAGATCACCATAATATGATGTTTCACCTCATAAATTTTTCCAAATTAATGATGTTCAAGGTCTGAGGTCACCATAATATGATGTTTCACCTCATAAATTTTTCCACTAAGCATGATGAAATAAAGTATTGACACAGGAATTCCTCTCTTTATTAATATCCTCTTTAATAAATGATACATGTATTTCAATGAAACAACTGCAATCATGATATGTAATATTTCTTCAAGTGGCCAGCATTCCAAGGATTCGAGAAGGGTTCCCTTTCGAGATTTTCTAGCCAGTAGGTCCCAGGCACAACCTCATCGACTACTTTGTAGGGACCTTGACCGTTCAGGTGGATCTTATTTGCCTTTTGCAACATCTTCTTGAGGACCAAGTCTCCCACAGCTATAGGTCTTCATTTCACCCTTTGGTTGTAGAACCATACAGTTCTCTGTTGGTAGGTTTCCTGCCTTATCTCTACCTCCTCTCCTTTCTTCAATGAGATTAGTATCAAGTCTTCTCTCATCCCCATTCCTCTCGGGGTCATAGGTCTGAACCCTATGAGTGGGGAGTCCTACCTCCGTAGGGATGACGACTTCTGAGCCATGGGCCATCATAAATGGGGTCTCCCTTATTAGTGTCCTCGTTGTCATTCTGTAGGCCCATAACACTGCATACACCTCTTATATCCATCTCCCCTTAGCTTCTTCCAACCTTTTATTAATCCCATCAAGGATTTTTCGGTTCGTGACTTCAGTCTGACCATTTGCTTGAGGTCGTCCAGGAGAAGAGAAGAACTGCTTGATCCCGACTCTTTCGCAATATTTCTAAAAGGAAGCATTCTTGCACTGCATCCCATTATCTGAGATGAGGGTGTTTAGCAGAATGTATCTGCATATGATACTCTTCCATATCAATCGAAAGGTCTTCTTCTCAGTGATGGTGATCATTGGCTCAGCCTCTACCCATTTGGATTAATCAATTGCTACTATTAGAAATCGATAGTTATTCGCAGCTCTTGGCAGTGGTCCTACTAAGTCAATCCCCCATAGAGCAAATAGCCAAGAAGAACTGATTGATGTCATAGGTTTATGATGTTGATGAGGGACAGTGGAAAATCTCTGGCACTTGTCACACTTTTTTATGTAGGCAGAAGCATCTTTAGCCAAGTTCGGCCACCAGTATCCCTGCGTTATTATCCTCTTAGCTAAAGGTTTTCCTCCTATGTAACTAGAGCAAGAACCCTCATGTACATCCTGTAGGATCTGTGGGACCTCTGTGGGATGGACACATCTGAGGAGAGTGAATAGAAAACCCTTTTTATAAAGGACATCTCCTATAATTGAGAACTTGGCATCCTTATATCTTAGCTTCCTCCTTTCCAACTTTGTCTCTGGCAACTCTCCCTGTCTGATGTATCTGACGAGAGGGTCCATCCAAGAGGCTCCTAGATTCAAATTGAGGCAAGGTCTAGCAACCTTTTCTTCCTCAATGGTTGGTTTGAGTAGGATCTTGACTGGTACTGTTCTTCTAATGTCCATCCTAGTTACTGAGGCCAACCTTGCTAGTGCATCTGTCGAGTTGTTCTCTAGGCGGGGTATCCTCTTCATCTTCACTTCTTTGAAGCTTTCTAGCATTATTCTTACCCTCTTCAGGTATTTGTCCATCCTTTCATCCTTGGACTCGTATACTCCCAAGATTTGGTTGACGACCAACCTTGAATCACTATGGACTAGGAGTTAGCCAACGCTAAGAGATTTTGCCAAGGGGAGGCCTGCTATCAAGGCCTCATACTCAGACTCATTATTTGATGCTTTGAAGTTGAATCTCAGTGCGTATTCGATGTCGATACCATTCGGTGTTGACACTATTAACCCTGCCCCACTGTCGCTTTCGCAAGATGATCCATCCATGAAGAGGTTCCATACGTCTTCATCTAAAGATAATTTCCCCTCTGATAGGGTCCCTTTCTTGAAGAGGTACCTATCTTCCTCATTCTCAGCTGCCCCTTTTCTGGTTCTACTGGACATAACCTCTTCCGAATTTTGGAAGACGTTACTATCTGATTCATCTGCAATCTCAACCTCTTCCCATATAAACTCAGCAACAAAGTTCGCGAGTGCCTTCCCTTTAATGGCCACCCTGGGTTGATAAACAATGTCATTCTCCCCCAACTCGATGGTCCACATCATCAATCTGCCAGACTTCAAAGGCTTATGGAGGACTGGTCTTAGTGGGGAGTCAGTGAGGATGACCATAAAGTGGGCTTGGAAATAGGGCTTCATCTTCCTGGAAGCGTGTATCAAGGCGCAGGCTAACTTCTCCATCCGAGGATAGTTCTGTTCAGACCCCTGAAGGGCCTTACTATTGAAGTATACAGGCCTCTGTGCTCCACCGTCTTCCCGTACTATGGCCGCACTTATAGCTGACTTTGAGACTGCAAGATAGACATACAAATTCTCACTCGGAATGGGCCGGGATAAGAGTAGAGTGGATCCAAGGTAGGACTTGATCTCCTTAAAGGATTTATCAAACTCCTCGTCCTACTCGAAGGCCTTTCTAAGCACCTTAAAAAAGGAAAGACACTTGTCCGTAGCTCTTGAAATAAACCTGTTGAGTGAAGCAACTCTTCCACTGAGCCTCTGAATTCCTTTAATAGTTCTCGGTGTCTTCATATTAAGAAAATCTTTGATCTTCTCAGGGTTGGCCTCTATTCCCGTTTGATTGACGATGAATCCAAAAAAAATTCCAGCTCCTACTCCGAAGACACACTTGGCAGGGTTGAGCTTTATCCTGTATAAATCCATGGTGTCGAAAGTTCTTTCTAGGTCGGCCACATGAGTGCAAGCCATCAAGCTCATCATCAACATGTCATCTACATATACCTCCATGGTCTTACCAATTTGATCTTCAAACATCTTATTTACAAGGCATTGATAAGTGTCCCCTGCATTTTTCAGGCCGAAGGGCATGACCTTGTAGCAATAGTTCCCCTTGTCTGTGATGAACTCTTTCTTCTCTCAGTCTTCAGCATCCATGAAGATCTGATTATACCCTGAATACGCATCCATGAATATCATAAGTTCATGTCCTGCCCTGGCATCTACCATCTGATCGATTCGAGGTAAGCGGATGCTATCTTTTGGGAAAGACTTGTTCAAATCAGTGAAGTCTACACAACCTCCATTTCCTGTTAGCTTTGGGGACAATGACGACGTTACATAACCACTCAGGGTATATGACCTCTCTGATGAACTTGGCCTCTTCCAGTTTTCTAATTTCTTCCCTGATGATATCGTATTTTTCCCTGGAGTAAACTCTTCATCTTTGTTTGATTGGCTTGGAGTCTTCTGCACATTGAGTTTGTGTCACATAACCTTCGAGTCGATGCCAGGCATGTCTGTATGGCTCCAAGCGAAGACACTCTGCCTCTTCTTCAAGAGTTTTACCAGATCTTCCTTGATATCGGGTCTTAGGTCCTTATCGATTTGGACGATTTTTTCCAGTTCATCCTCAATGAGGATGACGGATTCTACCTCTTCCGCGGCCTCACCCTTCTTTAATTTTGTTTCATCCCTAGGATCAAGTGTATTAATGTTATATGTGGTTGTTTCCCTCTTATGGGCCTCTCTCTCTTTTGACAAGTTGAAGTAGCATTCTCATGCCGTGGTCTGGTCACCTTGCACTTCCCCTACCCCATAGGGGGTTGGGAATTTTAGCATTTACTGGACCGTTGAAGGCACGACCTCAAAATCCTTGAGGGTTACTCATCCTATGATGAGGTTGTAAAAAAAGAAGATGTTTTCATCCATCATAAAAAAATTGATCTTCCTTGTCAACCTCTTAGTCCACTCGCCTCCCATTCGTACATCCATTTCATACATGCCTAATGGATGAACCTTCTCTCCGCTGGATCCCATCAATGGATGATGATAGGGTACAAGCCTTGCTCTACTGAGGCCTAGGCTCTTGAAGTATGGCCAAAACATAAAATCTGCGGAGCTTCCGCCGTCAACGAGGATTCTCTGAACCTCACACCCATGCACCATCGTGGTGATTACCAAAGGGTCATCATGTGCAGCTAAAATACCTTTGAAATCAAGTCGGGAGAACCCAACTATAAGAGTATCCATATCCACCTTCTTTCTCTTCTGCTTAGACTCTAAAGATTCCAAATTCGCAACCTCTACCTTGGTCACTGACTTTGCCTCTTCCACATGAGCTTTGCGATTAGCTACTTCTGAGCCACCCCATAATAGTCCTCCACAAATGGTGTTAACACCAAAGGAGATCATTCTAACCCTCCCTCTTCACAGGGGCATTGTCATCTTTTGGTGTAAGGTCAGGGTCATCCTCATCATCATCATCTGAGTCCTCAACTCTTCTAGATGGGGCATCTTCCCGACATCTATCGTTTCTCTTATTTTTAGGGTCATCTCTTCCCATCTTAGAAGCTTTACCATCGACATACTTCTTGAGTTTTTCGGACTTTAACATCTTCTCAATCTCATACTTCAAAGCGAAGCACTTGTCTGTCATATGGTCATAGTCTTAGTAGAACTCACACCATAGGTTCTTATTTCTCTTATATGGAGGAGCCTTCAGCTTCTCCGGCCATCTTAAGGACCTGTCATTATTTATCTCGTTGAGGATGTGTTCACATCTCACGTCCAGAGGAGTATAGTGTGCAAACTTGTCGTTCGCACCCCCTTCTTTTCGTCCTTCTTCTTTTGGAATCTCCCACTGCTGCTTCCATTTTCATCCTCATATCTCGAGCCCACTATCCCCTCTGAAGTCTCTAAAATAGATAATATAAGTGCGAGTCTGACCCTCTCGCAGGTGAGGCCTCTCCAGAACAAAACATGTTGCACTAAGGCAACCACTCTTATAGCCTTGTAATAACTGCCTACTATCGTACTAACCATTACTATAAAGTTGTAACCAAGATAATATCATACTCGTATCTCACATCACTAAAACGAGTAATCTCAATCAAGTGTTATAACACTATTAATACACATATTCATCCTCCGCAGATAGCACTAAATATAATCCCGCTACTCTAGGGAAAATATTCACATAATATTAATGTTTATAGTTATACGCATTAAACTCGTCTCACATGCTAATCTAGCAATTAACAAAATATAGTGACTCGCTCGTGTCACATAAAGCAGGCCTCATCCTTTGAGGATAAAACTCATACTTCTACCTTGACAATCGCCTTGACTGCACAAATGGTCTCCAAACGTAACACGCATGTCCAAACCAAAAAAAAAACTACTTTAATCGTTGTCCTTCACTAAGCATCCTACTCTTGTCCCCTATACTCGCTTCGAGAAAAGTTTAGCGCATGTGATTTCACTCTCCACAAAATACCTCATCACATAATCCACCTATCACATGTCATACTAACCATATTAGGATTGTCCTTCTCTCGGACTTTGGTAGACTCGATTTTTGATGGCTACCCCTATTGTTCCCTTAGCCTTGTTGGACCTAAAGAACATGTTACGGCCATAATAGTCCTTACTGAATTCACCATCGCGTGGTAAGAATTAAGCTATCCGAATCATTTAAATGGGTCCCATGATGTGTATCCACACCCCCTTGTGGTGATGCACTACCACCGTTGTATCCAATCTTATTCTTGACTAAATTCTTCAATTCTTTTAGCTTCCCACACAAAGAAGCATTATCATCTTCATTGACAAAGTACGACATTGTCAACCTCTTAATCGACCGTGTAGTAGAATTCCCTTTTAAGTGTTATTAACTATTTTTACGAGTCGATCTTCCACTTGGAGTCCTTTCCTCCATTTGTATCTACATCCTCTGATACAAGATTTGCTAACGATTTAGATTCATATTTACAAATGGACCTATGTCAGGTCCTTCTATGATGAGTTCAGAACATGTGTCAAACTGCTTATCCTGAACATCTGATGAAGGAACTCGTAATCAAACTGCACCTAAGATTCTTCTATAGGCATAGCATTCCACTTCTAAAAGTGGTGGCTGACTCCCACCATGATAACTTTATTCCCACAAGTCAAGAAAAATTTTCTCCAAATTTTCACTTTCAGTTAGCCACACTCCGTCCTATGTCCAAACATTTGGATACATTACCTCCTCTAGATAACACACACAATTTTTGCATTCCTAGAAATTCCATTGATAGTTCTCAACAATGTTTCGTAACACATTGAGTGGTTTTACTATCGCACCTCTTTCGACTATAGCAGCATTTGGAAATCATGGCTGCACCCTAGTCGCCTTTACAGTCCTGTCTTCTCGCGCCATAATTGGGGTGACCTTAACTACGGTCATCATCCTCGATATGCTCTACATCCCCAACTAAGCCTTGCCTCCTCCTGTCCGCCCAACATCCTTTGCCTGCCATATTTCATTGTTCGAACACACACGAACGCAATTAAGATTCACTAATGTGCATACGTTATAGCAGGAGAACGAAATCTCACCATAGAAAACAACAATCCTAAACATAGGGCTCTATATCAAACAAAGTTGCGCTGGAAGCATAATAAGTCATAAAGATCCTAAGGACACTAGAACCTGATGCTCTGATACCACCTGTGACACCCTGCCTAATTAAATACCAGGTGATCAGTCCTTTATTAAATTAAAATCAAGGTGAACGGTTGGTCCATTCTTAGCATCATTGTCGAAAAATAAAATTTTCAATTTAAACACCCTAAATAATTAAGCTAAGTGTCAAAACCATTTAAAACCTTATTTCTATTTGATTAAATCTAGATATGAAAACCTTTTTAATAATCAACAGTTTAAGAATCACATAATTATTAAGGATGGAAATAAACACCCAAGAATGTAACCATACAGATAAACCAATACCAAGTTTAGAAACTACAAATAGAATCATCCTGATAGTAATCAAATCCCAAAGAATACAGAATACGGATAACAAGTGAACATAAATCTCTGCCAAATCCAATTGAATAGGAAAACGGGCGAAACATGCCCTAACTAATCATAACTAAGATAAGAGTAGAATCAACATCGAGGTCGTCTAAGCAATGGCCTGCAACTCCCACATAAGCTGCAGCACATCCGGTCTAAAGAATCTAAGCAAGACGCTCCTGTGGTTAGGCACCTGTAATATATACATATATATACCTATAAGAGAAAAGAGATAACAGGAAACAGGTCAGAGCCCGAGTGTAAAACAGTTTAAAAATAGTTTAGCAAGTATTTAAAATGTTTACCAGCAAATGTAACAACCATGTTAGTATGCGACACTCTCTTGAGAAATTCTCACCTCTCATCTAGTGTGCACGCCTACTGTACTATTAATTTCAAAAGGTTATTGTAACTTAACTTTCCCCTAATATGGCTAAGATAATTAATTTCTGAAAAATTAAGCCCTCTCATATATCTTATGTTATTTACAATAACTCAGTGATGTCACAAAATTCCCAAACACTTATAATAAAGTTGGAGTATTTACACATTTCTTAACTACTTTTATGCACAGACGAAAGTTCCCATACTTAAGCATAAATATATACATTATCCACTCATATAATATATATACTATCGGCACCCCACATAAAATATATGGTGCTGGCATACTCTGCTATCAAGTCCCCGTATCACACATATTAAGGGAATTACTAGTTCGGAATCACTTTCGAACTGTATTAACATAAAACACATACAAATGGAGGCGAAGCATAGGTCCAAGTCACTAAGAGGTCATCACATACCCGCACGTCTCATAGGACCATCTAACTATCAATCAGATAGCCTATACCAAGGAATCCTATGTTCTAGGGTACGAGTCAATATCCCCCATAAAGGCCCAATTGAGATAAGACCGTCCTGACGTGGAAACCCCCGTGATAGCAAGTAGCCCGAGTACGATTTTTATACAGATATATATAATATATGCACAATCACAAGTCATATATATATATATATATATATATATAAATATATACATTTCTAAATTTAGGTGCGCCCACGACCCATAATTATAATTATCCGTTCTTAGCACATTTCACTCGATTATCTCGCATATTTGATTTGTCACTTTTATTCTCATATATAAGTTACTCCACACTTACTTCTCATATCTCGAAGTATTTTATCTTACTAAGTATAATTTTAGTAGGCATACTCTCATGTACCTCCTAGTCTAACTCCCTTACGAGTCTCGATCTTCTATTAAACGTATGCATGATTTCATATGTGTGACTAACTCTCCGTTAACCCATAATTTCATCCTACATTAAATTTCACTCAACGGGGTCTACCTAGACCCTACTGGTCTTCTCTATATCACATTATGCTCTAACAATAATAATCAAGGGTTCCTATGCATTTTAACCGGATTAAAAAAAAGAAGGAAAATACGCAGTTTTCCAGGAGGGATCGATCGATCGAGGGGTCGATCGATCAAGCAGTTATGACGAAACCTGCCATTGTCCAGTTACGGGTTTACCTCTCTAACCTCAACCAAATCTCCATTAATGATCCCCAAACTCCCAAACAACAATACTACAAGTACTATATACCTAACTACATAATTTTCCATGAAAAATATGTCTGAATTCATCAAGTATAACGATTTAATGGGGTAAAATTATCATCGTGCCTAAGACCAATGGGAAGTGGCGAATGTGTGTAGATTTCACTGACCTGAACAGGTCTTGACCGAAAGACAGCTATCCCTTACCTAGGATAGACCAGATGGTGGACGCAACAGCAGGGCATGAGCTCATGAGCTTCATGGACGCTTATTCACGCTATAACCAAATCTTCATGGATGCTGAAGACTCTGAGAAGACAGTCTTCATTACTGACAAAGGGACGTACTGCTACAAGGTGATGCCCTTCGGTCTGAAAAATGCGAGGGCAACGTATCAACGTCTTGTCAATAAGATGTTCAAAGAGAAAATAGGTAAGACCATGGAAGTATATGTAGACGATATGCTAACGAAGAGCCTGAAAGCATGTACTCACGTAGCGTACCTTGAGAAGACCTTCGATCTCATGGACTCGTAAAGAATGAAACTCAACCCAGCAAAGTGTGTCTTCGGAGTAGGAGCTGGGAAGTTCCTGGGATTCATCGTTAATCAGAGGGGGATTGAAGCGAACCCTGAGAAAATCAAGGCATTACTCGACATGAAGACTCCTAGGAGTATCAAGGATGTCCAGAGACTCACGGGAAGAGTGGCTGCCCTTAACAGGTTTGTTTCTAGGGCAACGGACAAGTGTCTTCCATTCTTTAAAGTTATAAGAAAGGCCTTCCAATGGGATGAAGAGTGTGAAAAATCCTTCAACCAACTCAAGTCCTACTTAGGGTATCCCTTGTTGCTGTCTCGGCCCATCACGGGGGAAAGGTTGTTTGTGTATCTGGCAGTCTCTGAATCAGCCATCAGCGCGGCCATCATAGGGGAAGAGGATGGGGTCCGGAGGCCTGTGTACTTCAACAGTAAGGCCCTTCAAGGGTCTGAACAAAATTATCCCCGAATGGAGAAGTTGGCTTATGCCCTAATACATGCCTCAAGGAAAATGAAGCCTTACTTCCAAGCTCACTCCATGGTAGTCCTCACTGACTCCCCACTAAGGCAGGTTATGCAAAACCTGAGAAGTCCAAAAGATTGATGACCTGGGCCATCGAATTAGGAGAATATGATCTTACCTACCAGCCTAGGACAGCCATCAAGGGGCAGGCCCTCGCAGACTTTGTCGCAGAATTCACCTGGGAAGAGGCCGGTAGAAGTTTGGAAGAGGCCGAGACAGATAAAGGGTTAGATGACGGTGAAGAGACGAACCGTAGTGTCTTCCGAGATTCGGAAAATACGGCACCAAACGTCTTTCGAGATCGGGAAGAGGTCATCTCAGGCAAAACCCGGAGCGGAATAGAAGAGAACGAAGAGGATCGATACCTCTTCAAGAAGGGGGTTATGAGAGAAGGGGTTTTCTCATCTGATACAGACGTCTGGAGGCTCTTTGTTGATGGATCTTCCTGTGACAGTGGAAGCGGGGCGGGACTAATACTCTCGGCTCCAGATGGCGCCAACATTGAATACGCCTTGAGATTCAACTTCTAGGCCTCAAACAACGAGTCCGAGTATGAGGCCATGATAACAGGTCTCTTATTGGCAACAACTCTTCGAGTAAAGCGACTCCTACTCCATAGCGACTCAAGGTTGGTTGTCAATCAAGTATTGGGGATATACGAGGCCAAAGACGAAAGGATGGCCAAATACTTAAAGAAGGTAAGAAGGTTGTTAGAATATTTTGAAGAAGCAAAAATGAAGAGAGTTCCTCGACTGAGCAACAATCACGCTGATGCATTGGCAAGGCTGGCCTCAGCAGTGAAGACAGATATGGGAAGGACCATTCCAATCGAGGTCTTAGGAAAGTCAACCATCGAGGAGGACGAGGTATGTAGCCCTTGTCACAATGTGAACCTAGGAGACTCATGGATCGACCCACTCGTCAGATACCTAAGGGAGTGAGAGCTGCCTGAGTCCAAGCTAGAAAGGAGAAAGTTGAGATACAGGGCTGCCAAGTTCTCAATGATAGGAGACGTCTTGTACAAAAAGGGGTTTCTATTGAATCTCCTCAGATGTGTGCATCCCATGGAAGTACCCCGGGTCTTACAGGAGGTTCATGAGGGTTCTTGCTCTAGCCACATAGGGGGAAGGCCCTTAGCCAAGAGGATCATCACTCAGGGATACTGGTGGCCTACCTTGTCTAAGGACGCTGCAGACTATGAGAAGAGGTGCGATAAATGTCAAAGGTTCGCCACTATCCCTCATCAACCCCATCAGCCTATGACGTCAATCTCTTCTCCATGGCCATTTGCGGTATGGGGAATTGACTTGGTAGGACCTTTGCCAAGAGCTGTCAACAACTATAGATTCTTGATAGTTGCCATTGACTACTTTTCAAAGTGGGTGGAGGCAGAATCGATGATAACAATTACAGAGCAGAAGACCTTCCAGTTCATTTGGAGGAACATCATATGCAGATATGGCCTCCCAAACACTCTCATCTCGGATAATGGGACCCAGTTCAAGAACTCCTCCTTAGAAAAGTATTGCCTAATAGTGGGGATTAAACAGTTCTTCTCATCTCTTGGTAGACCTCAGGCAAATGGCCATACCGAGGTCACAAACAGAACCATCTTGGACGGAATCAAGAAGAGGTTAGAAGATGCGAAGGGGATATGGACAGAAGAGGTCTACGCTGTGTTATGGGCCTACAGAACCACGACAAGGACACCAACAGGAGAAACCCCATTCATGATGGCACATGGCTCAGAGGCCGTCATACCAACGAAAGTAGGACTACCAACTCATCGAATTCAGACCTACGACCCAGACAACAATGGGGAAGAGAGGAGGCTAGACCTGGATCTTATCGAAGAAAGAAGAGAAGACGCAGAGGTCAAAAAAGCAGCCTACCAGCAGCGGGCAACGAAATTCTACAACCAAAGGGTGAAGTCAAGACCCATTGCAGTGGGAGACCTAGTCCTAAAGAAGACCCTACAAAAGGCAAATAAGCTACACCCAAACTGGCATGGCCCCTATAAAGTAATAGAAGAGGTTGTGCCTGGAACTTACAGGCTAGAAAACCTAGAAGGAGAACCTTTCACTAACCCATGGAATGCTGACCACCTAAAGAGATATTACATATGATGTTGCGTAGAATTTTATGTAAATGTACCATCTTATTGAGAAGAGGTTATTAATAAAAAGATCAGTTCCTATGATAACTCTTATTCCATTTTTACATCAGAAATTATGAGGATAACATCTTAGGTGATGACCTCAGACCTTCGTAACATCACTCGATGGTGAAGAAGTCTGAGCTCAGAAATCTTAGTTAGATGACCTCAGACTCTTAACATCATTAAATTGGTGAGATTAATTATGAGGATAACATCTTAGGTGATGACCTCAGACCTTCATAACATCACTCGGTGGTGACGAAGTCTGAGCTCAGACACCTTAGTTAGATGACCTCAGACTCTTAACATAATTAATTTGGTGAGATTAATTATGAGGATAACATCTTAGGTGATGACCTCAGACCTTCGTAACATCACTCGGTGGTGAAGAAGTCTAAGCTCAGACATCTTAGTTAGATGACCTCAGATTCTTAACATCATTAAATTGGTGAGATTAATTATGAGGATAACATCTTAGGTGATGACCTCAGACCTTCATAACATCACTCGGTGGTGACGAAGTCTGAGCTCAGACATCTTAGTTAGATGACCTCAGACTCTTAACATCATTAAATTGGTGAGATTAATTATGAGGATAACATCTTAAGTGATGACCTCAGACCTTCATAACATCACTCGGTGGTGACGAAGTCTGAGCTCAGACACCTTAGTTAGATGACCTCGGACTCTTAACATCATTAATTTGGTGAGATTAATTATGAGGATAACATCTTAGGTGATGACCTCAGACCCTTATAACATCACTCAGTGGTGACGAGGTCTTAGGTCAGACACCATAATGGGATGACCTCAGACCCTTAACATCATTAAATTTGTGAGATTAATTATGAGGATAACATCTTAGGTGATGACCTCAGACCTTCATAACATCACTCGGTGGTGACGAAGTCTGAGCTCAGACACCTTAGTTAGATGACCTCAGACTCTTAACATCATTAATTTGGTGAGATTAATTATGAGGATAACATCTTAGGTGATGACCTCAGACCCTCATAACATCACTCAGTAGTGACGAGTTCTTAGGTCAGACACCATAATGGGATGACCTCAGACCCTTAACATCATTAATTTGGTGAGATTAATTATGAGGATAACATCTTAGGTGATGACCTCAAACCTTCATAACATCACTCGGTGGTGAAGAGGTCTGAGCTCAGACACCTTAGTAGATGACCTCGGACCCTTAACATCATTAATTTGGTGTAGTTATGGGAATAACATCGTAGGTGATGACCTCAGACCTTCATAACATCACTCGGTGGTGAAGAGGTCTGAGCTCAGACACCTTAGTAGATGACCTCGGACCCTTAACATCATTAATTTGGTGTAGTTATGGGAATAACATCTTAGGTGATGACCTCAGACCCTAATAGCAATTCAGTGGTGAAGAGGTTTGAGGTCAGGATTATTGATCGAGTATAAACAAGATATCGCAACAAAATAATAGAAGTGATCACATGACATTCAGCAAAATTAAGTGAAGACAGCCCTCCTCAGAGGTTGATATATGAAGAAATAACAAATATCCTGCAATTACAAAAAAGTTATGGTGTTACAAGTTACAAGTTACAAATCCTAAAGGTTTGGGGGGAACATTAACAGTCTCGGCCGGGTTGGCTTGATCAGCATTAGTTACCTTGGCCACGTCATCAGTATGGTCTTCCCCTCCGACCTCGGTCCCTCCCAGAGTTGTAGTCTCAGCAGGAGCAGCAGCCTTGTCCTCCACCTCTTGAAGAGCCTGTGCAAACTGGGGGTCAGCAAAGCTGAGACCTACAAAGTCAGAGGCCTTTAAATTACCGACCTCCTTCTCCCGGACTTCAGCCCATTTGGTAGTAGCCTTAATACCTCTTTCGAGATATTCAAAACCAAAACCCATGAACTCGTCCGAGGCTTTGTAGTCAGAAATTATTTGGGCCGAGGCATCTTCAAGGGAAGCCTTGACAGCCGAGCTGACCTTCTGCTGTAGAACGTCATCTTTGGCCTTCAGGGCTTTGGCATGATCTTTGATGAGCAGAGAAATTTCTTTCTCCAACCCCTTAGCCTTACTTTCAGAGTTCTGCAGCTCTGATTTCAGACGATCGACCTCAGCATTTAGGGCGCTCTGAACCTTCTCGGCCTCTTTCCCCTTCTGGATGAGGGGCAATTTCCTCAGAGTCCAGTTCGATAGGTGGTGCATAGCATCCACTCCCTGCACATTTAAGGAAGAGGTTAAGCTGGAGAAAAGTCAGATGTTGCACTTATAAAATTTTGACGAGAGATCAAGACGTACCTGAACGGCTCTGTGAAGGCCGAACTCAACCAGTAATTGTGTATCCAGAGACCTGAAAAAGCGCTTGTCAGCCTCGGTCATTGCAGAGCCGATGGCGTCAAAGGCCTGCAGACTATGGCCGATAATGCTGTTAGATAACTTCAGCTGGTCCAGGCGGGCCGATAGGGCGTCGGCCGAGGAGATTGGAATTGCAGCATCAGAGGCCTTCTTCTGTCTCAAGGTTGGACTCTGATCCTCAAAGGCATGGGCTTCTGGGGCCCTCTTCTTTGAGGCCTGAGATTTGGATGTAGAGGGAGCTGGGGGAGGAGCGTTCAGACCGGCTTTTTTGGCAAGTCTCGCTAAGCTCGGTGCAACCATCTCCCACAGTTCGTCTGAAATGCCTTGTGGTCGCTCTGCAAAAGTTAAAAGATATGGGTTAGAGATCAGATATGAATGAGTTCAGAGGTTAAACTTAAAAGAAAAATCCTTACCAAAGTCAACAAGGGGACTTCCACCTAGGCCCGTCCCCGAGAGATAATGGGGGGTCAGCAAATGTTCGAACTTAACAAAAAGACCATGTGCCCCTTGGTCTTGCAGGGCTTTCACCGTCTGGATATTCTGAAGACTTAGACCAGGGTCGGCCCTGGCAGACATGGTGACCTTACCCCATTTGAGGGGTATCCTCGGCTCAAGTGTGGAAGAGGGAACGCATGGGCCAAATTACCATGGTCCATAGGCGAAAAAATAGCGGGGCTTTCAATTATGGTTTGAGGTCTGAGTCACCTGGAGCATTTTCTTCTCAGGCCTCCGAGCCACAAAATGATAGTAGCTCGGATGGTTTTTGGCCGAGGTTGGGACATAACAACCAATGAAGACCTGAACTGGGAGGTTAGAGTGGTGGACTGCCCTCCATAAGATAATGGCCCCTATGATGACTCTCCAGGCATTGGGGGACAGCTGTGAGGGAGCCAAATTGATATAAGAGAATATGGATTTGATGATGGGATGAATGGGTAGGAGAAACCCTAACTTAAACATCTGCTCGTACAGGCAGATTTCTCCATCCCGGCCATGATAGGCCCTCTCTTCCCTCAGAGGTCTCCTTAATTTTATGGAAGGACCAATGGAGTACGAATATCTGAAGCAGAGAAGATCCACCTCAGTTACCGTGCTCTCGAACTCGGCCGCCTTAGAGATGTCGACATCGCTTTCAGCATCTTCATCATCATCAAGCTCAACGTCGGTCGGAGCAAGAATGGGTGGCACACCCACACTCGGCTCAAAAATTTCAACCTCTGAAGAAGAGGCTGAGGTGCTTGAGCCAAAATGAGATGAAGCTCGGCCGGAGACCTCGACCTGATCAGGGGCCTGACCAGGCCGAGGTGTGAAATCCATGGTTTCCTGAAAAGAGTCCACAGACATAGGGTCTGAGGTGGAAGACTCAGACTCAGACATCGGTATGGGGTCGGCAGGGACCTCTGTCTGATAGAAGAACTCAGGGGGATCAGGATACACCACCTTGAGAGGTGGGGAAAGATAGGTCTAATGGGAAATTCTTGCAACCTACGAGCCTCTTCTTGGGCCCTTTCTATTTGCCTAATCTTTTCTAGGGTCTTCTCTCTGAGAGAGGGGAAATCCTCAAGAAGTTGGTATAAAGGTCTGAGCATCAGAGGACGACCCTAAACTTCGGAATAACTCCTAAAACTACAAACAGGATTGACTTATAAAGTAAAGAAATCTAAAGATCAAACTTAAAAGTTTAAGGCGAATATTGTTCGCCTGAAACTATGGAGATCGCCGAAAAAAGATGAAGCTCGCCGGAAAGTGCAAACCAAAAGCGAAAAACAAAGGAAATGGAAGGGAGAAAATACCTGGAAATGAAATAATGAAGGCAAATGAAGAAAGCTCGCGAAAAAACCAACAAAGTCCTCGACAGTAGAGCGTTGAGTAAAGAAGCTTTAGAGAGAGAAATGGCAAGATCAAATCATGCACAGGAGAGAAGAAGTGAAGAAGAAGGAGGGAAAAGGGTTTTGAAACCCTTAAATACATGGGTGCGTTTCCCAAGGCCCATCATTGCCTTGGGAGCCCCAAAGGGCGGTTGACAGCACACGCCTACCAAGTGAGCATGCTCCAACATTGGACAAGTGTCAAGCAAGTACTGGTTCGTAAGAAGACAGGCCTCGGATGCGTACTAATCCCCTAGTCACCTTCCCTCATATGTGACTAGGGGCTTGGGGGTGATTGATATGCCCCAAGTGTGACCTCGGCCTAGAGACACCAACCTCGGCCGAGGTGATGGCCGAGATATTGACCGACCCTGGATAAGCCATGGGCCCACGATATCAGCCCTCGGCCTTAGTAAGGTCGGCCCAGGACGACACTATCACCTACATTTCCAATGGACACTACGCGCATCACAGGCATCAACATCATTCTCATATACCTGGGTATGGCAACCTCGGCCGAGTGTAGGCCGAGGTGACAAGAAGCCTTGGTAATCTTCAACATGGAATCAGTCCAACCTCGGCTGGGGCCGACCCCATCATACTCTCTCGGCTGAGATCAGGCCGAGACTCCCTATGGCACATCTCAAATTGAACGAATATCAAGCCTTTACAGCTCGGCCTCTCCCAGGCCGAGGACATGCACCATTATGGCGGTCGAGCATCTGTTGACATTTGGATAAGGACACATGGTCACAAATCAGTTGTCACAAGATTATTCTCCACACGTGGGGAGAATATTTCATCATCATTCCTTACATGTGACAGTGATAGGTGGCTTCCCCCTATTGGTGAGGCTAACACACATGTGCATATTACATGCATGTGGGTACACTACACCCCCTAAGTACTATATATATATAGAGGTCATCCTCTACCTTGAGGGGGCCAGATATTCAACCCTAGCTGAAACTCTGACTAGATACACAGTAGAGAGAGAAAGCTTGAAAGATTGTATCCATGGCCGTTAGTGCCTTGTTGCAGTGAGGTTATTCACACACACACACACAGTGGACGTAGGCCAATTTAGGCTGAACCACTTATATCCTGGTGCTCTCTCCTCTTCTCCTCATCTCATTCTCTTACCTTTTACATAACTATGATGCCATTGTTGTTCTTAGATTGGGCTTGAAAACACCTTATCTGGTGGTGCTAATTTCAGCATCATCATTCAAGAACCCTAATTTTTCTTTTACTTTCCATTCTTCCAATTCTTTTCCAGATTTATTATTTCTAAATCCATACAAATTCGTGGTTTAACCTCTACATGTGATTTAGATGTCCAGATTATGTCTACTTCCTCTACAACATATGATTTAAGTCTCTAAAATATTAAATTCTTTCATGAAACATGCTCTTAACAAACCTAGACTAACATGATTGAAACATTAACTAAAAATAAAGAAAGATAAATACTTTCTTGGAATTTGAGTTTCTGATTTGTGGACGAAAAAGCCATGGTTTAATTCCTCATCGCGTTTTGGTGGTGGTGGCGGTGCAAACGGATGAGTTCTTGTCATTGGATTGCTTGGAAAGCTTCCTATCTTCTTCTCTAATGGCCGTTCTAAGGTTTTTTATTTTTTAACCCTAAAAGGCAACTCCTAATTGCTGATATAAATATTGGAAATTCGTGGGTTTAATTACCCAAAAATACAAAATGTCTAATATACCGTCCCGAGATGTCAATTAGGCCTAAAAATGCCCCGAGACCCAAACTAAACCCCCAGGTACACTTTTCTAACTATCTCGACCCTTCCGGATACTCTGGCACACTCAAAATAACCATATGGGAGACTTACAATTTATTCACTTTTAATAATAATAATTTAGTCCTGACACGACACAGGTGTGTCCCGACTTAATTTTCATAATTGCCATTTTATTCACTCGTGATAATTTTTATAAAATCAATCTTATACATTACTTTACTCATTTAGTAATATTCGACAAATTTCCAATAATTACTAACTCTCGTCACGCTAGTAAATATTTAAATCAAATTTCCAGATTAATATTAAATTAATTTATCTCAATTAAATTTAATAAATCTCTAAATTTAAAAGCCATAAAAATACGGGGTATTACATACTTCCCCCTAATAACGAAACTTCGTCCCAAAATTCAGAAAATAAGGCCTACCTGGTAAAATAATACTGGGTACCTTATCAGTACGCAAACTATCTACATAGTAAGGCATTCAATCACTATAGTGTAACAACCCGGATTTTTTTAAATGGGAATTTTTAAATTAATTTTGGAAATCGAAGAAAAATGAAATTTTGGATTTTATAAATTTTATAATTTAAAGTGTTGGTTTTTATATTTGAAAAATGAATTTTCAAACGGAATTGGAATCGGAATTAAAATAGGGTTTTAATTGAATTTTTATTATATAGAAGAGTCCTCAAAACATAAAACTCTCTAGTAAAAATAATATTTTTAGAAATCCGACCGTCCGATCAAGCTGAATTTTTGTCAGCAGTCCTGTCTCGCTGTTCGCTACAACATACTAATATTTCAAGCGATTTTAACGGTCCGATCGTCCGTAATGATTTTTTCAAGTATTTGTATTTCATTAGGACTCTAATTCTTTTTGGTATATAAACATAAAGTGACGAGTTTAGATCTTTTAAAACACATTTTAGCCTTCTCAAAAATCAGAATCCTCTCATCTTCTTCATCTTCTTCAACCTCAAAACCCTAGCCCCATTCTACATAACTTTCAACTCAAGTTTTGTCAAGATTAACCGGATTTTCTCAAGACGCGTCAAGAACGAATCTTTGTCAAATTTTTGAGAGGAATACACATTCAAGATCATATTTCTAAACCAACTTTTATTCAGGCATGAATACTCTATTCTTTTCCTTTAGTATTATGCGTTTTAAGTGTCGCCTAAACACTTAATTACATGTTTTCTTAAAAATAATTAGTAACTTAATTAGAAAAAGTGAACACTAATTATGGGGATGTTTTTATTAAATCTTTTAAATCTGAATAATATTCATAACCCTTGGGTACGTAGGATTGATGAGTGATTTTGGGTTTCATTGGTGTAGGGTGCATGTAGAAAAACCCTAGCTTTAAAATAAATGATTTTTGGGTGCGTATAACTCATGTAATACATGTAGATATAATAAAATTTTGTTTTGATGAATATATGATGAAAACTTGGTATATTTAATTTAAAATAATTAAATGAGATTATTTGGGTATTGTTGACGTTGTGATAATTAAATTAAAGATTTAATTGAATTGGACTATCATGCGTAGTTTTATATATTGACTAATTATGCTTGTTTGTGTGACTTGTTGGTATTATGATGTTTCCTTTGTGAGGACGGGTTGTTGGGTATTATTGCTCTCCCTATATTTTAGAATGCCTTCTAGGTATGGGACAAGTGGGTATGTCTTTTGATGATTTACGCCTTATAGGTATGGGACTAGTGAGGGTAGATTATCGCGTTTTTATCATCTTTGGGGTGGGCTGATTTTTGATACTTTATCGTCGTTACGGTAGTCTAAGTACGAGACTAAGTTAAGTTTTATGTTAGAAAATCCTCCTGTACATAGGATAGGACGTATTGATAACTTGGGGACCCTTAGGTATGGGACTAAGGGGTATTTTGAGGATCTCACATCGATTAAAAGGGTGGGGTGATTATAAATTGTGAATTGAGAAATTGAGAACTAATACCTAAGATAATAAGACGGGTATTAAAATATATTGGCGACATAATCAGCGAGGGCCGACAGTTTAAACGGGCCAGCCGGCGTTTTATGTCGTGTCGTGTGTGGAACCTTGTCAATCAGCGAGGGCCGACAGTTTAAACGGGCCAGCCGGCGTTTTGACAAGGGGATGTGTATTTTGGTGGAGAAATCACCCGAGGCGGGAGGACCGCCATAATGAATTTTGGTGAATTATCACCCGAGGCGGGAGGACCGCCATACCTAATAATTATGGAAGTAAGAACATAAATAATTGAGAAATTTGATAATTTGGGTTAATTAATAAAGGATTAACTCCGCGGGACTTGGGAATTTAAAATCATATTGGTGTGCCTTTATAAATGGGGATTTCTGCGGGTAGTTAGTGATTTATATTTATCGCGTTTAATTATCCCGTTTAGTTTAAAATATTCTATTGTGATATTTATTGCGTATAATGCTACTGTCTGGATTCAAGGATCCTATTTGAGGGGAGTAGTGTGTATTCTTGCTCGGGGCTTTGGCTCTGACCCATGCGTTGACTAATCTTTTTCAGGATTAGAATTTGGAGAAGCTGTATAAGTTTATCGGAGTTATCATTGGAGGTGCAGCTGGAGTTATTTACTTTATGGCATAGTTTAGTTAGACTTTCTTTTCCAGTCGTATTATGAGACTTCATTTGAGTTTTATTGGGCCATTCGGTTCCAAAGTTGTTTAGAGGATTTATTTTGGGATTATTTCAGATTTTATTTAATCATTATTGGAGATTGGATTTTTTTGGAGTTAGCATGTGATGGATCTTTTATCGCTTAGTTATTTGTGATCATTTGAGATTGACCAATTATTTATCTTATGGACTGATTTATTTATGTCTCATATCTGTCTCATGCTAAGAATGGTATTTATTTAGTTCACGCCCGACTTAGTTTTGGTGGCGGCCGACGCCAGAATTAGGCGGGGTGTGACATATAGTCCCCGCCTCACAACAATCATTCTCATTAAAGAAACTTCACATTGTGCTTCTATCCGATAACATTCGCATAAGACACGCCTATAGATTATTAATTCCCATTATTAATATCATTAGGAGGCCGTACCTCGCTACATTACAACTACTCGTATTTATCTAAACACAAAAATCCCATTCTGAAAGAAACCATACGAACATCTGACCACTCTTGTTCGCCTAAAACAGCCGTGGTAATTCCACCATAGTCATTAAACTCTAACTCGACCAAATCTAAAATTCTGATTATCCGCTCACCTCTAAACATACAGAGGGAGAATAGTTAAGGTTTTTCCACACCCAAAACCTCCATAAGTACCTCGTTCACGACAAACAGGTACGAGCGCTTCCACGGAACTCTACCATACTATACTTCACTTGCTAGCTATACCCATTGTGGAAAACAAATGATCACTAATATTCCAAAACTACCTTAACGCGGCTCCATTATCGTTAATCACCGTGCACCTACTCCCCATCTATGGGTGATATATCCTACTCAAAATGAAGCGTTACCCCCGTTGCTTCCTGAAATCCCATATTGAAGGTGGGATTCAAAAATCTCATCCCGATTCTGAAAATAATACCGTATAGGACCACTTACCGGCGCGATCCTTCCTTTCAAAGGAAGACTGGGGCACACTAGTTAATATTGTAAATCACCCCAAAGGAATATCAATCATTTCCTTCTTAGGCGACTCATTCCACATGTTCGGATGAATCCTTGATTTTTCCTTGAGGATGGCAACCCATCTAAGTAACTTTACCGACTTTACCGGCCTCTTCCGTTACAAGAATTGTCGATAGCCACAAAGTTCTCTGGTTGATTCTCTTATTCCAATCGATCTCTATCTATGAGTGGTGCATGCATAGGCTACTCACTATGTCCCGCTAAACATCGACTCTTCCTTAAAATGTCTAACATTAAGTGAAACTTAATTCTCCCCATCTTTCCTTGGCATATACCGAAAGTTCCGACCCGTGCACTTTTCTCCACGATGTGCACTTCTGGACCTTTTATACCATACTAACATCATCACTTTTTATATGTGCAAGTCGCTCTCATATTTGACTAATTACAACTCCTCTTTGAGTGTTCTCCATAATAATTAAATTCTACCCTTCTCAAGGAATACCCCTTTTTAAATGGCTTCCCACGGCCTTCCAACCAAGTTTGGGTGTGCTACCCTAGTCACACACGTATATATGGATAATCGTTCTTCATGCAATGCTTAATTCACTCTACCACTTCCACCTCGTTATGTTAGTCACACAAATATATATTCCACATGTCTATTTTCACGTCCCTTCAACTCGAACGATTCTAACATCAGCTAACTAGGATGTCCACATTTTGTAACACCCCGATAGCTAGGGAAGAGCGAACGGCATGCTACTTATCGATAAAACTACCCAGATTCAACAAAATTCAAGGAATAGAGCATCTAAATCCCACAAAAACAAAAAAGAAACCACTAATCTCAAATCTCTTCAAATAACTACAACAATTCTCTCGAATAATTACAACAACTAAAATAATCACTAATGCTCTACGGACTATTTGGTGCACTAGAAATGACCATACGGGCGACTTATAATTTATTCACTTTTAATAATAATAATAATTTAGTCCTGACACGACACAGGCGCATCCCGACTTAATTTCCATAATTTCCATTTTATTCACTCGTGACAATTTTTATAAATCAATCTTATACATTACTTTACTCATTTAGTAATATTCGACAAATTTCTAATAATTACTAACTCTCGTCACGCTAGTAAATATTTAAATCAAATTTCCAGATTAATATTAAATCAATTTATCTCAATTAAATTTAATAAATCTCTAAATTTAAAAGCCATAAAAATACGTCTTCTGCCTCCAGATCATCATACATATCCTCAGGGTAATGGTTTCCTTGCCTCCCCGTACATAAACGCCTAGGGTCAGCAACATCCCTCCTCCGCTGAGGAGTAGGTTGGTCTTTACGCGGCGCCTGTGGTTGTCCCCTGGCTTCATGATGAGGTTGAAAAGTTGTCGGAGTAATCATCTACGGTGAGACCCTAGGTGGCCTCATCATATTTTAACTGAGTTGTGCAAACTTCTCCTTTATTACCTGCTGCATTGACAAGGACCTCAAGGCTGTATCCACCTCAGCCATTTCGGACTGGGGTGGTGCCTGGATGGAACTAGACCCTCCAGCGCCAGACGGTGGAGAGGGTGGTGGTAACTGTGGTGCCATATGTTAAAACTAAAGAGCTTGTGAAGAATATGAGTTTAATACCTTAAAGGACCTCTTTCAATAGTGAGACAACTCCACGTAAGGGGTGAGGCATGGTTCACCACCACAGTCTCCTGCGAGGTTAAGAAGAAAAAGAGGAAGAGACAGCTTCTCATTCCCACAAACGGTGCCAAAATGATGATGCTGGAAATAGTACCACCAGTCAAAGTGTTTGTAAGCTCAAACCAGTGATAACAATGGCAGCACTAGAGTTTATTAAATATAAGAGAGTGAGGTGAGGAGAAGAGGATGAACACTTGAATATAAGTGGTTCAGCCAATCTGTCCTATGTCCAGTGTGAGTGTGTGAGTAATATCACTGAAATAAGGCACTTATGGCTATGGATACAATCTCTCAAGCTTTCTCTCTCTACTGTGTAAAATGACAGAGTTTCAGATAAGGTTGCAAATTATCGATCCTTTATAATGTTGAGGATGACCTCTATATATAGTGCTTATGGGGTGTAATGTACCCCCCAAGAATGCAATGAGCACCTCCATGAAGGTCCAACCAGTGCAAGGAGGACACCTGGCTGATCTCAACTAAGTAATAATGACCTCAATATTCCCTCATGTGGAGGGAATGATTCAGTTATAACAGACTTTCCCACGTGTTCCAAGGCATACATATGCATGTAAATGCTCGGCTGTCTTCGATTGGTACCAACCTCGGCCTGGGTGAGTATGATGTTGGTGGAGTACGGCCCTTGCACTGCCTGAGATCAATGTTCCATGAGCACCTCAGCCAGGATATCCGACCGAGGTTGGGTATAAGGTGTAACGTCGGCCAAGGCCGATGATGACATGATGATTGTTGATTAAGCCTATGAGGCTTTTTCTGGTTCTCAAGTGATACTTGTAACGTCGTCCATGGTCGACCTGATGGATAGCTGATCCCATGAGTTATGTAGACCTCGACTGATACCCAATTGAGTTGGTACTTGTAGCGTCAGCCTTGGCCGACCTGACGAAGGATGACATCGCTGATGGTTAACCTTAAGCTCTTATTACCTCGGCCTTCATACAGGCCGAGGTTGATGTCTCTGAACTGGCAGGTACACTTTGGGCATATCAGTATACGACATACTCAAATGTAAACCGAATAATAAAATAATGTTCTTACATCGTTCAAGGATCTTCTTGATGTAAGTTTGTTGAGACTAATAAATAAGTTCTTTAAATGATCCCTCGTCATCTTAACCCCTAGCACATAATGTGCTTCACCCATGTCCATCATCTCAAAAGTAGAGGACAACCAATATTTAGTGGCAACAATGGAATCCATGTTATTCCCATCTAGTAAAATGTTTTCAACATTCAATGATAGGATAAGAAGATTTTTCTTGGATCTTTTCAATTACACACAATGGTCTTCCTCAATCATCTCAAAACCTATGGAGGTAATGGAAAGGTGAAATCGAAAATAACATTTCCTCAAAGATTGCTTTAGACCATAAATGTAATGTTTTAGGCGACATACTTTGATATTTATCCCTTGACCTGAAAACCCATGGGTGAATCCATATCGATGTTCTCGTATATTTCTCCATCGAGAAATGCAGTCTTAACATCCATATGAAAAAGTTCTAAATCTAAATGTGCGATAATAGCTAGGATGAGACTGATTGAGGCAAATCTCACCATTGGGGAGAATGTATCATCCTTGTTAATACTATGTTTCTGAATGTACCCTTTTGAGACTAAGCTTTCCTTATACTTATCAATTGACCCATCTATGCCACGTTTTATCTTCAAGTTTTGTTTGAAGAATTCTTACGTTCCGACGAAAGATCAACTCTTGTTTAGTATTAGATGAAGGTACTTATACATTAGAAGCACACTTATCATCATCCTTTATAGAACATAAGAGACCATTCCTGTAAGGCCCTAAAACGTGATTAGGAATGTTAATTATATTATTAAGTATAAGTTATAAGTTGGTGAGGGGTGTTAAACATGTTAATTATCACATTTGGGGGAACCATACTCATGTGATATATATGTTGTTTACATTAGATGCTAATTGAGCTTAGGATCGGGGATAACATATTTAGGGCATATGATTAGTTATGTGTTTAAATGCATCATGAAAATATGTTTATAATGCATCATTGTGTTTATAAAATTAAACTAGGGTGTAAGTTCAAAATTGACGATGTTTAGTCGCAAAATGTGAAAGTTATGAGATTTTTCGATAAATTGCAACTTTCCTGTTCGAGCCCAAATTAGGTGTACTAATTTTATGAGTTTGGGAAAACATAAAATATGAAAGTGGTAGATATATAAGTTATATATATGTAGAGACAAAGTGGGAGTAAATGAGGCCCCCGTAATAGTGAGTTATGGTGATTTTACCAATGTGGGATAAATGTGATATTACTAGAATTGTCTGATTGGACCTCTTGTCCAACCAATCACATGCACCCACCTTAAAGTAGTCACATGGCTAGGTTTTTACGTTATAATATTGTAGGAGGGTAGTGAGACTGGGGTCTATGAATAACTGGAAAGGGTGAGGCGTGACCCACTCCAATGGACGCTGTCTGCAAGTCTTCAAGGTCTCCTGATGCAACTTCTGAAGGAAAACTTCTCCTTCCGGTAACAATGGAACTCAAGCTTCAACTCACTCCCTGCAAGAAGATGAACTTTCACAGCAAAAATAGCAATTTTCTCAAGGGAAACACCTGAGAGTGATGGCTGTCAGTGGGGAGTGAAGGAACAAGGCACTCAGCACTATGAGAATGAGCAGGGAGAGAATACTAGGTAGGTCTGGTGATATTTTAGCAGAGTAACAGTGCAATTTCTATTGTCTATCTCTCTTCTTTTTTTATGACCTTGCCCAGGGGTCCTATTTATACTTGGGCACTAAGGCTGGGTTGGCACTTTTGGCGCCAAAACTTAGAGGGTTGGTGAGGGACAAAGTCTGCAGTGTACTATTTGTCCCTACCTGCAGGCAGGTCTGCCTGTCCCCTCTGGCAGATGCCCCCTGGCGCCGACCAAAGTTCAAAAGCAAATATGTCTTCTAATGGAGACAAAATATCTGATTTGCTAAATATCTTTTTAAACGGTAACTTTGATACAAACTTTGTAAACTTGAGGGGGGGTCTCGAGGACCACCTCCTCTAAAATATTTGCAAGCTTGAGGGGGGTCTTGAGGACCCCCTTCTAAAATCATTTTTCTTGAGATGGGTTTAGAGGACCCTCTCCTCTAAAATCATTTTATAAACATTTCTTTTCTTGTGAGCAGCCAGCCCTTTGGCTGCTCACTTCACTTGTGACTAAGTGTGAGGTGTGTGAGGACTGGGTGACCCTAGGGTCTCCTACTAGTATTCTCTCAATCCTATAGTGCCAAGTGGTTGAGCTTGCTCAACATACCTTGTCCCTCAGCCGCCAAGCCAAAACTCCCAGGAGGTCCCGACGCGCCTGTTCGAGCCCTGCTTGCTCGACTAGGCAACCTGTACAAGAAAGTAAAGTGTTAGTGTTGTTGTTCATTTAGAGACTGTTGTTTCATGATGAAAACTCCTGTAGCAGCACTTCTCGAAGTGCATTTCTGCAGTGACCCTTGCAGTGGCGCTGACTCTTGCGGTGACGCCGACTCTCTCAACTGTCCTCACTGCAGTGGCCCTTGAAGCGGCGCTGGCGCTTGAAACGGCGCCGACCCTTGCGGCGGCGCGGACCCCTGCATCGGTGCTGGTATTTGGAGTGGCTTCGACACTTGCAGTGGTGTCGACACGTGACGTGGTTCCGATGCTTGCAGCGGCGTCGACACTTGAAGTGGCGCCGACGCTCGAAGTAGCGCTGATACTTGCATTGGCACTGACATGTGAGGCGGCGCCGACCTTTGTTGTGGCGCCGACGCTCGAAGTGGCGCCGACGCTCGACGTGGCGTTGATACTTGAATTGACGCTGACATGTGAGGCGGCGCCGACCTTTTTCGTGGCGCCGACGCTCGAAGTGGCACCGACGCTCGACGTGGCGCTGATACTTGAATTGGCGCTGACATGTGAGGCGGCGCTGACCTTTGTCGTGGCGCCGACGCTCGAAGTGGTGCTGGCGCTCGAAGCGGTGCTGGCATGTGAGGCGGCGCCAACCTTTGTCGCAGTGTCGACGCTCGGAGTGGCGCCGACGCTCGAAGTGGCGTTGACGCTTGAAGTGGCGCTGACGCCTGAGGTAGCGCTGATGCTTGAATCGGCGCTGACATGTGAGGCGACGCCGACCTTTGTCCCGGCGCCGGCGCTCGGAGTGGCGCCGACGCTCGAAGTGGCGTTGACGCCTGAGGTAGCGCTGATGCTTGAACCGGCGCTGACATGTGAGGCGGCGCCGACCCTTGTCGCGGCGCCGACGCTCGAAGTGGTGCCGACGCTCGAATCGGCGTCGACCCTTATCGCGGTGCCGACGCTCGGAGTGGCGCCGTCGCTCGAAGTGGCGCTGACGCTTGAAGTGGCGCCGACCCTTGCGGCGGCGCAGACACTTGTAGCTGCGCTGGCACTTGCAGCAGCGCTGGCACTTGCAGCAGCGCTGACACTTGAAGCGGCATCGACCCTTGCGGCGGCGCGGACACTTGTAGTTGCGCTGGCACTTGCAGTGGCACTGGGGGTTCCTGCTGAATATGAGTTTCTGTCGGGACCCTGGGGGGTTCCTGCCCAATATGAGTTTCTGCCGGGACCCCGGGGGGGTTCCTACCCAATATGAGTTTCTGCCGGGACCCCGGGGGGGTTCCTACTCAATATGAGTATCTTTCGGGACCCTGGGTTTCTTCTCGGTATTTTTAATAAAATAATATTTTTACTTTTTTATAGGTAGACACCCTTCTACATTAGCCCCTCGTGCAAAGTCTTTTGTGTTGGGTAGACCAAAAGGTTTTGTACGCCATAAAGTCGATTTTTATTTTTTTATTTTGGGGGACCCTAGGGTTCCTTCATCATTCCCCCTTAGGGTCATTAAATGTCCTGTCACTTCATCCCAAGTTTTGTAGACGAGGCCACTTATAGTGGCTCTCCTTATCTGGGTATCAACTTGGGCGGAGGGGTTACTCGCGGTGAGCCCCCCGTTCTTGGCCTGCTTCTGTGGCCTTTTTTCTAAGGCGGAGGGGTTGCGCGCCGTGAGCCCCTCACCCTTGGCGTTCTTCTGTGGCCTTCCATCTTGGGCGGAGGGGTTACTCGCGGTGAGCCCCTCGCCCTTGGCCTTCTTCTGTGGCCTTCTATCTTGGGCGGAGAGGTTACTCGGGGTAAGCCCCTCGCCCTAGGCCTTCTTCTGTGACCTTCTACCTTGGGCGGAGGGGGTACTCGCGGTGGGCCCCTCGCCCTTGGTCTTCTTCTCCAGCGTTTCATCTTGGGCGGCGGGGTTACTCGCGGTGAGCCCCTCGCCCTTGGCCTTCTTCTGTGGCCTTTCATTTTGGGCGGAGGGGTTACTCGTGGTGAGCCCCTCGCCCTTGGCCTTATTTTATGACCTTGTTTCTTGGGCGTAGGGGTTACTCGGGGTAAGCCTCTCGCCCTTGGCCTTCTTCTGTGCCTTTTATCTTGGGCGGAGGGGTTACTCGCGGTGAGTCCCTCGCCCTTGGCTATTTTCTGTCAAACTTACAATCTTGGGCAGGTGGAGCCACTATAAGTGGATCCCCGCACTCTAAGCTATTTTACTATTTGTTCACTTGCTTGAGGACTTCTCAATATTATCCCCCTCGTGCAGAAGTGTCTTGTAATGTCGAGAGACTTGTGCACGAAACTGTCGTACCTTTTATTTATACTTGGCAGTTGCTCAAGACTGTGAGCACTCCGGTTCCCTTGGAGCCTTAGGTGCTAAACTGTCGCACTTTATATTTATACTTGATGCTTGTTCAAGACTGTGAGCGCTCCGGTGCCCTTAGAGCCTTAGGTGCTAAACTGACGCACTTTATATTTATACTTGACGCTTGCTCAAGACTGTGAGCGCTTCCGGTGCCCTTAGAGCCTTAGGTGCTCAACTGGCACACCTTATGTTTATACGTGGCATTTGCTCAAGACTGTGAGCACTCCGATGCCCTTGGAGCCTTAGGTGCTCAACTGGCGCACCTTATGTTTATACGTGGCATTTGCTCAAGACTGTGAGCACTCCGATGCCCTTGGAGCCTTAGGTGCTCAATTGGCGCACCTTATATTTATACTTGGCACTTGCTCAAGACTGTGAGCGCTCCGGTGCCCTTGGAGCCTTACGTTTATACTTGGCATTTGCTCAATACTGTGAGCGCTCCGATGCCCTTGGAGCCTTATATGCTCATCTGGAGCACCTTATGTTTATACTTGGCACTTGCTCAATACTGTGAGCGCTCCAATGCCCTTGGAGCCTTAGGTGCTCAACTGGCGCACCTTATATTTATACTTGGCATTTGCTCATAGACTGTGAGCGCTCCGGTGCCCTTGGAGCCTTAGGTGCTAAACTGTCGCACCTTATATTTATACTTGGCATTTGCTCATAGACTGTGAGCGCTCCGATGCCCTTGGAGCCTTAAGTGCTAAACTGTCGCACCTTATATTTATACTTGGCAATTGCTCATGATTGTGAGCGCTCTGGTGCCCTTGGAGCCTTAGGTACTAAACTGTTGTACCTTATATTGATACTTGGCATTTGCTCATAGACTGTGAGCGCTCCGATGCCCTTGGAGCCTTAGGTGCTCAACTGGCGCACCTTATATTTATACTTGGCATTTTCTCATAGACTGTGAGCGCTCCGGTGCCCTTGGAGCCTTAGGTGCTAAACTGTCGCACCTTATATTTATATATATATTTGGCACTTGCTCAAGATTATGAGCGCTCCGGTGCCCTTGGAGCCTAAGGTGCTCAACTGGCGCACCTTATATTTATGCTTGGCACTTGCTCATGACTGTGAGCGCTCCGGTGCCCTTGGAGCCTTAGGTGCTAAAATGGCGCACCTTATACTTATACTTGGCATTTGCTCAAGACTGTGAGCGCTCCTATGCCCTCGGAGCCTTAGGTACTAAACTGTCGTACCTTATATGTATACTTGGAGTTGCTCAATACTTTGAGTTACTCTTTTTTATATGAGAACCTCAAGATTGAACTTCCCTCTTTTAACTATGGGGTATTTGCATATGAGATGAGCAAGTTAAAATTTTGAAGCTCACCTCTAACTGCGGGGCACTTGCATATAACTGAGCAAGTAAAAATTTGGACGTTGCCCCTCTAACTGCGGGGTACTTGCATATAGCTGAGCAAGTTTAAAATTTTAAAAGTTTTCCCTTTAACTGCGGGGTACTTGCATATAACCGAGCAAGTTGAAATTTGGAAGCGGCCCCTCTAGCTGCAGGGTACTTCTTGCATATAGCTGAGCAGTTTTAAATGCATATAGCTGAGCAGTTTATATATTTTTTTTAGCGTAGCCCCGTGTGACTGTGCGGTACTTTTAGTGCAACTCCATTTTGTTATGCATATTCATTTCTTGGGAAGTAACTAAGAGATGGGTTAACCCTTCTCCTTCCACAAACTTTGAATAAAATTTCACATATATCATAAATAAAGAAATAATTATTTCTTTATACAAAAAATTTCCCTTGGTCTGCAAGGTCCTTGTTCCAAACTTTTCTTAGGAACATTTTTTTTTTATAAAAATAACAAGTTTAGAGACGGGGGTAGACCCGCTTCTCCCTATTTTCTGAAAACTTGGTCAAGTAAATTTTTTTTGAGAACAGAGGTTAGGACTTGTTCGTTAGGCTATAAATCTGTATGGAATAATAATAAAAAAATGTAGTGATTTTTTTATTATTATTATTACTAGGAGGATGACCTCCTGCTAGTCCTGTTGTATCTGCAAGGGTACTCGCTATACTTTTACATTTGGGTTGGATATAACCCCAAGTATAATGAGAAAAATTCCTTATATCATGGGTTCTCTTCTAATCTAGTAGAGGTTTTACCCTTCTTTTAACAAAGAGAAAACATTAGTTCGGTATAAATGCACTAGGAGGCACCATGGCCCATATAGGATAACTTGACATTTTATAAGCATTAAACTTTGTTAAGAAGGTATAGTTGATACCTCATACTTTTTGTTGCTAGATTTTGTTTTTCGCACTAAGTATGCTCATGAAGCATGTTAGAGGCGGTTATACTTCTATAAAGTCAATTTGAGACTTAAACTTTTTATCAAGGCTTCATATATTTGCTTGTTATCCCCGCAACTCGAATTTGAGTATACAAGAGGAAAAAGTTTTCACTGAAGCAACTATGATCTTTTAGCTGCACAACATAACTTTTTGAAATGTATATCCATAGTGAGCATTTCAAACAATTAATGTGACAAAAATGATACCTGTGATATAGTAATAGATACTTTGAAAAGTCATTTATACTCAATAAATGGGTCAAACATGCTTGAGTGAAAGATTTGAAGATCTTGTATTTTGTCTTCTAATATATCACTCTTATTCAAAGGGTATAACATTAATGAAGTGTGAAATTAATCACATGTACTATTTCCAGTAAACAAATTTGAATTTTTGAAAATTATCGATCAATTTACTTGGATATTCTGAACAATAACTTTTTTTTTTTGAAACATGTGGACACACGAATTATTATTTCGAGCATCCTTATTTCATGAACTTAAACATATAAACTTGATTGTAAACTTGAATAAAAAAATTCAAATTATTTACCTAAAGAGACCTATGCGTAATATGTCTACACGTGTTAGTGAAACAAGTTTCCCATAAAATACGAAAATCCAAGTTCGAGTAAGGTAATTAATTGACCCTATCAAAAGTAAATTTGATGCTTTGGACGAGTGAAGTCTCGTAAGCAGGCATAATAGCTGTGTGAGTTGTTTTGCCCTTTTGCACTACGCGTACTCTGAGTGTCAGTCACGAGGAAAGGTTTCAAACGATATTTATTATTAATAATAAATCTCTACTTAGGTTGCTCATTACAGATAACAAAAGAAACCCACCCCTTTATGTGAATCTTTGCGAACATACCCTCTTTTCCATTTTTCCAGTTAAGCTGTTTTCTCTCTCAACTTCATTATACGTTTGTAAAATCTCAGGCCCAAGTCGTGAGAGAGAGAGAGAGAGAGAGAGAGAGAGAGAGAAGATGAGAGATGCTCGTCTCTTTCTTTGATACACGAGATCTGTAATCGAAAATTCATCTAGATGAAATTGCTTTCAATTCCGTACTCGCCGGCGAGATGGAGATGGGAACATAAGGATCCTGCTCACTCCACGTTACGAAAGATCTCTGCTGGCGCTATGGCGGACCATTCTGGTCGCGTCAAACCAAAACCCCCCAATGAAGTTTCGAGGAGGCGGGGGTTGAAATTCTAGGGCGAGAGGTTCATGACCTTAACCAGCCCACATTTTTTCTTTTGTCTATTCTACTGAATGAAGTTTGACTGTGAACTTTTATCTAGGGCGAGGGGTTTTAACTTTAAAGGTCTAAGAAATACTTTCTTTCATTTATTTATTTATTTATCTTTAACTGTTCTATTTCGTCCACGACACAAATTCTTTTCTGATATTATTTTCTGGTCACTTCAACATTCGTTGAGTAAAACGTGAAATTGGAAAAATATGAACCAACTGCTCGTGGAAAGTTCAAAGAAGAATCCACTTTGCTGTTTTGTGGGTTCCTCGCCAAATACCAGCCTGGTCTGAATTTGTGGGTTCCACTTTTCCCTTCGTTGGCTGAGACCATTCTATTATTATGGACTCGCGGGTATGTGATTGTTGGGTACCCACTCGTCGAAAGATAAAAAACCTCTCAGGTGGCCACGTCCAATATTCATCAACTAGCCTCCAAGGCACAACATGTGCCAAATTTTGAGAGTCGAGATGTGTGCCCAAACTTGTTAATATTTGGAATAACTGTGCAATGACGAGAGGGAGTCTCCCAATTTATTTTCACAAATGGGTATCAATACACTCTCTCCCCTCTCGTTGTAACCTAGCAGCACATGGTGGATCAACTTAAAAACTTTGGTTGATTTTTTTTTTTGTTATTGACACGTGTATTTAACACTCAAACGAGGGAGTCCCCATGTCTACTTCATGCTTTGAGCATGGGGCGAGCAAACCCCTCTATATTATTTCATGAAAATGGGGCGAGCAACCCCCTCTGATATAAGTATATTATATATATATATATATATATTTTTTAATGAGAAACAAAACTGATTGGAGCAGTTATAGCTCGAACAAATCACCCTGTGATCTTTTGGATCTGAAGATATTACTGTGTCAATTAGTATTTATGGGTTCTAACGAGGAACCCACATAAGAACCATTAAAATTTGAATATAGTAAGAAAAAAAAGTAAGTGTTCTTCCTTGTCAAGACTACTATAAATAACAAATGGCAAGTAGGTTCCCAAGGCTTAAAGAGTGCAGCACAACATTTATTAGCACTACATTTATTAGGCCTATCAACGCTAGCTGTAGCTGTTTACAAACAACATGACTTCTCCACACAATTTTTGATAAAAATAATAACTAAAATTAATAAGTATAATTTTTCATCTTTTATTACTTATCATTTTGAGAAATCGTGTGTGATTTTCTTTATCAATTAAATCACTTAGCATATATATGAAATGCTAGTAAAATATGGACCAAGACTTGTGAAATGAGCATATTCAACAAGTAATAAAGTAAGGCAGTGTACTTAGCTGATATGGCACAAGATATGTCTGAACAAGGTTGTCGAGCATCCATATTCTACAAGTGAGTAGAGCCTCTTCTAAGGTGCATTCGAGGATGAGTCATCCACCTCCACTTTCTTTGTTAGAGAGTTACCCGGACACCATAAATTTTTTTTTTTATCGGCGCCACCTCGGGCGTCGCTGCTCTCTCTTTACCTAGCGCAACTTTGAACCCTTACCGGGCAAGCGGTTCTTCGCGCATTGGTTACTGCCCTTGGGTTCCTCGAAATTTAAGACTTCTTTATTTATGGGCTCCTCGTGCGAGGCGCTAACCCAAGGGTTCCCCGCCCGGTGGAGCTTTGTTTGGAGAGGGGGGTCTCGGCGATTGGAAATTTTCTTGGAGAGAGGGGGGTCTCGACCCCTAGTTTTTTTTATTTCAAGAGGAGGGGGTCTCGACGTCTTCGGATTTTACGAAAAATGGGTGTCTCGACCCATGGAGAAATGGTGGTCTCGTCTTCGCAGACTACCCATTTAACTAAGGGTTCCTCGCGGTCTGTCGTCGTGTCCGCGGGTGCCTCGTCAGAAGCTGGGGGTCTCGACGTCGATGAGAAGGGGGTCTCAACGCCGACTGGTGGTTTCTTGCGTGGTAACGCGGGTGTTGACGCTCCTGGGGGTTCTTCGTGAAATGCGTTATTTGCTGAATTTTTTTTTTCGCGAGACCCTTTTTATACTGTGGGTTCCTCGCCGGAAGTGTCATTGGCACTTGGTATTTTGGGTGAGGGTGTCTCGACCTCTTATCGTTTCGAGGGTTCCGCGTCCCAGGGTGTCTCGCCTATGTTGGCGTTATAGAGATTATGGTGTTGACCACGGGTTCCTCGCTACCCACTTTGTTAGTGGGTTCATCCTGTGTTGGTGATTTGGGGATTAGAGGTTTCGCACCTTTTGAGATTTCCACTATGGGACCCACTGCCGAGGGTCCCTCGTCGTTAGTTGCTGCTGCCACGGGTTCTTTTCTTAAGGGTTCCTCATCGCTATCATTGAGCGAGGGGAGTTCCTCGACCATACCAAATTTCTCGCCAAACACTTAGGGTTCTGGGGGTTCTGTCAGTGAACTTGATGATTGTCACAACTTGCTCCAGCGCCGTCCTTTGCGGCTGAGCTACTTCTGCAGGAATCGTTGCCGGAACGGCTGCCCCACCAGGGGGGTTGCTGCTGGTATTACACAATCTTGACTTAAACTTGCCAAGTCTCAAAAAAACATACTCATAAGCCTCTGCCACCGGAGCTGCTACCGGTGAGCTGGTCTGACCTCCCGGAGGAGCAGGTACCTTTGCTCCGATCACATCCACATCCACCTGAGTGGCCTTGTCTCTTTGAACTCCATTTCCAGATGGAATGTCTTCAAACACTAGCTGCTTAGAAACATTAAAACCTTCTTTGTCCATGGAAATGAGGATACCTCCCCAGCGGAGTCGCCAAATGTAGGAGGGTAGTGAGACTGGGGTCTATGAATAACTGGAAAGGGTGAGGCGTGACCCACTCCAATGGACGCTGTCTGCAAGTCTTCAAGGTCTCCTGCACTACACCAAAAATGCTAATCTGGCACGGTTGGACAAGGAGAATCTGGCACGGTTTAAATCCGTGCCAGATTTTGGCACGGTTTATTAGTAATCTGGCACGGTTTAAAACCGCGCCAAAATCTGGCACGAATTTAAACCGTGCCAAAACAGTATCAAATTTGAAAAGATTAAATAAAAAAATAAAAAAATAAAATCAATTAACTTTTCATTTGGAGCCATCTTGTTTCCTCCCCCGCGCACTCTCCCGCCTACTCACCCTGTCAAGCCCGATTCTCTCTTTCCTTCATCCTCGACATCTCTCTTCTTCACCCCTGACCCAATGTTTGCTTGCTGACCACAAAAGACCCATAGGGTTTCAGTTGCTTTAAGGGAACCAAACGCCGGTAGCCCGGATTGTCGGTGCCGCAAGGGGTGGGGGTATCACTAGACGATGTCGCAGGGCACCACTTCTCTCTCTTTCTATGTCTTTCCCAATATTATTGGGACCCGAGTTTCTTCCCAACTCTCTTGCAATGTTTGTGGGTGGTTGGGGGCCTAGGGTTTGGGTCTTGCAAGGATGGAATTGATTTTGGTGAAGGTTTTGGCAAATAAATTAAACCGAGGCAGCTAGAAATTTGGGGATTGGGTATGATGAGGTACCTGTGAAGAGCAGGAGGTGGTGAGAAGGTGGTCTAGCATCAGGGATGGTGGTGGGAGCGTGAATCAGTTGTTGTAGGTGATGATGCTGATGAGTGTTGTTGTATTTAGGAGTTTTACAAAGGGATGTTATTGCAGTTTGATTCATGGGTATTGGAATATGAAGATTTTAGGTATGTGATTCATTGTGAACTTAAGGTTTAATGAGTTTTCATATTTGAAAACTTTATGATTCATTATCTGTGTATATTGTTTTGCAGATTATAGGTATTCGAGCTTGAAGCTTGAAATGAAGGTATAAAATACATTATGAGTTAAATTGTTATTTTGGTTATTATTTTCAAAGTTTGGTCTACATTTTTTTTAGTTTCTAAGACTTCGTATGTTTGATTAATGCTTGGCTATATTTTTAAGCTCATATTTGGGATTTTGTTTCTGTCTTAGACGAAAAAATGTCAAATAGTGAGTGGCCTTCACATGTTTGATAAAATGTCAGTTAGTCAGGTGCAACAACCACCCTCACAATTAGATTAATCCATGGTCTTTGTTGCTCAGAGATCACTTTTATGGTTATTGAATGTATTTGGTGTTTTACATTTTACATAACCTACAAGACGATCCTTTCCCCATTATATCTTTGTTGACCATGTATTACGATTTTTATTTATTTCAACTGTTTTTTATGTGGGAGTATTTTCCAACTATTTTTTATCTTTATTGAAATAGTATTGATTTTGGTAGTGGAGTGGCCATGGAATAAATTCATTAAAGTATCAGGATTAGATTGTATTGAACGAGTTGATAAATTCAGTAATTCGTTAGAAGAGACACCAATTTGGGTCCACTGAGTAGTAGAGGATTTGAGGTCCCATAACTTGCGAGGGATTTTAAAATGCCTTGTTGCCATGGTCATGTTTTAGGCTCAGTACCTTTTGTTGAACGCTCGGTAAGTTTAAGGATGTTATTCAGAATGTTATGTTTTCAATTTAGTACATTTTTTAAAAGTTCAAGTTTGTGTTAGTTTTTTAATCTATTTTTCATCTCATGGCTTGAAATCATCGTAACTGCAATTGTATATCATAATGTGCCCATACATTTTTCAGATTCTTAGCTCTGGCGTGGAAATGAGAGAAGGAATAAGGTTTGTAGTTACACTACTAAAGATGCTAGTTTGGTCTTCTGTAAGTTGTTTCTTAAATAATCCCACAATATGATTAATAATGTCTTGATTATTCTCCCAAGTATTACCCTCTTCATCTTTAATGGAGTGAATCCTAAGCTTTTAGTGCTTGGTTTTAACACTAGCCTGGCCATTACCAAACTTACCTCATCTCTGTTGTTATATCAAGTTTATATTGTCCCATATAGCCTGGCCATTACCAAACTTACCTCATCTTTGGTTTGGTTTATTTATATTTCAATATGAGTTGAAATTGATAGATTATGTATATGAATTGACTTCTACTATGAATCATTCATAAACCCCTTGAATATATGCGTAAATATTTAGAGAATGGGATCAAATTGATTATGATTGAATTTTTAGGGTTCTTGATACAGAATTGGGTTTTATCATTAAATCTTGAATTAATATTGTGTTTTTGATGTTTTAAGCATGTTTAAATCATAGTTACTTTATTTAGATGCTATACCAATTTAAGTAAGATCCTACTTCTATGGTAACATTATAGTTCATGCTTATAGACTTTATGACCGTCTTGTTTATTTTGTACACTCGCAATTATTTAGTATAATGAATAGGACCCAGGGTGATGACAATACTCAATATTTCACAATAGGACTAGGAATAAATCGACAAATCGATAGGACCCACATCGAACACATGTGCTTGGTTTGTGGCCTTTCTGAATTACTTACTCATTTTCACTAATTCTTCATGTATGCCAAAATTGAAAAACTGGTAAATAAAACAAAAAACTAAGAACATTTCACAGGTCAGAAAATTAAGTCACATGTTGTAAAATGACTACTTTCTTACATAATGGTTAATATATCTTTTTAAAATATAATTTTGGTATTGCAGGACCTCTTTGTGTCGGGACTGATACAGCATCAGCACACTGGTGAAAGCCAAAGCGGAACTCGAAGAAGTGATTGGAAAAGGGAAGATCTCAAGTTGTTTGCACAAATACACAAGGATCAAGAATGAGGGAGCTTATTCGGAGGATCTCAAGTTGCGAATAAATTTGGTAAGTATTTTATATTGATGATAGAAGATTTTATAATGTAGTGCACCTTTACCAAAGTAAATTCTTCATTTAATTGTGTGCGCGTGTGTGTGTTGTGTAAGATGTGTGTGTTAAGGCCTTAATAAGTGGTTGACATGGAGGAAGGGGCTATATGGATTTATATACTATTTTTAGATGTTAAATCGGTGGAAGGGATTTATTGGTGGTTTAGCTGCGGCTTTTGTGCTTGTTGTTGTTGTTGGGCTTATGTTAATATTAAAATAAGTTGGATTTCATGAATAAACAAAGGAAACTCTGTCGAAATTTTATGAAATAAGTAAGTGTTCTAAATTGATTAAGGCTAGCATACAACATTTGAAATTTGAACATTGGTGAATGAAAACGTAAAACAACTAATAAACATACCAGAATGAGACACGCGTAGTCACGAACACCTCGCACGGGACCAATGTAACTTGTAGGAACTGACCGCGTAGTCCCGGGTCTCTCGGTTTGTGAGTATGACGATAATTTGCAAAAATCAAGACTTAAACTTAAAAACAAGCCGTTAAGGGGTGAAAACCCAAACCACCACCCAAACGACCCCGTAGGGGGCACGAACACCTCGCACGGGACCAATGTAACTCGTAGGAACTGACCGCGTAGTCCCGGGACTCCCGGTTTGAGAGTATAACCCGAATTTGCAAAAATCACACTTAGACTTGAAAACAGGCCGTTAAGGGGTGAAAACCCGAACCAGCCCCCAAACAACCCCGTAGAAGATGAACTTTCACAGCAATGGAACTTAAGCTTCAACTCACTCCCTGCAAGAAGATGAACTTTCACAGCAAAAATAGCAATTTTCTCAAGGGAAACACTTGAGAGTGATGGCTGTCAGTGGGGAGTGAAGGAACAAGGCACTCAGCACTATGAGAATGAGCAGGGAGAGAATACTAGGTGGGTCTGGTGATATTTTAGCAGAGTAACAGTGCAATTTCTATTGTCTATCTCTCTTCTTTTTTTATGACCTTGCCCAGGGGTCCTATTTATACTTGGGCACTAAGGCTGGGTTGGCACTTTTGGCGCCAAAACTTAGAGGGTTGGTGAGGGACAAAGTCTGCAGTGTACTATTTGTCCCTACCTGCAGGCAGGTCTGCCTGTCCCTCTGGCAGATGCCCCCTGGCGCCGACCAAAGTTCAAAAGCAAATATGTCTTCTAATGGAGACAAAATATCTGATTTGCTAAATATCTTTTGAAACGGTAACTTTGATACAAACTTTGTAAACTTGAGGGGGGGTCTCGAGGACCACCTCCTCTAAAATATTTGCAAGCTTGAGGGGGGTCTCGAGGACCCCCTTCTAAAATCATTTTTCTTGAGATGGGTTTAGAGGACCCTCTCCTCTAAAATCATTTTATAAACAGTTCTTTTCTTGTGAGCAGCCAGCCCTTTGGCTGCTCACTTCACTTGTGACTAAGTGTGAGGTGTGTGAGGACTGGGTGACCCTAGGGTCTCCTACTAGTATTCTCTCAATCCTATAGTGCCAAGTGGTTGAGCTTGCTCAACATACCTTGTCCCTCAGCCGCCAAGCCAAAACTCCCAGGAGGTCCCGACGCGCCTGTTCGAGCCCTGCTTGCTCGACTAGGCAACCTGTACAAGAAAGTAAAGTGTTAGTGTTGTTGTTCATTTAGAGACTGTTGTTTCATGATGAAAACTCCTGTAGCAGCACTTCTCGAAGTGCATTTCTGCAGTGACCCTTGCAGTGGAGCTGACTCTTGCGGTGACGCCGACTCTCTCAACTGTCCTCACTGCAGTGGCCCTTGAAGCGGCGCTGGCGCTTGAAACGGCGCCGACCCTTGCGGCGGCGCGGACCCCTGCATCGGTGCTGGTATTTGGAGTGGCGCCGACACTTGCAGTGGTGTCGACACGTGACGTGGTTCCGACGCTTGCAGCGGCGTCGACACTTGAAGTGGCGCCGACGCTCGAAGTAGCGCTGATACTTGCATTGGCGCTGACATGTGAGGCGGCGCCGACCTTTGTTGTGGCGCCGACGCTCGAAGTGGCGCCGACGCTCGACGTGGCGCTGATACTTGAATTGACGCTGACATGTGAGGCGGCGCCGACCTTTGTCGTGGCGCCGACGCTCGAAGTGGCGCCGACGCTCGACGTGGCGCTGATACTTGAATTGGCGCTGACATGTGAGGCGGCGCTGACCTTTGTCGTGGCGCCGACGCTCGAAGTGGCGCTGGCGCTCGAAGCGGTGCTGGCATGTGAGGCGGCGCCGACCCTTGTCGCGGTGTCGACGCTCGGAGTGGCGCCGACGCTCGAAGTGGCGTTGACGCTTGAAGTGGCGCTGACGCCTGAGGTAACGCTGATGCTTGAATCGACGCTGACATGTGAGGCGACGCCGACCCTTGTCCCGGCGCCGGCGCTCGGAGTGGCGCCGACGCTCGAAGTGGCGTTGACGCCTGAGGTAGCGCTGATGCTTGAACCGGCGCTGACATGTGAGGCGGCGCCGACCCTTGTCGCGGCGCCGACGCTCGAAGTGGTGCCGACGCTCGAATCGGCGTCGACCCTTATCGCGGTGCCGACGCTCGGAGTGGCGCCGTCGCTCGAAGTGGCGCTGACGCTTGAAGTGGCGCCGACCCTTGCGGCGGCGCGGACACTTGTAGCTGCGCTGGCACTTGCAGCGGCGCTGACACTTGAAGCGGCGTCGACCCTTGCGGCGGCGCGGACACTTGTAGTTGCGCTGGCACTTGCAGTGGCACTGGGGGTTTTTACGTTATAATATCATGCCTTATAATCTTATTCAGTTCATTATAAAAACTTTGGGAATAAAGAAGATTGAGGAGAGAGAAAGGAAGGTGTAATGAAGAAAAAAAATCTTTGAAAAATTACCATAAATCGAGGAGATCTTATAAGGTAATTACGTCTTTATTAAAGTTGATCACATGGACGAGTTTTACACTGTGTATATTTTTATTTCTGATTTTGATAAATATTTAATGATACCCATATTTCCAAATTGTGTTAATACAAGGATGGCTTAAGAACATACATGGGGACTTGTGCTAGGATCGTAAATGTTAACTTTAAAGTCCCAAATTTGAATTTCCTTCTGGTGAAGCTTTTTATTATAGGAAATTCATATATATGATGTGTGTATATACTAAAACATGTTTAGTATATGTTTCCATTATTGATACCCATGGTAGAGGTGATATATGCTTAAAAAGGTTAAGTTATGCTTTAATGTTCTGTTCTTACCTAGTTGTGCTAAAAATAGCATAAATAATGGAATACTTCTTGAAATCAAATAATTACAGTTGGAGATTAAAATAGACTCATATGTGTATATCATATCCGAAAATTATATAAAAATACCAATAAATGAATCTTGGGTGACAGTTTGAAGTTCAAGTACAAAATATGTCCCAAAAGTGTAATTGCGCTCACCAGGTGTTCGACGTTTTGCTTGACTTAGCAAATGAACTCTAAAAATTATGCAACTTTAATTTTGTACTATTAAATATGTTTAATATATGTTCCCATGATTTATAACCAAGGTGGAGGTTATATATGTTTGAAAAATGTGAAGTTATGCTTTAATGGTCTACATAGACTTATATGTGTTAAAAGTTGCATAAATCATTGAATACTTGTTGAAATCAAGAAATTACAATTGAAAATGTTAGAGAACATATATGAGTATTATATAATTGAAGGGGAGAATAAAATATCTTCTAGTTTGGCTTGGGTGTTGTGTTGAAGTTGAAGTTTTGTTGTTATTTTTCTCCAGAAATGATTTGGAAAAGGTTGTAATAAAACGAGCATAACCTTGTCTAGAGAATTCGTAATTTAATTCCATAAATTGTGTTAGAACAAAAATGAATTAGGTGTTATATAAATGTGAGGTATCATATCCAATTAATTTTCAGCTATGTCAGATTGATTGATAAGCACCCAAAACTGTACAATTTATACCCCAAATAGACGTACTTTTGTTGCTAATTCTCAGCGATATGGGTCTTATGTGCTTAAATGTTTATTTTGTAGGTCAATTGTGCATTGCATTGTTCAAACGCTTAAATCAAGAAAATTGTGTACAATATGGAGCTAAATACCCTTGTCCATAACCTTACCCGAGCCTAAGCCTACCCTAAACCTACTCCGAACCCGTGTGTGTCTAATTTGTCCCCTTTTAATATTTTTAATATTTTTAGTTTGAGACATTTTTATTTTTAGGATTTATTTAGTATTTTCTAGGTTTTATTTTCTATTTTATTTTTATTAGTATAATTTTATTTTATTTTTATTTTTATTAATTTTTAGTTTTATTAGGATTAGTTTTTAGGAGCTTATTTTTAGTTTATTAGATTTTATATTTTTTAGGACTTTAATTTTCATTTAGAATTTTATGTTTTTATTTCTTTTATTTTATTTTAGTTTTTAATAGCTTAGGATTTTAGTTTTAGTTTTAATATTTTTATTTTTTTAGTTTGTTTTATTTTTTTTAGTTAGATTTTATTTTTTAGTTTTAATTTTATTAATTTTAATTGAGTCTTGTTATATTTTTAGGGATCTAAATTAAACACACACACACACACACACACTCCCTACACCTAACACACATTAACCCACTTACACCCCCTCACCCTCACCCAACTTTCCATACACCCTCACCCACCAAATCGGGCGCTTCATCTTCAACCTCAAACCCATCACCCTCTCTCTCCTCCATTAAACATAACCCATTTACCTTCTCTTCCCTAGCCACCATTAAACCCCTACTGCCGCCCCTCTCCCTACTATGGCGCGGACCGCCGTCGACCTGCTCCGACAACGCCCGGCAGTAGCTCGCTGTCTCTCCTCTCTCTCACACCCTCATGAGCCCCGCTGCTAAACCCGACCCTAACCCGTCGACACCAGTCCGACCCAAACCGGCGACAGCCCAACACCCCTCCGACGACTCCCACGGCGAGCGCCCCTGCCCTTACCACCCCTCGCCGGCCAGTTAACAACCCGAGACCCACCTAACCAGCGCCAGTCACCTCCCGGCGGTGACCCTACTGCCAACAGCCCCCAACCGAAAACACCCCGAACTCCGACCCTAAGCCCCGGTCGCGATTCAACCCGCCGCCGCACCCTACCATCCGTACCCGAAACGGCCAGCGATCGTCCTCTCCGATCCGCCGACGGACTGCCAACCCTCCGACCCACGGCCGAGACCACCCCTGCTCCCCGCCGGCGTGCCTCACCCCCCTCTCCGGCGACTTTCAGTCGCGACTGCAGCTACCTCTAGTCCGACCCTTTTCAGCCATACCCAATTCCAATCCAAGGTCCAAAACTATTTCTCCATTTCAACCAAACAAAGCCATACACGTTTTTTTTTCATCACCTGCCAACAAACAATCCCAAGCCAAACACAAAACAATACCCACATGTTTAATACCTTTTACCCCTTTTCCCTATTATACCCCCAATTAACCACACAAAACCAATACCCATTATACCCTTTTAACAAATCATAATGTTATTCCCTCTTCCAAATATCCTCACACCTCACACTCCCATGCACATGTGTTCTCAACTTTCCCACATGTTCACCATAGCCAATTCTCATTTTTACCCCTTGCTCCATGGCACCTACTATTTAAAGAGAGTTGAAGACCAAAAACTAATCATAAAATAAAGAGAGCTTAGAGATAGGAAAATTCTAGAGAGAGGATTGTAGGAAAAAACACCATTTGTAAATAGTTTTGTTTTATTCTTTTTTTTTTAGATATTTGTGAGGTTAAATATTGATTGAGATTTAATTGAGTGTTGATTTTAATTTCATATTACTTGGATTCTCAATTGGAGGGTTGTATGCTTCTCATTCAAGGATTGGAGTTTATTGAATTCAAGAGATTGGTTTGATTATTCTTCTCTCTACTCTTTATTATTAAATGCCTAGTGAATATTTGTTTATTATGTTTGATACCATGTTAGGCTAAATCCCCTTTCAAGGGGTGGGGTGAAACCCTTATTTGATATTATTTTAGTTTAATTAGTTTGATTACTTGAAATTTCCCTTTGAATGTTAATTTCGATCCCTCACCCTTAAATTTACGCCTCGAGAGAGGGTAAATGATTTTCGAGAGAAAATCAAAATTCTAGTGATAATACTCATTTTAGATTCGAACTAGAGATAGGGGTTTCTTAAGTGGGGTATTATTACTTGAATTTTGACTCTAAATTTATTTTATAAGATTGACATAAATTCTAATTGATCGGTCCTAGCGGGTGATTAATTAAAAGGAGTGTGGATCTATTTTTCTAGAGTCGTGGGGTGTTAAAATTAACTTTCTAAAAGATTACTATTATAATTACACTTGCAACGATAGTTGGTTTGTAATTTTGATATTAATTTGGGAGAATTCAAATAATTAAATTAATTAATTAGAATAATTAAAATTTGTGGTGTAAATCCACTCCTTGATTGTTCTCACAATTATTTACCTCACTTTATCTTTTATTTTAGTGTTAGACTTTATTTTTCATTTTAGTCATTTTCTAGTTAGTTATTATCATATTAAATGTAGTTTAGTTTAGTTTAAATCTCACCCCACCCTATTGTTTTAATATTGAAAAAGCTAAAAAAATTAGAAAAGTGAAAAAGCACAAAAAGGAAATAAAAAGTGAATTAAAATTGAATTTGTCTCTAGCTTACTCCCTAGAAAGTGGATTGATACCCTTACTTACCTTTACACTTTAGTTGTTATATTTTGTAGGAATTTGAGAATTTTTTATTAGAAGGACTTTTCATGCAACGACGAAAATATACACGCAAAAGTTATTTCTATCATTGACCAACTGATGTGATGTGTTGTTGAGTTTAAGGTGATTTGGTGTATTCAAATATTAATGATGTTGAATTGTTAGGTGGGGAAGCTTCTAACACTACCATACCAAGGAAATAGTTTTGGTATTAATCTTAGTACCAAATTCAAGGTGAGTGACCTTCCCCGTGAATTATAAATGCTTATAATTTCATATGGAATTGTGTTGTTAAATACACGTGTTGAACTGTTTATGGAGTGATGTGGTATTTGTGAAACATATGCATATGACTAAAAACGTTAAGCGAAGCTATTTAATGTTATGGACTGTGGCGGGTCCTTTATCTAATGTTAAGGACTGTGGTGGGTCCTACGGGATGTGGTGGTCCCATTAATCCAACTTAAAGGTTTGTTGTACTCGGGCCTAATTATGGGATGTGGTGGTCCCCAATAACTGTGGTGGGTTAATTGGACTATGGTGGGTCTAGGCTTGGGAGAGTTACACAATTCCTGTTGGGTTATAACATTAGAAAAAAATGGTTATTTAAATTGGTTATATGAGTATTATATGGTCATTCACAAAGCTTTTGTGCCTTACACTCCTATAATGTTATGTTTCAGGTATGCCTATTATTTGGAGTTCACTGCCAAGTTAGGACCATAAAACGGGGGAGTGACGGATATCTAATATGGTTTGAATATCAATAAGATTTTTTGGTAAATGTTAAACTAAAGAACTTTTGTATGTAAAGTTGTTTAGTACTTGTAAATTACATGTTAAAGTAGTTATGTTTTCATCCAAACATGCTTTTGAAAAAAAAAGAAAAATATGGTTCTATATTCAGAAAGAGAGAATTAAAGTAAAGTATTGTTTAAGGGAGTTTATCTTTAAATAAAATGTTGATTTTAAGTTAATTAAGTTGGTGTACGATAACTTGGTATCAGAGCATGGTTATTAGGTTTTGGACAGGGTGTGAGGGTCTAGATTGGCAGTGGACGTAGAAACTGTGTTGAGTTATAAGTATTCAGTTTCAAGGGATACATTTAAGTATGTTAGATTCCTAAGGCGTGCACACGAAGAGTTTTCTATTAATTTTTAAATTGGCTTTGTCGACTAACATCTGTCAGTTATACACATATATTGTTGTACGTGATATGAAATGCAAGGATCTTGCAGGAAAGGAAATAAGATGTTAAGGTTTATTTAGGGATGACAGTGAATACAGGTATTTTAGTATAAAGCATTGCATTATTTTTTTATGTTGCATAAACAAATGTGTCAATAAAGGAAAAATTTTAAAGACACAATGTGGTATACAAATTGTGAAGTATTGGAAGAAATCTCTTCTTATACTGGTATATGTGAACTTGGCAAAAATTATGAAGTATTGGAGGTGATCGCTTCCTATGTTCGTATATGTGGACTTAAGTCATGTTGCGTGTATCATTATTGATGATGCCAAAAATCAGCACCACCAGGTGAGGAGTTTTCAAGCTCAATACAGGTGTAACAATGGCAGCACAGTTGTATGAATAAGGCAAGAATGAGGTGAGGAGAAGAGGAATGAATACAGGAATATAAGTGGTTCAGCCAAACCGGCCTACGTCCACTGTGAGTGTGTGTGAATAATATCACTGAAAGAAGGCACTAATGGCCATGGATACAACCTCTCAAGCTCTTTCTCCCACTACAGTGTAAACTTAGACAGAATTTCAGCTAGGGTTTCAATATCTGGATCCTTTTGCAAGGTAGGGGATGATCCCTTTATATAATGCCTAGGGGGTGTAATGTACCCCCTATGCATGTAATGTGCATGTGTGTAGTTTCCTCACCAATGAGGGTGTGCCAGCTGTCAGGTCCACATGTAAGTAATGATGATGAAATATTCCCCCCACATGTGGGGAATAATCTTGTTGTAACTGATCTTGGCCCAGGTGTCCTTATCCAAATGTTTACGGATACTTTGGCAGTCATGCTGGTGAATGGCCTCGGCCTAGGAGAGGCCGAGCTATAAGGGTAGGTCGTCCGATCAATTCGTGATGTGTCATGCGCTGTCTCGGCTTTATGTCAGCCGAGGTATACACCTATGTCGGCCTGGGACGAGCCATTGGCGTGCTGATGATAAGCGGTCCCTGGTAACCTCGGCCTCCTACGAGGTAGGGTTCATGTTGAAGGTGTGTTGAGCTTCTTGTTATCTTGGCCTACTGTTGACCGGGGTTACTATCCCTTGGCACCTGGAGTTGATGTTATCTGTGATATGAGAAGTGTTCCGGGGGAAGTGCATGTTGTAGTGTCGGCCTGGGCCGAGGTAGCCTTGGCCGAGGGATGATATCGTGGGCCCCCCTGCACCGGTGGGTCGGCTAACGTCTCGGCTCTCATCTCGGCCGAGGTATGCTCCTCTAGGCCGAGGTCGTACTTGGGCATATCAATCACCCCCCAGCCCTTAGTCATTTGCGAGAGTGGTGGCTAAGGGGTTCTTGCCTCCGAGGTCTATTCACCCCAAAGTCAATACCCGCATGACACTTGTCCATTGCCAAGGCGTGCCCACTTGGTTGGCACATGCTGTCAATTGTCCATTGGGCTTCCCAAGGCAATGATGAGCCTTGGGAATCGTGCCCAAGTATTTAAAGGCTAAAACCTTCCTTTTTCTTCTTCTTCCTCATTTCTCTCCTGTTCAAGCGATTGCTCCCCTGTTTTCTGCGAATTTTTCTCTCCGAAGCTAGCCTCTGCTCCAGCGATTGTTCCGCCGAGGGATACCTCATTTCCTGCGCGATACTCTCCACCTTATTCACCAATCTCACCTTCAGGTATCCTCCCTCTCCATCTCCTTCGTTTTTGATATTTTTAATTTTGAACTTTCCGGTTAGTTCTTGAGTTTCCCGGTGAGATCTTGAGTTTTTCGGTGGGCCAGGCTTCCTGCATAGGTTCTTTAGTTTGATCTAAAATTCCCTTAACTTTTCAAGCCATCTTTGTTTGTAGTTTTTAGGATATTCCCAAGTTTAAGGTCTGCAAAATCCTTGGGTCGTCCCCAGATGCTCAGACCCTTGTACCAACTTCTTGAAGACTTTCCATCTCTAAAGGAGAAGACCTTGGATAAAATTAGACAAATAGAGAGAGCTCAGGAAGAAGCTCGTAGGTCGCAAGAGTCCCCCATCAGACCCCTCTTTCCTCCTCCTCTCAAGGTGGTGTACCCTCGTCCTCCTGAAAATTTTTACCAGACAGCCGCCTCTGCCAACAATTTGCCGATGTCCGAGTCTGAGTCTTCTACCTCTGATCCAATGTCAGTGGACTCTTTCCAAGAGGCCATGGACTTCACTACTCAGGCTGACCAGAACCCTGACCATGCTGAGGTCTCTAGTCGTGCCTCGTCCCAGAATGGCACAAGCACCTCTAGTTCTTCTTCAGAGGTTGAACTTGTAGAGCCAAGTGTGGCCGTGCCTGGCATCCTAAATGCTATTCCTCTGTCGGCCGTAACCGAGGCCGAGTTTGCTCAGAGGTTCCCCGGTAACTCGTCTACGTCTGCTCCAGCCGACGTTGAGTCTGACGATGATGAGGATGCCGAAAGTGAAGTTGACACCTCTGAGGCAGACGAGTACGAGAGTACCATTACTGAGGTGGATTTACTGCACTTCAGGTACTTATATTCCATTATCCCCTCTATCCACTTAAGGAGACCTCTGAGAGAAGAGAGGGCCTACCACTGCAGGGATGGGGAAATCTGCCTGTACGAGCAGATGTTCAAGTTAGGTTTTCGTCTTCCCATCCACCCCGTCATTAGGACCATTCTATCATTCACCAATTTGGCCCCCTCGCAGCTCTCTCCCAATGCCTGGAGGGTTATTATAGGGGCCATCATCTTGTGGAGGGCGGTTCACCACTCTGACCTCCCAGTGCAGGTCTTTGCTGGTTGTTACGTCCCTACCTCGGCCAAGAACCATCCGAGCTATTACCACTTTGTGGCTCGGAGGCCTGAGAAAAAGATGCTCCTGGTCACTCAGACCTCCAACCATAATTGGAAACCCAAGTACTTTTTTGTCTCAGGGCCTTGGGAATTTGGTTCTTCCATTCCCTCGTCCATCTTCGAGCCGAGAATACCCCGGAAATGGGGAAAAGTTACCATGGCTGCTAGGGACGACCCTGGACTTAGTGTGCAACATGGCAAAAAGGTGAAGGCCCTGTAGGACCAAGGTTCCCATGGGATGTTTGTCAAATTTGAGCATCTGCTGACCGCCCAGTATCTCTCGGGGACGGGCCTTGGCGGAAGTCCCTTAGCTGACTTTGGTAAGGATTTTTATTTTAACCGTGTAGCCTCTTATCATACGTACTTTATTTCTGACTCGTATCTTTTTACTTTTGCAGAGAAACCACTAGACGTTTCGGACGAGTTGTGGGAGATGGCGGCTCCAAGCTTGTCCAGACTTGTCAAGAAGACTGGCATGAATGCTCCTCCACCTGCTCCCTCCACATCCAAGTCTAAGAGGAGGGCACCCGATGTCCATCCTCCTGAGGATCAGAGGCCGAGCTCCAGGACAAAGAGGGCCTCAGACACTGCTATCCCTGTCACGGCCGACACGTTATCTGCCCGTCTGGACCAGTTAAAACTCTCTGATAGCGTGGTCGGCCACAGCCGACAGGCCATGGACGCTCTGAACAACATGATGACCGATGCCGACAAGCGCTTCTTCAGGTCCATGGAGACCCCCATGATGGTTGAATTCGGCCTTCACCGAGTAGTCCAGGTATAACTCATTTCTTTATCCGAAGTATAACGTCTGATGTTGTTCTCATCTAACTTCTTCATTTACTGTGCAGGGTGTGGCTGCCATGTACCAGCTATCCAACTGGGCTCTGAGGAAATTGCCTCTCATCCAGAAGGGGCAGGAGGCTGAAAAAGTTGAGGGCACCCTGAAGGCCGAGGTTGCTCGTCTGAGGACCGAGCTGCAGGAGGCTGAGACCAAGGCTCAGACCTCTGAGAATAAGGTCCAATCCCTAGAGAAGGACATCTCTGCACTTGTTCAGAGCCATACCAAGGCCCTGAAGGACAAGGACGATGCTTTGCAGAGTAAGGTTGATGCTGCGGTGAAGGCTTCTCTTGCAGACGCCTCGGAGACAATAATTGCTGACTATAAGGTCTCCGAGGAGTTTGTAGGTTTTGGCCTGGAGTACCTTGAAAGGGGTATCAAGGCTACCTCCAAATGGGCCGAGGTAAGGGAGGCCGAGGTTGGCATCATTAAGGCCTCAGATTTTGTGGGCCTCGGCCTTGCCGACGCCCAGTTTGCCCAGGCCTTGCAGGAGATAGAGGATGAAGCTGCTGCCCCTGGTCAAATGGTTACTCTGGAAGGGACTGACCTCGGAGATACTGACCCTGCAAACGAGGTAGCTCAAGTGACCAATACCGAGCAGGCCGACCCAGACGAGCCATCAAACATTCCTCCTTCAGATGTTTGACTTGTTATCTTTTGTATTTTGCATTTTTTTTTTTACTTGTAATCTCGTATGTAATTTCTCAAACACGTAAATATTATGCAATTTCTTTCTTTTGTTGAATGCAAATGTCCATCTTTATTTGTGAATGTATATGAATGCTATGCGCTCTCTGAAGTCATTACTGAATGTGATGCCATAACCAACACTTAAGAGTCTGAGGTCCTCACTTAAGGGTCTGAGGTCCTCTAGCCGAGGTGTCCGAGCTCAGACCTCGTCACCACCAAGTGATGTTATGAGGGTCTGAGGTCATCACCTAGGCCGAGGTAACTCATAATGTCACCAAATTAATGATGTTTAAGGTCTGAGGTCCTCACCTAAGAGGTTATCCTCATAATAAATCACCAAATTTATGATGTTAAGGGTCTGAGGTCCTCTAGTCGAGGTGTCCGAGCTCAGACCTCGTCACCACCAAGTGATGTTATGAGGATCTGAGGTCATCACCTAGGCCGAGGTAACTCATAATGTCACCAAATTAATGATGTTTAAGGTCTGAGGTCCTCACCTAAGAGGTTATCCTCATAATAAATCACCAAATGAATGATGTTAAGGGTCTGAGGTCCTCTAGCCGAGGTGTCCGAGCTCAGACCTCGTCACCACCAAGTGATGTTATGAGGATCTGAGGTCATCACCTAGGCCGTGGTAACTCATAATGTCACCAAATTAATGATGTTTAAGGTCTGAGGTCCTCACCTAAGAGGTTATCCTCATAATAAATCACCAAATTTATGATGTTAAGGGTCTGAGGTCCTCTAGCCGAGGTGTCCGAGCTCAGACCTCGTCACCACCAAGTGATGTTATGAGGGTCTGAGGTCATCACCTAGGCCGAGGTAACTCATAATGTCACCAAATTAATGATGTTTAAGGTCTGAGGTCCTCACCTAAGAGGTTATCCTCATAATAAATCACCAAATGAATGATGTTAAAATAAAACAAGAATTTGTCATGGAAACTGATCTTTATTCATAACCTCTTCTCAACAAGATGGTACATTCTTAATTGACAAAATAGATGCAACGTTATACATAATATCTCTTTAGGTGGTCGGCATTCCACGGGTTGGTAAAGGGTTCTCCCTCTAGGTTCTCTAGCCTATACGTGCCCGGCACAACCTCTTCCATTACTCTGTAGGGGCCATGCCAGTTCGGGTGCAGTTTGTTTGTTTTCTGTAGGGTTTTCTTAAGCACTAGGTCTCCTACCGCAATGGGTCTTGTCTTCACCCTTTGATTGTAGAACTTTGCTGCCCTCTGCTGGTAGGCTGCTTTCCTGACCTCCGCGTCTTCCCTTCTTTCTTCAATGAGGTCCAAGTCTAACCTCCTCCTTTCCCCATTGCTGTCCGGATCATAGGTCTGAATCCGATGAGTTGGTAAGCCTATCTCCGTTGGTATGACGGCCTCTGAACCGTGTGCTAGCATGAATGGGGTTTCTCCTGTGGGTGTCCTTGCTGTGGTCCTGTAAGCCCATAGCACAGCGTAAACCTCTTCCATCCATCTCCCTTTCGCGTCTTCTAACCTCTTCTTGATTCCATCCAAGATTGTCCTATTTGTGACTTCAGTCTGGCCATTAGCTTGGGGTCGTCCAGGAGATGAGAAGAACTGTTTAATCCCCACACTTTGGCAATACTTCTCTAAGGAGGCGTTCTTGAACTGGGTCCCATTATCTGAGATGAGCGTGTTTGGGAGGCCATACCTACATATGATGTTCTTCCAGATGAATTGAAAGGTCTTCTGCTCCGTAATTGTTATCATGGGTTCGGCTTCTACCCATTTTGAAAAGTAATCAATGGCAACTATCAAGAATCTATAGTTGTTGACTGCTCTTGGCAAAGGTCCTACCAAGTCGATTCCCCATACCGCGAACGGCCATGGAGAAGAGATTGATGTCATAGGATGATGGGGTTGGTGAGGGATAGTGGCGAACCTCTGGCATTTGTCGCACCTCTTCACATAGTCAGCGGCGTCCCTCGACAAGGTTGGCCACCAATATCCCTGAGTGATGATCCTCTTGGCTAGGGGTCTTCCTCCTATATGGCTAGAGCAAGAGCCCTCATGAACCTCCCGCAGGACCCGGGTTACCTCCATGGGATGCACACATCTGAGGAGGGGCAAGAGGAACCCCTTTTTATACAAGACATCCCCTATCAAAGAGAACTTGGCAGCTCTGTACCTCAACTTTCTTCCTTCCAGCTTGGACTCAGGTAGCTCCCCCTCTCTTAAGTATCTGACGAGCGGGTCGATCCAAGAGCCTCCTAGGTTCACGTTGTGACAAGGGCTGCATACCTCGTCCTCCTCGATGCTTGCCCTTCCCAGGATTTCAATTGGGATGGTTCTTCCCAAGTCTGTCTTCATTGCCGAGGCCAGCCTTGCCAATGCGTCGGCGTGATTGTTGCTCAATCTCGGCACTCTCTTCAGTTTGGCCTCTTCAAAAAATTCGAGCAAACCTCTCACCTTTTTTAGGTATCTGGCCATCCTCTCATCCTTGGCCTCGTACGCTCCCAACACCTGGTTGACAACCAACTTTGAGTCGCTATGGATTAGAAGCCGCTTTACCCGCAGAGTTGTTGCCAATAAGAGGCCCGCTATCATGGCCTCATACTCAGACTCGTTGTTTGAGGCTTGGAAGTTGAATCTTAAGGCATAATCAATGTTGGCGCCATCTGGATCTGAGAGTACTAGCCCCGCTCCGCTTCCACCGTCACAGGAGGATCCATCCACGAAGAGGCTCCATACGTCTTCATCTGAAGAGAAAACCCCTTCTTTCATCACTCCTTTTTCGAAGAGGTATCGATCCTCTTCGTTTTCTTCTGTTCTCCTCCGAGCATTGCCTGGGACTACCTCTTCTCGGCCTCCGAAGACGTTTGGGTCCATCTCTTCCGAATCTCGGGGGATGCCTCTGCCCTTCTCCTTGCCGCCTTCCAAGCTCTTCTCTGACTCAGTCTCTTCCCAAGTGAACTCTGCGACAAAGTCAGCAAGGGCCTGCCCCTTAATGGCTGTCCTGGGCTGGTAAGTAAGATCATACTCTCCTAGTTCAATGGCCCAGGCCATCAATCTTCCAGACTTCTCAGGCTTGTGCAGGACCTGTCTTAGCGGGGAGTCCGTGAGGACTGTTATAGAGTGAGCTTGAAAGTAGGGTTTCATTTTCCTTGAAGCATGGATAAGAGCATAAGCCAACTTCTCCATCCGGGGATAGTTCTGTTCAGACCCTTGTAGGGCCTTACTGTTAAAGTACACTGATTTCTGAACTCCACCCTCTTCTCGTATGATGGCCGCGCTAATGGCCGACTCAGAGACTGCTAGATATACAAACAACCTTTCTCCCGCAATGGGCCGGGACAGCAGCAGGGGAGACCCCAAGTAGGACTTGAGCTGATCAAAAGCTTTTTCACACTCTTCATCCCACTGGAAGGCCTTCCTTAGGACCTTGAAGAATGGAAGACACTTATCGGTTGCTCTGGAAACAAACCTGTTCAGGGCTGCCACTCTTCCCGTGAGTCTTTGGACATCCTTGATACTCCTAGGGGTCTTCATGTCGAGCAAGGCCTTGATCTTCTCTGGATTTGCCTCAATTCCCCTTTGATTAACGATGAACCCCAGGAACTTCCCAGCTCCTACCCCGAAGACACATTTGGCCGGGTTGAGCTTCATTCTGTACGAGTCCATGACATCGAAGGTCTTCTCAAGGTCTGCCACGTGAGTACATGCCTTCAGGCTCTTCGTTAGCATATCGTCCACATACACCTCCATGGTCTTACCTATCTGATCCTCAAACATCCTATTGACGAGACGCTGATATCTTGCCCCCGCATTTTTTAGACCAAAGGGCATTACCTTGTAACAGTATGTCCCCTTATCAGTGATGACGGCTGTCTTCTCAGAGTCTTCGGCGTCCATGAAGATTTGATTATAACCCGAATAAGCATCCATGAAGCTCATGAGCTCGTGCCCTACTGTTGCGTCCACCATCTGGTCTATCCTAGGTAGGGGGTAGCTGTCCTTTGGGCAAGACCTATTCAGGTATGTGAAATCTACACACATCCGCCACTTTCCATTGGCCTTAGGCACGATCACTGCATTTGAGAGCCACTCTGGGTAGGTGACCTCTCGTATGAACTCGGCCTCTTCCAACTTCTTCACCTCTTCCCGAATGACCTCATACTTCTCTCTGGAGTAAATTCTCCTCCTCTGCTTGATTGGTCTGGCATCCCTGTTCACGTTGAGTTTGTGGGTCATGACCTCGGGGTCTATACCAGGCATGTCGGTGTGGCTCCAGGCAAAGACACTCTGCCTCTTCTTGAGAAGGCTTACCAGCTCTTCCTTAATCTTTGTTTCTAGGGCCTTGCCGACCTGGATGGTTTTTTCCTGCTCGTCCTCATTGAGGACGATGGATTCTACCTTTCCGCGGCCTCGCCCTTCTTCAGCTTTGTTTCATCTCTCGGATCAAGAGTGTCTATGCTGTAGGTGGCGGTTGCTCTCTTATGGGCCTCCCTCTCTTCAGCTGAGTTAAAGTAACACTCCCGTGCCGTGGTCTGATCCCCCTGCACTTCCCCTACCCCGTAAGGGGTCGGGAATTTTAGCATTTGATGGACCGTTGACGGCACGGCTTCAAACTCCTTGAGGGCTACTCTTCCAATGATGAGGTTGTAGGCCGAGTAGACATTCTCATCCATCACAAAAAAGTTTATCTTCTTAGTCAGCCTCTTAGGCCACCTATCCCCCATACGCACATCCATCTCATACATGCCTAACGGGTGAACTTTCTCACCACTAAAGCCTATCAAGGGATGGTGGTATGGCACTAATCTTGATCTGCTAAGACCCAAGCTCTTGAAGCAAGGCCAGAACATTACATCTGCTGAGCTTCCCCCATCTATGAGGATTCTCCCTACGTCGCACCCATGCACCCTTGTCGTTATGACCAAGGGGTCATCATGGGGGGCCAGGATGCCCTTGAAGTCGAGCCGGGAGAAACCCACCACCAGGGTGTCCATGTCCACCTTTGTTCTCTTCTGCACAGCGTCAGAAGACGTCAGGTTCACAACCTCTGGCTTGACCACCGATTTGGCCTCCGCCACATGAGCCTTTCTATCGGCTACCTCAGATCCACCCCCTGCGAATCCCCCACATATGGTGTTAATACCAAAGGAGACCATTCCTACCCTCTTCACCGGGGTGTTGTCATCCCTAGGTGGGAGATCCGGGTCATCTCCATCATCACCATCTGAATCGTCATGCCTTTCAGTCGGGACACCACCACGGCACTTGTCGTCTCTTCTCTTCCTAGGGTCTTCCCTGCCGCCCTTTGGGGCCTTGCCATCCACATACTTTCTTAGCTTCCCGGATTTCAGCATCTTCTCAATCTCGTCCTTCAGGGCAAAGCATCTGTCTGTGACATGGCCGTGGTCCTGATGAAACTCACACCAGAGGTTTTTATTCCTCTTATGTGGCGGAGCCTTCAACTTTTCTGGCCATCTCAGAGCCCGGTCACTCTTGATCTCATTAAGAATTTGTTCACAGCTCACGGTCAGAGGAGTGTAACGGGCGAACTTGTCATCTGCTGACCGCTTCTTCCCTTCCTTCTTGCCCTGGGACCTCCCAACACTACCGCGGTTCTCCTCCTCGTATTTGGCGGCCATCGCCTCCTCCGCATTCATTACTTTCCCTGCAGTGGATAACAGCTCCGCCATAGACTTGGGGGGGTCCTCCGCCAGCTTCCATAGTAGCTTTCCCTTCTGGAGACCTCCTATAAGGGCGGTCATGGCTATGCTCTCTTCATAGTCCTCCACCTCTAACTTCTCCTTATTGAATCTTGCTATGTAGTCTCTCAGGCTTTCACCCTTAGCCTGTTTGACATATAGGAGGTGGGTAGTCTTCTTCTGAGGTCTTACCCCAAAGCAGAAGTTATGTATGAACTGCTCGGCCAATCCCTTAAAGTTTTCGATTGAATTCTTTGGAAGAGAGGTGAACCAGCTATGCGCGGCCCCCGTTAGGGTCCCTGAAAAGGCCCTGCACTTCATCTCATCAGATATCGAGTAAATATCCGCGGCTGACTGATACATCTCGATATGGTGCACTGGATTAGTGCTGCCATCATATTTAGGAGTCACCGTAGGAGGCTTGAACTTAGCGGGGGTTGGGAACCCCACTATCCTAGCCACGAATGGTGAGCCCTCCGTGTAGCCCCTCTGTAAGGGGTCCCTGCTCTTTATGAGGTCCCCTATCTTCTCCTCGAGACGTTGGATCGAGTCATTCCATGGTCTTCTCTCGTCAACTTGGCCGAGGTTGTCCCCTGCCACCTCTCTGCGGTGGACAGAGGGTTCCCCAGCCACGACCCTCTGACTGTTTACCTCTTCCTGTTCCCTTGCTCTTCCCTCCATGGGTCGGCCTTGATCTGGCCGAGCCCCTCTTTGGGAGCCTACTGCACTCCTTGACCTCGATAGCCTGTGTCTTAGGTCATTAACTGGTCCCAGCCTCTCGAAGGCCGACCCTCTCTGCTGGGCCTCATCTCTTCTTCGGCCGACACATCCTTGGCTTTGCCGAAGAGGTCGTACGGTATTATCGGACACCTCATATGGCTCCCAGCAGTCTTCTGGGGCCTCTTATACTCCTATGTCATCGTACCTGTCCTCCGGGCAAGGGTTTCCTTGCCTCCCCAGGCGCAAACGCCTAGGGTCAGCAACGTCCCTTCTCCGCTGGGGTGCAGGTTGGTCCTTCATCGGTGCCTGGGGTGGTCCCCTGGCACCCGGTTGGGGTTGAATTACCGCCGGGGTGATCATGTCCGGTGAGACTCCAGGTGGTCTCATCATCATGGTTTGGCTGAGCTGTGCAAATTGCTCCTTCATCGCTTGTTGTGTTGCAGCCAAAGATTTCAAGGCAGCTGCCACCTCCGCCATTTCGGACTGGGGGGGAGCCTGACTGGAGCTAGCTCCCCCACCTCCGGGCGGCGGAAGAGGTGGCGGCATGTCTGGTGCCATGTGTTAAACTGTATAGAGCCTTAGTTGCAGGTGAGCTTAATACCTGAAAGGATCTCTTTCAATGGTGAAACAGCTCCACACAAGGGGTGGACTCTGGTTCACCACCAGAGTCTCCGGTGAGGTAAAGCAGAAAAATAGGATGAGATAGCCTCTAGATTCCCACAGACGGCGCCAAAATGATGATGCCAAAAATCAGCACCACCAGGTGAGGAGTTTTCAAGCTCAATACAGGTGTAACAATGGCAGCACAGTTGTATGAATAAGGCAAGAATGAGGTGAGGAGAAGAGGAATGAATACAGGAATATAAGTGGTTCAGCCAAACCGGCCTACGTCCACTGTGAGTGTGTGTGAATAATATCACTGAAAGAAGGCACTAATGGCCATGGATACAACCTCTCAAGCTCTTTCTCCCTCTACAGTGTAAACTTAGACAGAATTTCAGCTAGGGTTTCAATATCTGGATCCTTTTGCAAGGTAGGGGATGATCCCTTTATATAATGCCTAGGGGGTGTAATGTACCCCCTATGCATGTAATGTGCATGTGTGTAGTTTCCTCACCAATGAGGGTGTGCCAGCTGTCAGGTCCACATGTAAGTAATGATGATGAAATATTCCCCCCACATGTGGGGAATAATCTTATTGTAACTGATCTTGGCCCAGGTGTCCTTATCCAAATGTTTACGGATACTTTGGCAGTCATGCTGGTGAATGGCCTCGGCCTAGGAGAGGCCGAGCTATAAGGGTAGGTCGTCCGATCAATTCGTGATGTGTCATGCGCTGTCTCGGCTTTATGTCAGCCGAGGTATACACCTATGTCGGCCTGGGACGAGCCATTGGCGTGCTGATGATAAGCGGTCCCTGGTAACCTCGGCCTCCTACGAGGTAGGGTTCATGTTGAAGGTGTGTTGAGCTTCTTGTTATCTTGGCCTACTGTTGACCGGGGTTACTATCCCTTGGCACCTGGAGTTCAGCCAAACCGGCCTACGTCCACTGTGAGTGTGTGTGAATAATATCACTGAAAGAAGGCACTAATGGCCATGGATACAACCTCTCAAGCTCTTTCTCCCTCTACAGTGTAAACTTAGACAGAATTTCAGCTAGGGTTTCAATATCTGGATCCTTTTGCAAGGTAGGGGATGATCCCTTTATATAATGCCTAGGGGGTGTAATGTACCCCCTATGCATGTAATGTGCATGTGTGTAGTTTCCTCACCAATGAGGGTGTGCCAGCTGTCAGGTCCACATGTAAGTAATGATGATGAAATATTCCCCCCACATGTGGAGAATAATCTTATTGTAACTGATCTTGGCCCAGGTGTCCTTATCCAAATGTTTACGGATACTTTGGCAGTCATGCTGGTGAATGGCCTCGGCCTAGGAGAGACCGAGCTATAAGGGTAGGTCGTCCGATCAATTCGTGATGTGTCATGCGCTGTCTCGGCTTTATGTCAGCCGAGGTATACACCTATGTCGGCCTGGGACGAGCCATTGGCGTGCTGATGATAAGCGGTCCCTGGTAACCTCGGCCTCCTACGAGGTAGGGTTCATGTTGAAGGTGTGTTGAGCTTCTTGTTATCTTGGCCTACTGTTGACCGGGGTTACTATCCCTTGGCACCTGGAGTTGATGTTATCTGTGATATGAGAAGTGTTCCGGGGGAAGTGCATGTTGTAGTGTCGGCCTGGGCCGAGGTAGCCTTGGCCGAGGGATGATATCGTGGGCCCCCCTGCACCGGTGGGTCGGCTAACGTCTCGGCTCTCATCTCGGCCGAGGTATGCTCCTCTAGGCCGAGGTCGTACTTGGGCATATCAATTATGAATGGGTTCTCTCCTCATCTGTATGGGAGAGTGATGTACGGGAACAGATATTCCATTAAAGGATGAGAAGTGAGAAGAATTATTCTTACATGATTATAATGAGACTTAAATTATTGGAGTGTGAATAAAAATGAAGATTCACATAGTAGAGGTTAAATGATAAGGTCAGTAGTTATATATGTTTATATTTAACATGTGAAATAAGTATGAAATTTAATAACTAGTCGATATATCACAAATGATCAGAATATGAATTCATAGTGAATTATGATAAGTGGAATAAACGAGTAATGAAAGTTAAGATGCACGTTTTTAATAGTATGAGTACATGTAGTGGATATTACTCGTGTGATGTTTTGAAACACTTATAAGAATAGTAAAGTTGAGATGAGGTGTTAAAGAGTTGGAAGTTTAAAAATATTGAGGAGTCCTTTTAAGAATATGTGTTGTGGATGAGTATGGGAAATATATTAGTCAGGTTTAAATATTTACAATTGGGTTGAGTGAATATTGAGTTGTATTTGTCATTGTGCGTATGTGTTACCACTAAGAGTGTTATATAAGTAATATGATTGGTATTACATGGAGTCACCAAGAAGCATGTGTAAGGAGAATGTGCTATGTGAGATACCATAATGTGGTACACTAAGGTATTTATACAGGTTATATGAAAGAGATACGATATGCAATAGTTAGATAAGTATTATGGAGTTAATAAGTATGGTTAAAGTTTTAAGTGGTGATGTTACGTTTAACATCCATGTTACCAAACAGGTAAGATGAGTGTATTAATGATGTTGTGTAAGACTATAACGTTAAAATGACTTGGGTAAGGTTATGATTGTAAAGTTATTGTGTTGGATAAACGACTTGCTAAGGTCATTGTATATTTAGTTAAAAAAACAATCAAATAATGCTGAAAAAGGGAATATAGTGAGAAGTTATATTGAGTTCATAGTGCATGACTACACAAGATACATGAAAGTGAATATGAAATATTGGTTAAAAATATACATTTGGTGAATGATTGTTCATTATCGATATGTGTAAAGTAGTGAGGCTATGTTTATATTAAGTATCGTAAGAACGATATTTAACATAAACTAAAACTTCAGAGATGATACGGATAGTAGTCAAAGTCGAACACGTATATTTGTTATTAAGTGGAAGATGAGAAGACGACATGTAATAAGTTGGTATTGTAATATGATGTTTATTGTAAGGACCTAAAACATGATTAGGAAGGTTAATTACATGATTAATTATAAATTAGGAGTTATAAGTAATAAATTGGTTATGTGTGTTAAACATGTTAATTATCATGTTTAGGGGATGCATGCCCATGTGATATATGTGTTGTTTACATTAGGTGCTAATTGAACTTATGATCCGGGATACTATGTTTAGAACATATGATTAGTTATGTGATTAAATGCATCATAAATAATTTTTTTTAATGCATGATTATGTTTATAAAAGTAAATTAGGGTGTTGATACGAAATTGGCAATGTTTGGTCGCCAAATGTGAAAGTTTTGAGATTTTCGATGAATTGCTACATTCCTGTTCGAGCCCAAATTAGGCGTATTAATTTTATGATTTTGGGAAACCAAAAAATATGAAAGTTGTATATATTTAAGTTATCTACTCATAGACACAAAGAGGGAGTAAATCGGGGCCCGTGATAGTGAGTAATGGTAATTTTACCAAGGTGGGACAAATGTGTCATTAATGGAATTGTCTAATTCGACCTTTCATCCAACCAATCACGTGTTACCACTACCCCTATTTCTATTCGAACACTATAAAACGTATTTATGATTATAAATGATAGTTATGTCTTATTCCTCATAAGAAATAACATGTTTTGCCTAAAGAGAGAGAAAGAGAAGAAAGTAAAGGAAGAATTCTTTGGAAAATTTCCATAAATCGAGGAATCCTCGTAAGGTAATTACATCTTTATTAAAGTTGGTCACATGGATGAGTTCTATACTTGACATGTTTTTATTTTTGACTTGGATATATATTTTAATGATACCCATATTGCTGAATTTTGTTGGAACAAGGATGGGTTAAGAACATAAGTTAGAACTGGAGCTAGGATCGTAAATGCATGCTTTAAAGTCCTAAATTTACATCATCTTTTCGTAAAGCATTTTGATTTAGAAAATTCATGATTATGATGTATATTTATGCTAAAACATGTTTATTATATGTTTCCATGAATTATACCCAAGGTCAAGGTTATGTATGCTTAAAAATGTTAAGTTATGCCTTAATGTTCTATTTTGACCTAGTTATGCTAAAAATGGCATAAATCATGGAATACTTAATGGAATTGACTGATTCAAGTTGGAGAGTAAAATATAATGATACATGTATAACATATCCGAAAATTGTGTAAAAATACCAAGGAATTAACCCTTGGTGGTAGATTGAAGTTTTGGTTTAAAATCTGCCCTAAAGGAGCAAGAATGCATACCAGGTGTTTGACGTTTTGATGGACATAGAAAATGAGGCCAAAAAAATTATGAAACATTAATTTCGTATTATTCAATAGGTTTAATAATATTGGGTGGAATATCATGCAAAGTTATGTTGTATAAAAATTATGAAAACTCCAGGAAGTTGAAGTTGTGTTGCGGTTTTTCTTGAAAAACGATTTGGAAAAGGTTGTAATAAAATGGGCATAACTTTGTCTAGCGAATTGGTAATTTAATTCCATAGTTTGTGTTAGAACCCTAATTATTTGGGTTTTATATAAATGTTAAGTATCATATTTATTTCCTCCTTAGTTATTTCTTATTGAGTAAATGATGTGATGTATTACTAGGTTTAATGTTAATTGGTGTATTCAGATACTAATGATGTTGACTTGTTAGGTGGGGAAGCAGCTAATACTACCATATCAAGGAAGTAGTTTGGTATTAATATTAGCACCAAATCCAAGGTAAGTGACCTGTCCTATGAAATATAGATGATTATATGTTCATATGGAAATGTATAGTTCAATACATGTGTTAAAATGCTTATGGGAGTGATGTTGTATTTAGGAAACATATGCATATGATTGAAATGATAAGTGATGTTATTTAATGTTAAGGACTGTGGTGGGTCCTACAGGATGTGGCGGTCCTGTTAATCCAACTTAAAGGTTTGTGTACTCGGGACTAATAAAGGGATGTGGTGGTCCCCAATAACTGTGGTGAATTAATTGGACTGTGGTGGGTCTAGGCTTGCGAGAGTTTCACAATTCCTGTTGGGTTATAGAATTAGAACAAAATAAAAATGGTTATTTAATTTGGTTATACGTGTGGTATATGGTCATTCACTAAGCTTATATTGCTTACACTCCTGTAATGTTATGTTTCAGGTGTGCCTATCGTTTGGAGTTCACTGCCAAGTTAGGACCTTAAAACGTAGGAGTGACGGATATCTAGTATGGTTTGAATATCAAGAATATTGTTGTGTAAATATTAAACTAAAGATCTTGGTTATGTAAGGTTGTGTAGTACTTATAGGTGAAATGTAAATGTAGTTATGTTTTCATCTACACATACCTTGAAAAAAAAATCTTATGCTATTTTTCCTTAGAGATTTAAATTAAAGCATTGTTTATTATTTAAGGCAATTTATCGCTAATTAACAAGGATGAGTTTAACTTAATTAAGCCGGGGCACGATAACTTGGTATCAGAGCGTGGTTATTAGGTTATGGATTGTGTGTGAGGGTATAGATTGACAGTGGAAAGTGAATTTGCTATGCACCTGGATTTTGACTAACAATGTTAATATTAAACTGCTGCTATTGTATTTTGTTTAAGTGAATTATATTGCAGTGAATGATGGATCCACATGAGCCGCATGATGGAGCAGAGGGTGAGGCATCTTATGTTCCTAATAGTCAGCAAGGACATAGACATATTCAAGTGGAGGAACCAGAGGTGGAGCAACAACCTATTGATGACGTGGGAAGAATCTTACGTGCTGTGGCACAACTTATGGAACAAGCAAGAGGTGGAGAACATGGTGGGGATAGGGACAAATTACATGAGAGGTTTATGAAGTTAAATCCGCCAGCATTTACTGGGACTACGGATCCATTAGTGGCAGAGGGTTGGATTCAAAAAATGGAAACAATATTCAAGGTGATGGAAGTGCGAGATGAACAAAAGGTTTTGTTAGCAAGCTTTAGATTGGACGGTGATGCAAAGTTATTGTGGGATGTTACAGATAGGTTACTTACTACGATTGGGGGAGTAGTGCCAGCAAATCCTCCACCAATTACATGGGAGAGGTTTGTGAAGGTGTTCTTTGAAAAATATTTCCCAAGGCTTTATAGGAAAGAGAAAGAGGAAGAATTTATAACGTTGAAACAGGGGAACCGAACAGTGGTAGAGTATGAAGCTTTATTTATATCCTTATCTAGATTTGCACCTGACTTTGTGAGGATGGAAGAAATTAAATGTGATCGGTTTCAAATCGGGCTGAGTGTAGATATAAAAAGCATGATTGCTAATATGAAGATCACGGATTATGTGGACTTGGTGGATAGGGCCATGGTGTCAGAAAAGTCAATAAAAAAAATGCAAGTTGAACACTCGAAGAAAGCTAGACATGATGGTATAAGATCATATGGATGGGAGGCGAGAACCTCAATTCAGAGTGTATCACGAGGAGTACCTAAGGGATAAGAATTTAAAAATAATAAAAATTCACGTGGAAGATTTCAAGCTCGAGGTGGAAGAACTGGGATGAATCAGTCAGAGAATGCATTTGTGATGGGACCGAGGGCCATATTTTGTTATAGATGTGGTGGTCAAGGGCACATGTCTCGGGAGTGTATAATAGCTGAGACGACACCTTTATGTTTCCATTATCATTAATCGGGGCACTTATGAAAGAATTGTCCAGCGATGGGAGCTACAACTTCAGTTGGGAGTGTGAGAGTAGGAGATAAGATTTCTGCACCGAAAGTACACATGGGAGGTAGAGGAGGCATGTCTCAAAACCAAGGCCAAGGCAGAGTGTTTGCACTGATGCAACAAGATGCACAAGCTATGCCTAACGTAGTGACAGGTACACTTCCTATTGGTGATAAAGATGCTTACGTGTTGATAGATCCTGGTTCTACACATTCTTTTGTGTCTTTACTTTATCTGTTTCATCTTAATAGACCATTATCATCATTAGATTCTGGTTTAGCTATTGTTACTCCAGTGGGGGGGGGGTTGGTTTTTATTGAGAGGGTATATAGGGAGTGTCTGGTGCGAGTGGGTGAAAAAGAATTACTAGTTGACTTATTACCTCTCGATATGCGCGACTTTGATGTAATACTGGGTATGGATTGATTAGCCTCATATCATGTATGTTTGGATTTCTTTAAAAAGGAGGTAGTGTTTTGATTACCGGTTGAACCTGAATTTAAATTTATTGGGGAACGAAATGTCACTCCAACATGTTTGATCTCTGCAACAAAATGTTATGAACTGCTAAGGAAAGGATGTGAGGGTTATCTTGCTCAAGTGGTGGACACACGATAAGAGGCTGAAAAACTATCAGATATACCAGTAGTTAATGAGTTTGCAGATGTCTTCCTAGAAGAACTCCCAGGCTTAGCACCAGACCGTGAGGTGGAATTTTCGATTGAGTTGGTATCAGGAATTGCACCAATATCTATTGCACCATATCGTATGGCACCTGCAGAATTAAAAAAGCTAAAGATACAGTTGCAAGATTTGTTAGATCGTGGTTTTATAAGTCCTAGTGTATCACCGTGGGGAGCCCCAGTATTATTTGTGAAGAAGAAAGATGGAACCATGAGGTTGTGCATCGATTATCGTCAATTGAATAAGGTGACTATCTATAACAAATACCCACTACCCCGCACTGATGACTTGTTCGATCAGTTGCAAGGAGCCAAAGTGTTTTCCAAGATCGATCTCAGATCCGGATATCATCAATTGAAAGTAAGAGATTGTGACATTTCTGAAACTGCTTTTCATTCTAGGTATGAACATTATGAATTTCTTGTCATGCCATTTGGGTTAACAAATGCACCGGCCGTATTCATGGATTTGATGAACCGTATATTTCACCCATACGTGGATTCTTTTATTATTGTCTTCATTGATGATATTTTGATATATTCTCGTAGTAGGGATGAGCATAAACACCACCTACGTATTATTTTACAGACCTTGCAAGAGAAGCAGTTGTATGCTAAATTTTCTAAATGTGAATTTTGGCTAGACAGGGTAGTATGTTTGGGGCATGTTATTTCTGCTGATGGTATTTGTGTGGATTCCAAGAAGGTAGAAGAAGTAATGAATTGGGAAATACCAACTAGTGTGACAGAGGTACGTAGATTTTTGGGATTGGCGGGCTATTACAGGAGGTTTATACCAGGGTTTTCTTCTATTGCATTGCCCTTGACTAAGCTTACCATAAAGGAGAACAAGTTTGTCTGGAGTGGCGATTGTGATAAAAGCTTTGAAAAATTAAAGGGTAAGTTGACATTAGCTCCAGTATTGACTATCCCAACGGGTACAAAAGGTCTAGTTATTTATAGTGATGCCTCATAACAAGGACTCGGTTGTGTGTTAATGCAGTATGGAAAGGTAATTGCTCTTTCTTCTCGACAGTTAAAGATACATGAACGCAACTACCCTACACACGATCTTGAGTTGGATGCAGTAGTTTTTGCATTAAAAATCTGGAGACACTACTTATATGGTGTTAGTTGGGAAATTTTTACTGACCATCAAAGCTTAAAATACTTGTTTACACAAAAAGACTTGAACTTGAGGCAAAGAAGGTGGATGGAACTTATAAAAGATTATGATTGCACGATACATCACCATCCGGGTAAAGCTAATATTGTTGCTGATGCTTTGAGTAGAAAATCTCTAGGCATAGTATCATGTATTTATTATATTCGAGTTGAACTCCTGAGAGAGTTAGCTTTAATGGGGGTGGAATTAACTTTGAATGAGTCTTACGGATTAGTAGCACATTTAAATGTTAGACCCACGTTGATGGATTAGATAACACAAGCACAGGCAGGAGATACAGAATTGGAGAAAGTTAGAGATAATATGAAAAAGGGTAAAGCAAATGAATTTTCTATTCGGGACGATGACATTGTTATGTACGGAAATCGTTTGTGTGTACCTAACGTGACTGATTTAAGAAGAACGATTTTAGAGGAAGCCCACTGTTATTTATATGCTATGCATCCAGGGAGCACAAAACTGTATATATACTTGAAACAATGTTATTGGTGGCTGGGAATGAAACACGACATTGCAGATTTTGTTGCTAGATGTCTAGTTTGCCAACAGGTGAAGGTGGAGCATCAGAAGCCAAGTGGTTTACTACATCCCTTACCTATTCCTGAGTGGAACTGGGAGCATGTTACTACATATTTTCTTATAGGTTTACCAAAATCATCACTTGGGTTTGATTCTATTTGGGTTGTCGTTGATAGGTTGACTAAGTCTGCACATTTTCTTCCTGTTAAAACTACTACTCCATGGATAGATATGCCAAATTATATGTGGATGAGATTATTAGATTGCACGGTGCTCCTGTTACTATTATTTCTTATCGAGATCCTAAGTTTTCTTCTCACTTTTGGCCTAGTTTACAACAAGCTTTGGGGACTAAATTGAAATTTAGTACATATTTTCATCCTCAGAAAGATGGGCAATCAGAAATAACGATCCAGACACTCGAAGACATGTTACGAATTTGTGTATTGGAGTTCAAAGGTAGTTGGGATTAGGGCTGTCAATGGACCGGGTCTGGACCCGGACCCGATCCGGACCCGACCTAAATTAACGGATCTGAGCAAATTTTATAGACCCGATTATCCGATTACCCGATTACCCGATTAGTTAATGGATCGGATCTGGATATACACGACTCCGATCCGATAAGGACCCGACCCGAATGTGTATATATATAATATAATAAATATATATTTATATATAATATTTTATATATATATATATATATATATATATATATATATATATATATATATATATATATATATATATATATATAGTCTTACATATAGTTACTAAATATATAACTAACTAACTTATATATATATATAACAGTTTTACATACATATATATATATAAGTTATATATAAAAACAGTTTTACATATATATATATAAGTTATATATTTCTATAAAAACAGTTTTTATATAAAAACAGTTTTTATATATATAAAAAACAGTTTTTTATATAAAACAGTTTTTATATAAAATATGTTATAATAAGTTATATTTATATAAAAACATATTTTATATAAAAACAGTTATATATAAAAAACTGTTTTTATATAAAACTGTTTTTTATATATATAAAAATAGTTTTTATATAAGTTATATTTATATATGTATATATATAAAAACAGTTTTTATATATATATATAATCGGATCGGGTATTCGGATCGGGTCTTCGGGTCCTTAACGGATCCGGGTCTGGATCCATTTTCTGAGACCCGTCGGGTAATCGGGTAAGACCCGATCCGATAAAAATATACCCGGATCGGATCTGGATATACCCAGACCCGATCCAGACCCGACCCGTTTACACCCCTAGTTGGGATGAACACTTGCCACTAATAGAGTTTGCCTATAATAATAGCTATCATTCGAGTATTGATATGGCTCCTTATGAAGCTTTGTATGGGAGAAAATGCATAACTCCAGTGTGTTGGACTGAAGTAGGAGAACGAAAACTTCTTAGGCCAGAAACAGTACAACAGACTACTGAAAAGATCAATCTTTTCCATAATCACTTAAAGGTGGCGCAAAGTAGACAGAAAAATTATGCAGAAAATCGAAGGAAAGAATTGAAATTTGAGGAAGGTGATCGAGTATTCCTACGTGTTTCTCCTTGGATAGGGGTTATGAGATTCGGGAAAAAGGGAAAGTTAAGTCCCAGGTACATTGGCCCTTATGAGATAGTGAAACGGGTTGGAGCTGTAGCTTATAAATTGGCATTACCACCAGAATTTTCCCGGATACAGGATGTTTTTTATATATCCATGTTACGTAAGTATGTGCCCGATCCTTCACATGTGTTTATCTCACAACCGATAGAGCTTCAAGATGACTTAACCTATGTGGAGGAACCAATTGCTATTGTAGATCGAAAGGAGCAAGTGTTACGTAGTAAAACCATTTCACTAGTTAAAGTGATGTGGAGAAGTCAGAATGTGGATTATGCCACCTGGTAAGGGGAGGATAACATGAAGAAGCAATATCCTCATCTATTTGGTAAATTTCTTATGCGTTAAATTTCGAGGACGAATTTTTTTATAAGAGGGGTAGAATTGTAAGGACCTAAAACATGATTAGGAAGGTTAATTACATGATTAATTATAACTTAGGAGTTATAACTTATAAATTGGTTATGTGTGTTAAACATGTTAATTATCATGTTTAGGGGATGCATGCCCATGTGATATATGTGTTGTTTACATTAGGTGCTAATTGAACTTATGATTGGGGATACCATGTTTAGAACATATGATTAGTTATGTGATTAAATGCATAATAAATAATTTTTTTAATGCATGATTATGTTTATAAAAGTAAATTAGGGTGGTGATACGAAATTGGCAATGTTTGGTCGCCAAATGAGAAAGTTTTGAGATTTTCGATAAATTGCTACTTTCCTGTTCGAGCCCAAATTAGGCGTATTAATTTTATGATTTTGGAAAACCACAAAATATGAAAGTTGTAGATATTTAAGTTATCTACTCATAGACACAAAGAGGGAGTAAATCAGGGCCCGTGATAGTGAGTAATGGTAATTTTACCAAGGTGGGACAAATGTGTCATTAATGGAATTATCTAATTCGACCTTTCATCCAACCAATCACGTGTTACCACTACCCCTATTTCTAATGGACCACTATACAACGTATTTCTGATTATAAATGAGAGTTATGTCTTATTCCTCATAACAACTAACAAGTTTTGCCTAAAGAGAGAGAAAGAGAAGAAAGTTAAGGAAGAAATCTTTGGAAAATTTCTATAAATCGAGGAATCCTCGTAAGGTAATTACATCTTTATTAAAGTTGGTCACATGGATGAGTTATATACTTGACATGTTTTTATTTTTAATTTGGATATATATTTTAATGATACCCATATTGATGAATTGTGTTGGAACAAGGACGGGTTAAGAACATAAGTTAGAACTAGAGCTAGGATTGTAAATGCACGCTTTAAAGTCCTAAATTTACATCATCTTTTCGTAAAGCATTTTGATTTATAAAATTAATTATTATGATGTATATTTATGCTAAAACATGTTTATTATATGTTTCCATGAATTATATCCAAGGTCAAGGTTATGTATGCTTAAAAATGTTAAGTTATGCCTTAATGTTCTATTTTGACCTAGTTATGCTAAAAATGGCATAAATCATGGAATACTTATTGGAATTGACTGATTCAAGTTGGAGAGTAAAATATAATCATACACGTATAACATATCCAAAAATTGTGTAAAAATACCAAGTAATGAACCCTTGGTGGTAGTTTGAAGTTTTAGTTTAAAATCTGCCCTAAAGGAGCAAGAATGCATACTAGGTGTTTGACGTTTTGATCGACATAGAAAATGATCCCAAAAAAATTATGAAACATTAATTTAGTATTATTCAATAGGTTTAATAATATTGGGTGGAATATCATGCAAAGTTATGTTGTATAAAAATTATGAAAACTCCAGGAAGTTGAAGTTGTGTTGCGGTTTTTCTTGAAAAACGATTTGGAAAAGGTTGTAATAAAATGGGCATAACTTTGTCTAGCGAATTGGTAATTTAATTCCGGAAATTGTGTTAGAACCCTAATTATTTGGGTGTTATAGAAATGTGAAGTATCATATTTATTTCCTCCTTAGTTATTTCTGATTGACCAAATGATGTGATGTATTACTAGGTTTAATGTTAATTGGTGTATTCAGATACTAATGGCGTTGACTTGTTAGGTGGGGAAGAAGCTAATACTACCATACCAAGGAAGTAGTTTGGTATTAATATTAGCACCAAATCCAAGGTGAGTGACCTGTCCTATGAAATATAGATGATTATATGTTCATATGGAAATGTGTAGTTCAATACATGTGTTAAAATGCTTATGGGAGTGATGTTGTATTTAGGAAACATATGCATATGATTGAAATGTTATGTGATGTTATTTAATGTTAAGGACTGTGGTGGGTCCTACAGGATGTGGCGGTCCTGTCAATCCAACTTAAAGGTTTGTGTACTCGGGCCTAATAAAGCGATGTGGTGGTCCCCAATAACTGTGGTGGATTAATTGGATTGTGGAGGGTCCAGGCTTGCGAGAGTTTCACAATTCCTGTTGGGTTATAGCGTAAGAACAAAATAAAAATGGTTGTTTAATTTGGTTATAGGTGTGGTATATTTTAATTCACTAAGATTATATTGCTTTCACTCCTGTAATGTTATGTTTTACGTATGCCTATCGTTTGGAGTTCACTGCCAAGTTAGGACCTTAAAACGTAGGAGTGACGGATATCTAGTATGGTTTGAATATCAAGAATATTGTTGTGTAAATATTAAACTAAAGATCTTGGTTATGTAAGGTTGTGTAGTACTTATAGGTGACATGTAAATGTAGTTATGTTTTCATCTACACATACCTTGAAAAAAAAAATCTCATGCTATTTTTCCTTAGAGATTTAAATTAAAGCATTGTTTATTATTTAAGGCAAATTATCGCTAATTAACAAGGATAAGTTTAACATAATTAAGTCAGGGCATGACATTTATAATTTGAAGTAATGAATGGAAGTTGGAGAGATGAACTATAAGAAGTTAGTCTTGTAATAGAATATTTATTATTTGAAATGTTACATGATGATAAGGATGGACTATGGGAATGAAGTGAGAAACGTAAATAATGATGTTTGGTTTATTAAGAATATTCACTCATTGTTAATATAAGAGGATACAACCAACAATCTATTATGTGTGAACTTTTGACATACGTATATAAAGGTATGGAGTAATATATGAGTTAGGAAGTGACTTTCATTGATAAGAAATCACTAGACTATTACCCTTACGTATGAATGATAAAGACGCTTATGTGTTGATAGATTCTGGTTCTACACATTCTTTGTGTTTTGCTTTATCTATTGCATCTTAATAAACCACTATCATCATTAGATTCTGGTTTAACTATTATTACTCCAGTATGGAGGATTGGTTCTTATTGATAGGGTGTGTAGGGAGCAATGGTGCGAATAAGTGAAAAGGAGTTGTTAGTTGACTTACTACCTTTCGATATGCATGACTTTGATGTGATATTGGGTATGGATTGGTTGTCCTCGTATCATGTATGTTTAAATTATTTTAGATGGGAGGTAGTGTTTCGGTTACCGTGTGACCCTGAATTTAAATTTATTGGGGAACATAATGTCACCTGCATAATATTTTACAAACCTTGCGAGAGAAGCAATTATATGCTAAATTTTCTAAATGTGAATTTTGACTAGACCAAAGTAATATTTTTTGGGCATGTTATTTTTGTTGAAGCCAATCGTGTTGCTTGAAAAGAAGATGGATGGAATTTATAAAGGATAACAATTTTAAAGGAGTCCCATTGTTCTTTATATCCTATGCATCCAGGATACACATAACTTTATAGAAATTTGAAATAATGGTATTGGTGGCTGTGAATGAAACACGACATTATAGATTTTGTTGCTAGATGTACAATTTGACAACAAGTGAAGGAGAAGCATCAAAAACCTTGTGGTTTACTACAACCTTACCTATTCCTGAGAGGAAATAGGATCATGTAACTACCGATTTTGTTATAGGTTTACTAAAATCATCCTAAGGGTTTGATTCTGTTTGGGTTATTGTTGCTAGATCAACTGAGTTTGTGCATTTTCTTCCTGTTAAAGCTACTTATTCTATGGATAGATATGCCAAAATATATGTGGATGTGATAATTATATTGCATGGTGAACCTATTTCTATTATCTCTGCTCAAAATCCTAAATTTACTTCACACTTTTAGCCTAGTTTACAACAAGTTTTGGGGACTAAATTGAAATTTAGTACAACTTTTCATCCTCAGACTGATGGGAAGTCACAGAGAATGATCCAGACACTCGAAGACATGCTTGGGATGAACACTTGTCACTAATAGAGTTGCTTATAATAATAGTTATCATTTGAGTATTGAAATGGCTCCTTATGAAGCCTTGTATGGGAGGAAGTGCAGGATCCCAGTGTATTGGACCAAAGTAGGAGAATGAAAAACTACTTGGGCTAGAAATTGTGCAACTGACTAATGTGGAGATAAATCTTATTCATAATCACTTGAAGGTGGTGCAATGTAGAGAAAAAGGTTATGAAGACAACATAAGAAATGAATTAAAATTTTAGGAAGGTAATCAAGTATTCCTACGTGTTTATCCTTGGAGAAGGGTTATGAGATTTGAGAACAAGGTCAAATTAAGTCCTTGGTAAGTTGGCCCTTATGAAATAGTGAAACGAGTTGGAATCATAGCTTATAAATTGGATTTTCTACAAGAATTGTTAAGGACACACGATGTTTTTCATGTATCAATGTTACGTAAGTATGTGCCTGATCCTTCACATGGGTTTATTTAACAACCGGTAGAGCATAAAGATGACTTGACCTATGTGGAGGAATCAATCACTAAAGATTTAAAGATACCCATATTTCCAAATTGTGTTAATACAAGGATGGCTTAAGAACATACATGGGGACTTGTGCTAGGATCGTAAATGTAAACTTTAAAGTCCCAGATTTGAATTTCCTTCTCGTGAAGCTTTTTGTTATAGACAATTCATATATATGACATGTGTATATACTAAAACATGTTTAGTATATTTTTCCATGATTGATACCCAAGGTAGATATGATATATGCTTAAAAAGGTTAAGTTATGCTTTAATGTTCCGTTCTTACCTAGTTGTGCTAAAAATAACATAAATCATGGAATAGTTATTTAAATCGAATAATTCTAGTTGGAGATTAAAATAGACTCATATGTGTATATCATATCCGAACATTATATAAAAATACCAAAAAATGAATCTGGAGTGACAGTTTGAAGTTCAGGTACAACATCTGTCCCAAAAGTGTAATTGCACTCACCAGGTGTTCGACGTTTTGCTTGACTTAGCAAATGAACTCTACAAATTATGCAAATTTAATTTTATATTATTAAATATGTTTAATATATGGTCCCATGATTTCTAATCAAGGTGGAGGTTATATATGCCTAAAAAATGTTAAGTTATGCTTTGATCGTCTACTTAGACCTAGATGTGTTAAAAGTGGCATAAATCATTGAATACTTGTTGAAATCAAGAAATTACAATTAAAAATGTTAGAGAACATATATGAGTATGATATACTTGAAGGGGAGGATAAAATATCATCTGGTTTGTCTTGGGGGTTGTGTTGAAGTTGAAGTTTTGTTGTTATTTTTCTCCAGAAGAAAATATTGTAATAAAAGGGGCATAACTTTGTCTAGAGAATTCATAATTTAATTCCATAAATTATGTTAGAGAAAAAATGAATAAGGTGTTATATAAATGTGAAGTATCATATCCAATTAATTTTCAGTTATGTCGGATTGACCAACTGATGTGATGTGTTATTGAGTTTAAGGTGATTTGGTGTATTCAAATACTAATGATGTTGAATTGTTATGTGGGGAAGCTTCTAACACTACCATACCAAGGAAATAGTTTTGGTATTAATCTTAGTACCAAATTTAAGATGAGTAACCTTCCCTGTGAATTATAAATGCTTATAATCTCATATGGAATTGTGTAGTTAAATACATGTGTTAAACTGTTTCTGGAGTGATGTGGTATTTGTGAAACATATGCATATGACCAAAAATGTTAAGCGAAGTTATTTAATGTTATGGACTGTGGCGGGTCCTTTATCTAATGTTAAGGACTGTGGTGGGTCCTACAGGATGTGTCAGTCCCGTTAAACCAACTTAAAGGTTTGTTGTACTCGGGCCTACGTGACACCCCGCCCAATTAAATATAGGGTGATCAGTCCTCTACCAATTTAAAACAGGATATTCAGTTGGTTCATTCTCAGCATCACTGTCGAATTTTTTTTTAACATATTAATTACCTAATATAAAATTAAGCTAAGTGTCAAAACATTTCCAATTTTAATAAAACCAAGTAAATCCATTTCTTTCCATCTTAAAATATAAACCATTCACCACACATAGGAATGTAAATAAATACTGAACATGAATCAAGTACAAAAATAAATAAGACTGGATAAAACCTCCCAGTTCAAAACTCCAAACCATACAATAAACTGAATACAATGTCTCTTACGGAAGAACTAGAAGTGGGCGACATATGCCCTAAAAGGTAAGTCTAGATGAAACTGAATGGAAATGATAGATGCGTCTACTGCAAGGACCTACAGCTTACACAACAGCTGCAGCACGTCAAGCAATCCAAATCTCTAAATCTGATACTCTTGTGGTTGAGCACCTGATATAATACATATATATAGCAAAAGAGAGAAGAGATACATGAAACGTGTCAGAGCCCGATGTGTAAAAATGATTTAGCAAGTATTTAAAAGTGGTTCTTAAAACAAGTCTTATACGCATGTTAGTTATCGAACTCTCACATGAGTTTCTCACCCCTCGTCTATTGTGCACGCCTAACGTACATCTAATCTCCCCTAGTTATACATCCCAGTCTAACTAGTCAGAAACCATACTAATACTAACTATGCTCACTAGTAGTTTTCCCGTATCGCCCATACAATACATTATTCCGATAGTGTATATCACATACTAAATTTTATTATTCAGCGATTAAATGGTTAATCTTTTATTCACTAAGATTATTTTACTTCTCATTTTCATTTTATCTACTAGTCTAAAAAAGTAGAAAATTACCCAAGTACACTCATACATATGTATAGTCTCATCATCCCTATATATATACACTAATCCTGCACCCTTAGGTTAAGACCACTTGGTGCAATGTAACAATTATTAGGATTACCAAGTCTACTAATTTCACACAATAGCAGTATTCACAAGTCCATATATATATATATATATATATATATATATATATAGTCACATCATCCCTATACATATATATATATATACTAATCCTGCACCCCCGGCTAAGACCCATTAGTGCACATATTCTGGAAATCATGCATGCCTGGGTTAGCACCCATTAATGCACCTATCAATAATAATCCAGCACCCCCTCGTTATCACCCATTAGTGCGCCTAACAATATAATATTGCATCCCCGGGTTAGCAGCCATTAATGCACCTATCAATATTAATCCAGCACCCCCGGGTTATCACCCGTTAGTGCGCCAAACGATAATCATCTTTGTACCCCCGGGTTATTACCCATTAGTACACTTAATAATAGAGTTTATGCACCCCCGAGTTATCACTCATTACTGATCTTAACTATAATATCACATAATAGGCATACACACATCCTATTATAATTTATAGGTATTTCTCCAACCTACATATGTAATCCCCATACGTATTTTAACCTCATTACTACGTATAGTATAAATAATTAGATTACTGTCTCTCTCGTAATCTCCAAGGTATACTCTCTTTCTACACCGAAATAATTAAAGTATTTATTCTCACATACTTTCCCAAGATTCCATCTTATTTAGATTTACTATTTGGCAGTTTCCCTCACTCCAATAAACCGGCGAACTCAAAACTAGACTTTGAGAAAAATCCCCCAAAATTCCCTCTGTCGCTCAAACCAGAAGGGTTGTCGTTTGAACGACTTCCACGTGTCATTCGAGCGACTTCGCTCGAGATGCCATCTCACTCGAACGATTTCGCGGGAGATCTCCATCTAGTTTGAACCACTTCGCGCGAGATCGCACGAGATTGCACTATTCGTCTTCTTCACCAAACTTCAGCGTTTTTCCTCCATTTTTGAACCTAAAACCTCTAAGATTAAATTCCCAACAACTCATCATCAATAACCATCAACCCCTAACAGGTTACAGATCATTTCTATCATCTTAGGATCCTTAATTTGTCCTTAATCATCATAATTACATAAAACCCCCAAATTAATTCACATGAACCCTGGTTTCCAAAATTCCAATAAAGAACATAATCAACCCAGATTTGTTCATCAATATATAATCAAATTCCGTGATTAATCCTCTACATGCATGAAGGAAATTCAGCCACTAATTAAACCAATCCTTAATCATAATTTAAATCTCCAATTTTCACCCAATTAACATATAAATCATGATTAAATCCTCCTATACTAACATGAGCATGATTATTTCTAAAAGAATGCAAGTCATAAACACTTTCCTCGAATATGATGGTCTGATTCATTGGTGATGTTGGTACATATGCGTTCCTCTCTTCTCGATCTACGCGTTGGTGGTCACGGTTGTGCAAGGTGATGCCAAATGAGTCTTCTCTCTTGGAATTTGGCTCTCCCTCACACCCTCCATGTCCGTTCTTGATTTGTGTAACCCCTTAACCCTAATGAACTTCCTAGGCTGATATAATTAATCCCAATTTTCGTCCATTAGTTTAGCCCAAAAATCCAAATTACAAAACTACCCCTACGGGGTGCCGGTTAGGCCTAAAATCGCCTCGGGACCCAAACTAAACACCCGAGTATTCTATTCTGACTATCTCGACCCTCCCGAACTCAACGGCGCACTCGAAATGACCATACGAGTTACCCAAAATAAATTCTCTTTTTATTCCATTCAATTAGTCCCGACACGACTCACACGCGTGACAGACTTAAATTACCAAACTGCCGTATTTCTCACTTGCGACAATTTATCAAATATCATAATTCCATATTACATATCACATAGTAATATTCAATAGTTCACAACAATAAGTATTAACCCTTGGCACGCTAGTTAATAATTATTTAAATCCGGATTAATAACAACTTTATTTCTCACATTTTAATTTAATTAATCCAACAACAATAATTAATTGCATATTTATTTCCATAATAATAATTAATCACTAAATTATTTCAATCGTCAAAAATACGGGGTATTACATACTTCCCCCCTTACAACGGAATTTCGTCCCTAAATTTGTGAAAAAGTATACCAGGTACGGACAACGCTGTAAAAATATTGCGCATCGCATCCCGACGCTCACAAGTAAGATACTCCGTACCACCCATATAGTACGCTATCGAATACCCTTAATAATGAACACTACACATGTGTTTGATTTAAACTCCAGGTTACCTTGTCATGTAGGCTCTTGGCCAAGCCTTTCTGCTTTAGTTTCACTACTTTAATATTATTTTAGATATTCACTATCTAGCCTTCTACTATTTACACCTTAGTAGATTTATCCTCTTTCCATATACATACGACTCTTTCTCGTGTCGTGCCTACAAGTAAATTCACTGTGCAATATATATTTCACACACAATATATAGGATGATATCGATTCTTCTCCGACATTTGTAATAATAACTGGTCTCCCACCTTTAACTATCAAGTAGGACAACAACCAAGTTTACCATGCCATACTTCTGCTGGCGCTCTGCCCGAACGTGAACTTATAGGAGTTATTTGGACACAAACTCCACTAGTGGAAGGTACTGCTCCCGCCCTCCTCTAAGATCTCAGGGTTCACATAAAATTTTCTCTCCCGCATCCGATTAGACCGCTTGTCCTGCCCATCCCTCTGTGGGTATTAGGCCGTACTCCATCGCATTCTAGTACCTATAATCTCACCATCTCAGCTACATGAGAAGATCCTTGGGGATACTCTTCCATTCTCTAGTGGAAGGAGCCCCTACTGATTTCAAATTGTTCACCATTTTTCAATCCGTCAGGTGACCCACTGCAAGACCATCCTTGCAATATTAACCTACATCGTAACCCATCACCACTATTGTTTGTATTCTGATATATTTTATACTCTCTTGAATAAGTTTCAATTCATCTTGAAACGTAAGCTTCTGCTAAATCTCACGGAGTAATCTTTGGATTACCCGATTACATGCTATCGAATTCTCAAGATAATCATAATACACCATTTGATTCAATCCCCTAGGGCGCCCATACACCCTATGCCTCACGCATCATTATACAAAAGACATAAAATATTCTTACCTCAATTCTTGCACACTCGGTATGCTGATGTGGTAGGGTTGCACTCAACCACCGCACTAGTCATGACTTAAACCATCCTTCAATGGCATCATTCATCTATTCCGAAAAATACTAAGTCCATGCTACTCTATTGGCCTTAAGTTATAAAAGAATTATCAACTCTCAAATATATTCTCCTATAGGTACAATAACCAACATACAAAACTTATGTACTATCGACCAAACTTCCCTCCAACTCCCATCGTTCACTAGTTTCATGCGTGGGATGTCTCGCAAAGAGAAATCCAAACAAGGAACCCCCCGATACACTACTATCTAACCTAGCCGGTTGTTGAGGTCCGTAAGGCCTTCAGTACCTACTATGTACTTTCCCACAATCTACGTATTGTGATATAAAATTTTATTCGTCCACTCTCATGTCCCTAAAAGGTAACATGAACCATGGCACCCTCACTATCCTAAGTACTTGGCGCTATAGATATATAACGAGCTATATTTCTCCGCTCGATAAGAACACAGTGTATTCTAAGTCTTAACAGACAAATAAATCCCTATGCTTGGGAATCACATATAATTAGACACTATACTCGCTGAGGTCTATAATACCATGAAAGTTTCATATATATACTCATATCTAGGCCCAACCCTATTTTAGGTGGCGCCGCACAAAACTAAGATCACTCCTCCAAGAGTATCCGGCACGGCAGTCATAACACTACATTTTTACTATCGTTTAACCATACGGTAATTAATCACTACACATTACCATAATAAACTCTACTAAAGCTGACTCAATGCAGTAGTAAATTATAACAACAAAACACATTCTTAGGGCCCGCCCGGTTCACTCACGAGCAATCATAAAAATGCCCTGCTAATAATGAGAAATACATTTGTAACAAGACTGTTAAAACTAATGTTCCCACTAAACTCGACCCGCACGCTAAGTTTATGGTTTCCAATTTACATAAAAGTTGTCTCACACCCATGTCACTAGAATCTATCCTTTACTCATAAGGAAGAAGCAAAACCTCACCAGTCTCGCCCAATCACAGGGTCTTAACACGTAGCTTCTGTCACGTCCCATGAACATCTGCAATCGTCATACATCCTAGGATTTCATCCTGTTGTTGTCCTCTCTCATCACGGACAATTTATTCCATCATGTGGATTTCGCGTCCATTATTGAAACATTGGCCCAAACTCTCTAGGCCTCAATTATAGCTTTATTAAACTCCGATTTACATCCCAGGTCCCGTAGACCCTGCCATACTGTATGCTACTATTAACGAGGACTATACTGGTCCATCCTGAACCCATTATTCTCGGGTTATAAATCTCCTGGGCCTAATTCTCTTGACCCCAAATTCCTTCGCTGGAAGTCTCACCCCTCCAGTTGTTATGCCTAACTGGCACGATGTACCATTTCTAATCTCTTTGGTCTCACTTCTCAATTATGGGCAAATTCAACACTTGTAGTTCTACTTCCTTCACATAAGGAAAGCTTCACGAACTATTTCCCGTCACTGGTCCCACTCACCATTTTGGGAATGTCCTTCTCTCGGACCGACAATCTCAACTCACAATTATTCTTCCATTGTTCCCTTTGGCTACGCTAGCTATTCGGAACTATGGTTGGCCTCTACAGCCTGATTGACTTCATCATCCTCTTGAAGTTAATCACTTAAAATCATCTAACCGAGTTCCCTATTGGGTATACTCTCACGTGGGGTTTCTTTAACACCATTAAATTCAGTTTATGCTCTTCAGGAGGTTCGTTAATCCTCTTTGCTCCCTTCTCTTGGAAGGACTGCAATCACTAGAAACCGTATAACTTTGATGACATCAACATTAGTCATCTTAGCTGGATTTCTCATCCATATTGGTATTCTACTCACGGTCCCTTTATCAACTATAAACCCTTTGGATAATTTATACCCCTCTGTCAGGTACGAGTTCATTATGCAATTCAACCTTTCTCTCGCGATTGGTTTCTACCTTACACATTTTGTTAAACATCAAAATTTCACTCATCTTTTGTTACCACGCCAAATGGAAGACCTCACGGTCAAACCTTACCCAAATTTCTCTCTAAATTTCAAACACACTTCTTCATATATGGTGATTGCCTCTAATCACTACACGATGCTCCTAAGAGCTATAGATTTTAACTCCAAATTTAATTCCGAGCGTCGTCACACCCCACTCTACGCCACTGCCTTTGGATTTTCTACCTCCACTGGTCTGTTACACTTTCTCATTTTCTTTTTCGCATCTTCACCGCTGGGTTTTCAAATGTTTGCCCCTGATTTCCCCTTTTATCGACTATATTAGATGGTCCTGAAATCACTCCACCATTATCTACGACTGTGTCCTGGGAACCCACAGTTCCCGAGTGACAATTTTACTATCTCTTACTTAAGTAATTCTCGTGGTGATTTTTATCCCAATCACTCTTACCCGATTGCTCTATGTCTTCTGTTGAGCTTCTCCTCCCGCAGTTCTTCTTACGGCCCTCGCTGGTCGTTCTAAAATGTTAGGGGTTTGAATTACACCTAATTTCGTATAATGGGTCACCTCCATTATGATTCATAGCAGGAGAACGTAAGTCACATACGTAAGGTAACACAACAATCCTATCATAAGGCTTTACATCAAAGAACGATACGCTGAAACGTAATAAGCCGCACAAATCCTAAGGACACTAGAACCTGATGCTCTGATACCACCTGTGACACCCCGCCCAATTAAATATAGGGTGATCAGTCCTCTACCAATTTAAAACAGGATATTCAGTTGGTTCATTCTCAGCATCACTATCAAATTTTTTTTTAACATATTAATCACCTAATATAAAATTAAGCTAAGTGTCAAAACATTTCCAATTTTAATAAAACCAGGTAAATCCATTTCTTTCCATCTTAAAATATAAACCATTCACCACACATAGGAATGTAAATAAATACTGAACATGAATCAAGTACAAAAATAAATAAGAGTGGATAAAACCTCCCAGTTCAAAACTCCAAACCATACAATAAACTGAATACAATGTCTCCGATGGAAGAACTAGAAGTGGGCGACATATGCCCTAAACAAGAAGTCTAGATGAAACTGAATGGAAATGATAGATGCGTCTACTGCAAGGACCTATAGCTTCCACAACAGCTGCAGCACGTCAAGCTATCCAAATCTCTAAATATGATACTCCTGTGGATGAGCACCTGATATAATACATATATATAGCAAAAGAGAGAAGAGATACAAGAAACGGGTCAGAGCCCGATGTGTAAAAATGATTTAGCAAGTATTTAAAACTCTTAAAACAAGTTTTATACGCATGTTAGTTATCGAACTCTTACATGAGTTTCTCACCCCTCGTCTATTGTACACGCCTAAGGTACATCTAATCTCCCCTAGTTATATCTCCCAGTCTAACTAGTCATAAACCATAGTAATGCTAACTATTCTCACTAGTAGTATTCCCATATCGCCCATACAATACGCTATTTCGATAGTGTATATCACATACTAAATTTTATTATTCAGCGATTAAATGGTTAATCTTTTATTCACTAAGATTATTTTACTTCTCATTTTCATTTTATCTACTAGTCTCACAAAGTAGAAAATTACCCAAGTACACTCATACATATGTATGGTCTCATCATCCCTATATATATACACTAATCCTTCACCCTTAGGTTAAGACCACTTGGTGCAATGTAACAATTATTATTATTACCAAGTCTACTAATTTCACACAGTAGCAATATTCACAAGTCCATATATATATATATATATATATACTAATCCTGCACCCCCGGCTAAGACGCATTAGTGCACATATTCTGGAAATCATGCATCCCCGGGTTAAAACCTATTAATGCACCTATCAATAATAATTCTGCACCCCCGGGTTATCAACCATTAGTGCGCCTAACAATATAATATTGCATCCCCGGGTAAGCACCCATTAATGCACCTATCAATATTAATCCAGCACCCCCGGGTTATCACCCGTTAGTGCGCCAAACGATAATCATCTTTGTACCCCCGGGTTATCACCCATTAGTACACTTAATAATAGAGTTTCTGCACCCCCGAGTTATCACTCATTAGTTCTCTTAACTATAATATCATATAATAGGCATACACACATCCTATTATAATTTATAGGTATTTCTCCAACCTACATATGTAATCCCCATACGTATTTTAACCTCATTACTACGTATAGTATAAATAATTAGATTACCGTCTCTCTCGTAATCTCCAAGGTATACTCTCTTTCTATACCGAAATAATTAAATTATTTATTCTCACATACTTTCCCAAAATTCCATCTTATTTAGATTTACTATTTGGCAGTTTCCCTCACTCCAATAAACCGGCGAACTCAAAACTAGACTTTGAGAAAAATTCCCCAAAATTCCCTCTGTCGCTCGAACCAGAAGGGTTGTCGTTGGAAAGACTTCCACGTGTCATTCGAGCAGCTTTCCGCGAGATGCCATCTCGCTCGAACGACTTCGCGCGAGATCTCCATCTCGTTTGAACCACTTCGCGCGAGATCGCGCGAGATTGCACTGTTCGTCTTCTTCACTAAACTTCAGTGTTTTTCTTCCATTTTTGAACCTAAAACCTCTAAGATTCAATTTCCAACAACTAATCATCAATACCCATCAACCCCTAACAGGTTACAGATCATTTCTATCATCCTAGGATCCTTAATTCGTCCTTAATCATCATAATTACATAAAACCCCCAAATTAATTCACATGACCCCTAGTTTCCAAAATTCCAATTAAAGAACCTAATCAACCCAGATTCGTTCATCAATATATAATCAAATTCCATGATTAATCCTCTACATGCATGAAGGAAATTCAGCCACTAATTAAACCAATCCTTAATCATAATTTAAATCTCCAATTTTCTGTAATACCCCGTATTTTTGTGATATTTATTTATGGGATTAATTAAATTAAATGCGTATTAATTGGAAATTAATCCGGATTAAAATACTAGCGATATGTGAGTTGGTACTTGAATATAATGTGCATATATGATTATATATGAATATTGAATTATGAAATTTATCGTGAGATTGAAATACGACAATTTGGAAATCTTGTTGAGACGCGTGTGACAGTCGCGTCATGGTAAATAATTATGATAATTAAAAACTAAATTTTATTTCTACAAACCGTATGGTCGTTTTGAGTGCGCCAACGCGTCCGGAAGGGTCGGAATAGTCAGAAAACACTAGCCGGGGATTTCGTTTGGATCTCGGGGTATTTTTAGGCCATACCGGCAATGTATAAGGGCAGTTTGGTAATTTTAGAATTATGGGATTTTTTATTAACGAATTTTAGGAATTTTAAATGGAAAATTAAAACACCCACTAACCCATTACCAGCCATTATCTGATTAGAGGGCTACGGGGGTTATTAAAATTAGCCCCAAAAGTTCCTAAGACACAAACCCTAGCCTCCATTGCTACCATTAGAGAAGAAAGCTTGTAGAGGGAGAGATAGAAGGATTCTGCAAAGAGAGAGAGAACCATTCATCAAATTCATCATCAAATCAGAGATTCAAATAAGGTAAGTGGTTTAATTCCAATTAATTTCAGAGAATGCTTCTTCCATGTGTAGGAATTGATAAAAATCTTATTGTTCTTGAGAGTTTGATAAAAACCCATGAATTTGGAATTAGAAACTTGTATTGTGATGAGGATTTGCATGTAGAGCTATATGTAGGTGAATAATCTGATGTTAATACATTTTGGATGAAACAAAAACGGATTTATTTAGACTCTTTGATGATTTATAAATTTTAGGGTTCATGTTCTTGAAATTGGGGATAAATGTATGGATTTGATATTTGGATGATGTTTATAATGATTTCATCCCCACAAAAATGTTAGTAGGTGACCTATGTATGTTTAGAGACGATTAGGAACCTTGAAAAATTGTTGGACTAATGTTTAGATGAGATTAGAAGTGAAGAAATGATGGAAAAACGAAATAAGGAATTCTGGGCTCGAAACTGGCCACTCGTTAGAAGACCTGCCCAGGTCATTCGAACGAGCTCGTTCGAACGAGCTTCTAACGAGTTGACCTGTGACTTCTAACGAGGGTGAAGTTCGTTCGATATTCTCGTTCGAACGAGACCTCGTTAGAAAGCCCACTTCGTTCGAACGAACTCTCAGCCTCGTTCGAACGAGACTTCTAACGAGTTGACAGTTTAGGCTTTTTAGCCTGTTTTGATCCCGAGTGTCCCGTAACCTTGTGTATACATAGAGATAACCTTCCCTTAATGATAAATTGTGATATTTGGGATGTTTGGGATATAATGAGGAGTCAAACCTAGAAGTGTAGTTTGAACCTAAGGGTAAATATGATGTAGGACGTGAGTGTCTATTACGATGTGAGAACTATTGACGGCCTAATTTATTATATTAACCGGGAACATATAAATTGTATAGTATTATATGTCGGTACGAGAATGAGAAGTGTACCACCAATATATTATGGTGATTACTAAGATGTGTGAATACTTAGTATATGTATTAATTTTATGTGTATGACATACCTACCATACTTGCTATCACGGGAGGTTTACGTTCGCTTAGGGTCCTCTAATCCTTGTGTTGCCCGGATTTAGACTGGTACCTCGATGAACATAGGTCAGAGAAGGACTTATTGTGATGTTAATAAGTCTGCTGATCGTGGGAGCGTAGGTATGTACGTGACCCATGTGATGTGACTGTGTTCGCCTCCATTATTTGTGATGTTGTTATCTGAGAACGATTCCTGAGAGATTCGGAATGCGTGATCCTTATGTACGTGATGTACCGGGACGGATAGCAGAGTATGTGTGCACCGCAGCTTAGTCTCGGGGTGCTTGTATTGTATATTTATGACGTGAATAATATACACTTAATTAATGGGAACTTTCATGTGATATTGTGTGTATAAATATGGAAACGTTTTGAGAAAACATAAAGGGATAACCTGAAATGAATTGTGTTACTAATCGAGAATCTGAGTTAAGTAAAGCCCTCTAATTATTTGTTAACGCTAGAATGTAATATGGGGATCGAGTAGTAAGGGGTAGAACTTATTACGGTTTGGTTAGTTATGGATGTTATTTAGATGGGTACGGTACGTTAGGAGTGCACATGTAGTCGAGAGGTGAGAATTTCATGTGAGTTCACGTCCTAACATGTATTTTGCATTTAATGTTTTAATGTTATTAAAACACTTGCTGTTTTTAAAAATGATTTCCACTTTCGGGCTCTGACCCATTTTCTTTCAAATCTATTTTTGTAAAAACCATTTTAGGTGCCCAGCCACAAGGACACCATGCTTAGGATCCTCATTCAGGTGACGAGCTGTAGCTGTTTTTGGAAGTTACAGGACTTTGCTTGTAGACGCTTCATCTATGTTGACTCTATATTCAGCATTTATCATTTGTAAGGCATGTCGCCCATTCCTTTAGAGATATTTCATTTATTTCAGTTATTCAGACTTTTGGCATGTAATTAATTCAGGATTCAGACTTATCATTTTATTTTCAGTTGTGGGATTGTTGTGAGGAGTTTTCCTCCGGACTTTTTAGTACTTCGTTGGTTATTTATTACTTCATTATGGTGAATGGTTGTTATTCTTTCATTATTCTTTTACTGCATGTTAATCAGACTTAACTTAAAATTTGGCACTTACTTTTTAAATACTAGGTGGTTAGTAATTATTAAAGTGTTTTCGACAGTGATGCTATTAACTGAACCAACTTGGCATTTTGAATTAATTTAATAAAGGAGTAGCTACCCGGTATTTAATTAGTCATTGTGTCACAGGTGGTATCAGAGCATCAAGTTCTAGTGTCCATTAGGATCTGTACGGCTTATTATGTTTCCGCTGAGCTTTCTTTCATGTAGAGCCCTATATTTTAGGACTGTTGTATTCTTTTGTTTATGCTACGTTCTTCAGCTATTTTAAGTTTTTAACTGCGAACTTATAAACTTCATTCTTATTTCAGATGCCTCCACGACGTGCACAAAGGATTCCCAGGGATGCAACGCCAGAACCATAGCCCGCACCAGTTCAGGGCACGATGAATGCCGCCGAGGTTTCAGCCATTGTGGCCCAGGCGGTAAATGCCTCACTAACAGTAGTTCAGCAGGCACCACCTCAGGCGCCGATAGCCGCGCCAGTTCAGGCACATGCATTCCCGTCTGCTTGGGAACGTGTACGTGATGCTTTTTAGAAAGCACACCCTCCGGAGTTCGCAGGTAGCTCCGATGTGGTAGTTTCGAGTTAGTGGAGGAAGGACATCCAACGACACCTGAGGATGTATGAGTGCACAGATGTCCAGAAGCATATACTAGCTACCTTTAAGCTAGTCGGGTCTGCACTGCAGTGGTGGGAGTCTATTACCACCGTGGAGGAGAGAGATACTCTCACTATTCAGGAGTTTTGGGTGCGGTTCGACCGCAAATACTTTTCGTCAGCTATTCACACGGAGATGAGAAGGAAGTTGATGAGCCTCAAGCAGGAGGGTAAGACTGTGGCCGAGTATGAGGCCGAATTCACTGATCTTCTCAACATTGTTCCGGATGAGATACCGACAGAGGAGAAGAAGATACAGAAATTTACAGACGGGTTGACATGGAGGATTCGTCAGCACTTGTTAGGGAACCTCTCGTTAGCCACTTATTCTGATGTGGTTAACGCGGCACTGTTACACTGCCAGGACCATCGCTTTCACATGACTGACGGCAAGAGGTCAGGAGAGTCCAGCCATCAGGGCAGGTCTGGGGGAAATGGTGCCAGTGGGGCACATTATGTTCAGGGGCAGAGTCAGGGTGATCAGGGTTCCCAGCAGGGGGATCACAAGAGGTCCAGGTCTGGAAATTTCAGGCACGGACAGGGAGGATTCCGGCAGGGCCATCAGGGTCCGAACGGACATCAGAACCATCAAGGTCAGAATGGTCAACAACAGATTCAGCAGGGCCAGTGGAGGAACGGTAACGGCCACCAGGGCCGGGGGCAGCAGGGACAGAGAAAGGGGAACTTCCTGGGGAAGTGTTTCGTTTGTGGCAAGACTGGCCATAAACGCCAGGACTGTCCTGATAGGGGCAGGGCCCCGCAGCAGCAGCAGGGTGCTCGATATGAACCACAAAGGCCACTTTTTCCACCAGCCCTCCCAGCTCCAGCCCAGGTGCCAGCTCTTCCAGCCATTCCAGCAGTTCCTGTGCAACAGGGACAGTTACAGTATGGACGTGTCTATAACGTCCACCAGGAAGCAGCTCCACAGGCACCACCCGCGATTGAGGGTATGTTTCCTATTCATGGTACTATGGGTCGGGTTTTGTTTGATACGGGGGCAATGCATTGTTTTATAGCTACACATTTTGCGAAAGCCTTAGGGTTGTTAGCCACAGCAGAGAGCACAGTGACGTGTGTAGACTCACCATTGGGGAGTGGGTCACTTATTTTCTTTATATGCCGGGGAGTGGGGGTAGAGATTGGTAGTCTGGTATTACCTACAGACATGTTGGTATTAGATATGCATGTGCACGATGTGATTATCGGTATGGATTGGCTCGCTGATTATAGAGCCATGATTGATTGCTTCGGTGGGAGCATTGTTTTTGCCATTCCGGGGCAAGAGATGTTCGTAGTGGCGATGCCTCGCCCAGAGGGAGGCTCGACCGCTCATTTGTACTACTTAGAGGAGGATACCTCTAAGGAGGCTGTGATTCCTTTAGATTCGATCCCGGTTGTCAGGGAGTATTCCGATGTGTTTCAGGAGATACCAGGCCTACCTCCCAGTCGAGAGATAGACTTTGTCATATACTTATTACCAGATACGAGACCTATAGCACGCGCACCGTACCGTATGGCTCCAGCTGAGATGAGGGAGTTACGGGATCAGATTGAGCAGTTGTTGGGTCAGGGGTTTATTCGGAGGAGTAATTCACCGTGGGGTGCCCCTGTGTTGTTCGTGAAGAAGAGAGACGGTTCACTGAGATTGTGTGTGGACTACCGAGAGTGAAATAAAGTCACGATACAGAATAAGTATCCGTTTCCTCGAATCGATGACTTATTCGACCAGTTGAGAGGAGCTTCTTTCTTCTCGAAGATTGATTTGAGATCAGGATACCATCAGTTGCGTATCAGGGAGGAGGATGTCTCGAAGACTACATTCTTATCGAGATATGGTTCTTACGAGTTTCGGGTTATGCCTTTTGGTTTGAACAATGCTCCAGCCGTGTTTATGGACTTGATGAATAGGGTGTTCGGAGATTTCCTAGATCAGTTTGTCATTGTCTTCATCGATGATATTCTGGTTTACTCCCAGACAGAGGAGGAGCACGCCGAGCATTTGAGGCAAGTTTTGCAGACGCTACGTCAGAACGAGCTGTATGCAAAATATGAGAAGTGCGGGTTTTGGCTGAAGGAGGTCAAGTTTTTGGGACATATTATTTCCGACTGGGGGATATCTGTTGATCCGGGGAAGGTATCCGCGGTGAGGGAGTGGGGACAGCCCACGACACCAATGGAGATCCGTAGTTTCTTGGGTCTAGTAGGATACTACAGGAGGTTCATTCGGGGATTTTCGAAGATAGCGGGTCCTTTGACACATCTGACTCGTAAGGGTGTGCCATTCATCTGGATTGATGCCTGTCAGTTGGCATTCGATGAGTTGAAGGATAAGTTGACCTCAGCACCTGTGTTAGCATTGCCGAGACCGGGAGTTGAGTATCTAGTCTACACTGATGCATCCTTACAAGGACTGGGAGGTATATTGCAGCAGGAGAGTCAGGCCATAGCTTATGCTTCCCGTAAGCTAAAGCCTCATGAGAAGAATTACCCCACTCATGACTTGGAGTTGGCGGCAGTTGTATTTGCCCTTCGGATATGGAGACATTACCTTTTGGGGGAAAAGTTTCGATTATTCACGGACCACAAGTCCCTACAGTACCTATTCACGCAGAAGGAGTTGAATATGCGGCAGTGAAGGTGGCTTGAGTTTGTAAAGGACTATCAGTTTGATATCCAGTAACACCCGGGCAAGGCTAACGTGGTAGCAGACGCGTTGAGCCATAGGCCAGTAGAGGAAGTGGCAGAAGTGTGGAAGGCCAAGTGGAAGAAATTGGGACACCAGGATGCAGTGGCCCGATCGTTCATGTCTGTGATGACCATTACACCGCAGATTGTCACAAAGGTAGTAAGGGCACAGGCAAATGACTCGTTCTGTCAGGAGCAGATAGTTCGATTATTAGCAGAGGGAGCCGAGTCCTATACCGTTACCTCAGACGGGGGATTACGCTTCAATGGAAGATTGGTAGTTCCAGAAGGAGAGGAATTGCGACACGAGGTGATGGCAGAGTCGCACGGCTCACGGTTCGTGGTACATCCCGGTGGGGACAAAATGTACCAAGACATGAGACAACAGTATTGGTGGAGCGGGATGAAGAGAGATATTGCCGAGTTTGTTTCTAAATGTGCCACTTGTCAGCTAGTAAAAGTGGATCATCAGAGACCGGAAGGACTGCTACAGCCGTTGGAGGTCCCGATGTGGATGTGGGAGAGCATATCCATGGACTTTATCACGGGGTTGCCTACGTCACAGAGAGGTCACGACTCCATTTGGGTAATTGTGGACATGTTGACCAAAGTCGCTCATTTTCTACCCGTAAGGATAGACTACACTACGGGACAGTATGCCCAGCTCTTTATTTTAGAGATAGTGAGACTTCATGGTGTGCCCCTAAATATTGTGTCTGACCGAGACAAGATATTTGTTTCACGGTTTTGGGAAAGTTTTCAGGAGGCCATGGGCACGGAATTGCGGTTGAGTACGGCATATCACCCGCAGACCGATGGGTAAACTGAGCGTACAAATCAGATGTTGGAGGACATGCTACGTATGAGTATCATTGATTTTGGGGGTGGATGGGAGCAGTATCTTCCACTGGTGGAGTTTGCTTACAACAACTCCTACCAGTTCACTATTGGCATGGCTCCATTTGAGGCGTTGTACGGTAGACCTTATCGTTCCCCAGCATGTTGGTTGGAGGTGGGGGACAACAAACTACTTGGGTCGGAAGTGATTCAGGATACTTCGGCGAGGATATAATTGATTCGGAGTCGCATTCGGGTAGCTCAAGATCGGCAGAAGAGCTATGCTGATGCGAAGAGGTTCTTTAGGGAGTTCCAAGTGGGGGACCAGGTTTTTCTCAGAGTATCTCCTATGAAGGGGATTATGCGTTTCGGGAAGAAAGGGAAGTTGGCACCGAGATATGTGGGACCATTTCCTGTTATTGAGCGGATTGGACCGGTTGCGTATAGGCTTGGATTACCGGAGCATTTGCATCGGATTCACGATGTATTTCATATTTCCTCGCTAAGGAAATATCTTAGAGACGATTTGGCTCATTCTCACATTGCTTTGGAGGACATCGATCTCCAGCCTGATAGCACCTACGAGGAGGGGCCGATTGCTATTTTGGACCGAAGTGAGCGGAAACTGCGGTCAAAGATAGTTCCGTTAGTGCGTGTTCAGTGGCGACATCATAATATCGAGGAGTCCACATGGGAGCGCGAGGATGAGATGCGCGAACTTTATCCAGAGTTGTTCTTACCAGGTACTTTCTAGTTCCGAATTTCGGGATGAAATTCAGTTATTAGGGGGGAAGTATGTAATACCCCGTATTTTTGTGATATTTATTTATGGGATTAATTAAATTAAATGCGTATTAATTGGAAATTAATCCGGATTAAAATACTAGCGAGATGCGAGTTGGTATATGAATATTGAATTATGAAATTTATCGTGAGATTGGAATACGACAATTTGGAAATCTTGTTGAGACGCGTGTGACAGTCGCGTCATGGTAAATAATTATGATAATTAAAAAGTAAATTTTATTTCTACAAACCGTATGGTCGTTTTGAGTGCGCCAACGCGTCCGGAAGGGTCGGAATAGTCAGAAAACACTAGCCGGGGGTTTGGTTTGGGTCTCGGGGTATTTTTAGGCCATACCGGCAACGTATAAGGGCAGTTTGGTAATTTTAGAATTATGGGATTTTTTATTAACGAATTTTAGGAATTTTAAATGGAAAATTAAAACACCCACTAACCCATTACCAGCCATTATCTGATTAGAGGGCTACGGGGTTATTAAAATTAGCCCCAAAAGTTCCTAAGACACAAACCCTAGCCTCCATTGCTACCATTAGAGAAGAAAGCTTGTAGAGGGATAGATAGAAGGATTCTGCAGAGAGAGAGAGAACCATTCATCAAATTCATCATCAAATCATAGATTCAAATAAGGCAAGTGGTTTAATTCCAATTAATTTCAGAGAATGCTTCTTCCATGTGTAGGAATTGATAAAAATCTTATTGTTCTTGAGAGTTTGATAAAAACCCATGAATTTGGAATTAGAAACTTGTATTGTGATGAGGATTTGCATGTAGAGCTATATGTAGGTGAATAATCTGATGTTAATACATTTTGGATGAAACAAAAACGGATTTATTTAGACTCTTTGATGATTTATAAATTTTAGGGTTCATGTTCTTGAAATTGGGGATAAATGTATGGATTTGATATTTGGATGATGTTTATAATGATTTAATCCCCACAAAAACGTTAGTAGGTGACCTATGTATGTTTAGAGATGATTAGAAACCTTGAACAATTGTTGGACTAATGTTTAGATGAGATTAGAAGTGAAGAAATGATGGAAAAACGAAATAAGGAATTTTGGACTCGAAACTGGCCACTCGTTAGAAGACCTGCCCAGGTCGTTCGAACGAGCTCGTTCGAACGAGATTCTAACGAGTTGACCTGTGACTTCTAACGAGGGTGAAGTTTGTTCGATATTCTCGTTCGAACGAGACCTCGTTAGAAAGCCCACTTCGTTCGAACGAACTCTCAACCTCGTTCGAACGAGACTTCTAACGAGTTGACAGTTTAGGCTTTTTAGCCTGTTTTGATCCCGAGTGTCCCGTAACCTTGTGTAAACATAGAGATAACCATCCCTTAATGATAAATTGTGATATTTGGGATGTTTGGGATATAATGAGGAGTCAAACCTAGAAGTGTAGTTTGAACCTAAGGGTAAATATGAAGTAGGACGTGAGTGTCTATTACGATGTGAGAACTATTGACGGCCTAATTTATTATATTAACCGGGAACATATAAATTGTGTAGTATTATATGTCGGTACGAGAATGAGAAGTGTACCACCAATATATTATGGTGATTACTAAGATGTGTGAATACTTAGTATATGTATTAATTTTATGTGTATGACATACCTACCATACTTGCTATCACGGGAGGTTTACGTTCGCTTAGGGCCCTCTAATCCTTGTGTTGCCCGGATTTAGACTGGTACCTCGATGAACATAGGTCAGAGAAGGACTTATTGGGATGTTAATAAGTCTGCTGATCGTGAGAGCATAGGTATGTACGTGACCCATGTGATGTGACTGTGTTCGCCTCCATTATTTGTGATGTTGTTATCTGAGAACGATTCCTGAGAGATTCGGAATGCGTGATCCTTATGTACGTGATGTACCGGGACGGATAGCAGAGTATGTGTGCACCGCAGCTTAGTCTCGGGGTGCTTGTATTGTATATTTATGACGTGAATAATATACACTTAATTAATGGGAACTTTCATGTGATATTGTGTGTATAAATATGGAAACGTTTTGAGAAAACATAAAGGGATAACCTGAAATGAATTGTGTTACTAATCGAGAATCTGAGTTAAGTAAAGCCCTCTATTGATTTGTTAACGCTAGAATATAATATGGGGATCGAGTAGTAAGGGGTAGAACTTATTACGGTTTGGTTAGTTATGGATGTCATTTAGATGGGTACGGTACGTTAGGAGTGCACATGTAGTCGAGAGGTGAGAATTTCATGTGAGTGCACGTCCTAACATGTATTTTGCATTTAATGTTTTAATGTTATTAAAACACTTGTTGTTTTTAAAAATGATTTCCACTTTCGGGCTCTGACCCATTTTCTTTCAAATCTATTTTTGTAAAAACCATTTTAGGTGCCCAGCCACAAGGACACCATGCTTAGGATCCTCATTTAGGTGACGAGCTGTAGCTGTTTGTGGAAGTTACAGGACTTTGCTTGTAGACGCTTCATCTATGTTGACTCTATATTCAGCATTTATCATTTATAGGGCATGTCGCCCATTCCTTTAGAGACATTTCATTTATTTCAGTTATTCAGACTTTTGGCATGTAATTAATTCAGGATTCAGACTTGTCATTTTATTTTCAGTTGTGGGATTGTTGTGAGGAATTTTCCTCCGGACTTTTTAGTACTTCGTTGGTTATTTATTACTTCATTATGGTGAATGGTTGTTATTCTTTCATTATTCTTTTACTGCATGTTAATCAGACTTAACTTAAAATTTGGCACTTACTTTTTAAATACTAGGTGGTTAGTAATTATTAAATTTTTTTCGATAGTGATGCTATTAACTGAACCAACTTGGCATTTTGAATTAATTTAATAAAGGAGTAGCTACCCGGTATTTAATTAGTCGGGGTGTCACATTTTCACCCAATTAACATATAAATCATGATTAAATCCTCCTATACTAACATGAGCATGATTATTGCTAAAAGAATGAAAGTAATAAACACTTGCCTCGAATATGACGGTCTGATCCGTTGGTGATGTTGGTACATACGCGTTCCTCTCTTCTCGATCTACGCGTTGGTGGTCACGGTTGTGGAAGGTGATGCCAAATGAGCCTTCTCTCTTGGAATTTGGATCTCCCTCACACCCTCCATGGATGTTCTTGATTTATGTAACCCCTTAACCCTAATGAACTTCCTAGTCTGATATAATTAATCCCAATTTTAGTCCATTAGTTTAGCCCAAAAATCCAAATTACAAAACTACCCCTACGGGGTGCCGGTTAGGCCTAAAATCGCCCCGGGACCCAAACTAAACACCCGGGTATACTATTCTGACTATCTCGACCCTCCCGGACTCAATGGAGCACTCGAAATGACCATAAGAGTTACCCAAAATAAATTCTCTTTTTATTCCATTCAATTAGTCCCGACACGACTCACACGCGTGACAGACTTAAATTACCAAACTGCCGTATTTCTCACTTCCGAAAATTTATCAAATATCATAATTCCATATTACATATCACATAGTAATATTCAATGGTTCACAACAATAAGTAATAACCCTTGGCACGCTAGTTAATAATTATTTATTCCGGATTAATAACAAATTTATTTCTCACATTTTAATTTAATTAATCCAACAACAATAATTAATTGCATATTTATTCCCATAATAATAATTAATCACATAATTATTTAAATCGTCAAAAATACGGGGTATTACAACCTAATTATGGGACGTGGTGGTCCCCAATAACTATGGTGGCTTAATTGGACTGTGGCGGGTCTAGGCTTGCGAGAGTTACACAATTCCTGTTGGGTTATAACATTATAAAAAAAATGGTTATTTAAATTGGTTATATGAGTGTTATATGGTCATTCACTAAGATTTTGTTCCTTACACTCCTATAATGTTATGTTTTAGGTATGCCTATTGTTTGGAGTTCACTGCCAAGTTAGGACCATAAAACGGGGGAGTGACGGATATCTAATATGGGTTGAATATCAACAAGATTTTTGGTAAATGTTAAACTAAAGAAATTTTGTATGTAAATTTGTTTAGTACTTGTAAATTACATGTTAAGGTAGTTATTTTTTCATCCAAACGTGCTTTTGAAAAAGAAAGAAAAATATGGTGCTATTTTCAGAAAGAGAGAATTAAAGTAAAGTATTGTTTAAGGGAGTTTATCTCTAAATAAAAGGTTGATTTTAAGTTAATTAAGTTGGGGTGCGACAATTCCCATCTTGAAATGACGACGTCGAATGTTTCCTCGTTTACTATGACGTTCCTTAAAATTTCGATCCAATGTTTCACTCCTACTGGACTGAATATCAATACCATTATTTTGAGCCATTATAGGACGGGGTTCTAATTCCCCGTCATCTCTTAAATATGGTAAGATATCTCCATTTCCTCTAACTCATAGGAGTTTGAATCCTTATTACCTTCCCCTATGTTAGGTAACTTATTCTCAATAACATTTATAATGCGTGATTGTATTTCTATCATTCCTCCATTGGGGTGTTAACCATACATTACATAGTCTAATGAGTTTTCATAATATCTCATAAAGATATTCTTTCTATCTTTAGGGCCTAGTTTCCCATAATTATGGGAGGAATTGTGAATATAACTAACTGATCCACATGGAAATAAATGCTCCAAAATTTGGGGTTTTCGCCTTTCCATAACTTATATGGGGTTAAGGAAATGGAATGAGAAGTAATCCTATTTAGGATGTAAGCATTAGTCAAATAGCATCTCCCTAGAATGATATTGAGAGATTGGCCTTCTCCATCATTGATACCATATATAGTAGGGTCCTATTCCTCCTCTCTGCAACACCATTTTATTGTGGAGTGTAAGGAATAGTGATTTGTTTATATATCCCTTTATTCTCAAAAAGTTCCTTGCACTAATAAGATAAGTACTCGTGTCCTCAGTCAGTTTGAAGCATTTTAAAACATATTTTTTTTTATTCTCAACCTCCCCCAAGAAGCATTTGAAATAGTCCAAAGCTTCATAGAGGCAAGCTATCAAATAAAAAAAACATATCGTGTGTAATCATCTATAAAAGTAAGGATGTAAGAGGCGACATAACATGCCTTAACATCATTTATAGGTCCACAAATATCATAATGGACTAACTCTAGTGGTTGAGTAAACCGGGTAGCCTTACTAAAATTCTTCCTCATTCCTTCCTAATAAACATGATTCATATACAGGTAGGTTAACTTTATAGAGTGGGCCTAAATTCCTTCTCTTGATAATCTAGTCATCCTATCCTTTCCTATATGCCCATGTCTAGCATGCCAAGTTACAAAATCAATATTTCTACAATTTGCATCAAGATAAGGAATCAAAAGAGTCATCTAAATCAACTTTAAATAAATTATTTGAAATTAATCCATGTTCATAAATAACACCATTAAACAAACTATCCAAACCAGACTTATTGAAGGAAACCGAAAAACCATTCTCTAAAATAGCTAAAAATGAGAGTAAATTTTGCTGTATTCAAGGGACATAAAGCACGTTGTGAAAAAACAGTGTGCACCTTGTGCACAAGTGGATTTGGTATGTACCGACTCCTAAATCATCCTAACTTGCTCCATTGCCCATATTGACACTCTGAGATTCAGCTGGATTGCGAAAAAATATAAAAATACCTTTCTATCCCGCATCACATGTTTTATTACTCTTAAGTCTATGACCTAATCGCAAAAATATTGAGAAACTAAAGAATGAGAACATAAACAAGTATGTAAAGTGGAATGATCAAGGATTACATTATTTAGCTCAGTGCACTCACAAGCAAAGTGTCCCTTGTTACCACAGTTATAGCATTTGACACTGGATTTATCTTTTCTTCCACCATGCTTGCCTTTATGGCCCTTATTAGCGATCCTTTTCGTAATGGCCCCTTTGACCATACCTTTCACATTCTTCTTCCTTTTACCATCTTGTCTGGACCCATTTTTCCGGCGCTTCACACCTTGGGAAATAAGGGTAGAATCTCAAGTCACATTTTCGCGATATGCCTCTAGCTCAACATGGCGTAAAATAACAGAGAAGTTTTCGATATTGCCGTTATGTATCACCATGTGTTTCATGTGCACCCAATAATATGGCATAAATTTTATCAGTACTTGAACATGTTTATCATCAGAATGAATGTCCATAGCTTCTTTAAATTCATGAATCATGGTGGACTTCACCCTAAGATGCTCAATCATCGTGTTCTTGGATTCCCTACGGTATGTCTCAAACTTTAAGCCGAGGCTTCTCAGTCTTGTGGTGGACATACTTATGAAATTAAAATGAATTTTATCCCACAGTTCCTTCATTATGGTGCATCCCTGGTATTCTCCTATGAGATCCATCCTTAGCCTAGTAAAGAGATGTCAACTGTTATTTTTTACCCAAGCCTAGTAAGCCTCATGCTCAGGCGGGATTGTAGCATTGCTACCTTCAAAAGGTTTAGTCATCATGGTAGTGAGGTAATCTAGCAACTCATTATGATTGAGGATAAATTGTATCTTAGTTTTCCATATTTTATAGTTGGATCCAATTAGTTTTCTCTCTTTAGTGATTGAAGTGATGTCACTGTTGCTGTTGGAAGCCATTTTCTATATTAAAAAATGCACAAAAATTCACTTGTTATTTTACACATCTTTTATTTATTATAAAATATCATTAAAAATTGTTATCATTTTCTTACTTATTGAGATTGAAAGTCCGTTGGGCTTGCAGTCATCTCCCAACAATGCAAAAATTTGGAGTATATTTTCTAACTTATTTTTAAACAATTTTCATTTTAATTAAGGAATGGATCCAAAACTAATTTTTTTACCATAATTTATTATCAGTATAAACTAATTATAATTTTATTATGATAATGAAACGACATATTTGTTATACAATATTAAGTGCACAAAGGCCCCACCTAGGTCCCTATTGGCAATTTATTAGCTTGTGTTAAGATAATTCCAATGTATTCTTGTGCAATCAAGAAAATTTACCCCCTTACATAATGACATTCAAATAAAGAAATAGAACTCTCGTATCACAATTATTACATCAATAACAATAATAATAAATTATATAAATTTGACGTACGAATAAGCGAGATGGGGATGTCTTGATTGCACATGCTTAAACAATAATACTCAAGCAAACACAAACTCGTCTAATTATCACTTTCAAATCATCCATTTTAGCATACAAACACATAACCTAGTCCTTCAAATGGATTAATGTTCCACACTCACCTTCTAAAGGAGCAAGCCAAAAAGGTTCATAGTATAGGGTGGTCTGAACAAGCTATGCATAAAAAGTGAAATAATTAAACAAATTAATCCATGCCCAAATAAATCATAATTGTCCTCTTGAAATAATGCATAATAAATTTTATGTTGCTGGAGTGATTCATATTTTATTTTTCACTCATGAAGTGTCAAAAATAAAATTGTATATGTTTTACCATGTTTTCTGGGCATTCAAGAACAATGTTGAAATGTGTAAAAAAGTAAATTCTCAGTAAATAGAGATTGCCAATTACAAAAATTATCCCATATTGTGAACAATACCAATAAACGTATAAGGCTACTGGATTCTAATGAAACAAATTCGATTTTTAATTTTTTTATTATTATATAGAAAATGATTAACAAATAATCAATAACTAAACATCCGTAATTACTTTTAAATAATGGACAGCACCTTAAATCTAGAACGTCAAAAACATATATAAAGGATTTGACATCGAGCTTCAAAAAATAATCCTAAGTATTCATAGCCCAAAGTTTAATTGTTCATTATCCTTTCCAAAAAGAAAATTCTAATTTGGCATTTTGAGTGGCCTTGTTCAGGAGACCATATCTCCGTCAATACTTATCCAAAAAACACGTATTATTCATTATTTTTTAGCCCTTGAGATATAGAACATATATGTACAAACAAATTAAATTGTTATTGACCATAAGACCTTGAAAAAATCGAGCAAAGTTCCAAAAAATACTATTCATCGTCTTTAACAATAATCCCTGAATTTTCAGATTTTGCAATTTTGAGGAGCTAAGTTTGAGAATTTATATCTCAATCATTATTTACCAAAAAATGTATACCTTATATTGTTGGAACCATCTTGAGCGATAGAACAATATTATGTCAAAATATTTAGATTATTCTCATTTTAAACTCATTAAAATATAGATCAAATTTTGATCAAAATTATTATATGGACTGAATTTAATGGGTGTCCATTATAAACTAAAACATGAAAAATTGATATCTTTTCGTTATAACTCCGATTTTAATGTTGTTCATATCATTGGAATCGTGGCATCATTAGGAATAACATAAATTTATCTTATAATTTTTTGGGGACTTCAAAAAAGACATAATTTTTAATTTCATAAACGATTCATCGGAGAATAACAAATATGCAATCAAATTACAAATCAACAAATCTGTAGCTCTGATACCAATAAAGAATTAATCAGAAGAGAATATATGACATAATATAAGGATTCAGATCTTACCAAATATGTGAAAGTTAAGAATCGATCACCGGTTTATTATTACGGCCTTGTGCGAGCTTGAATCCGAGACCGATTCTGTGTATGCTCATTGATTACAAGATTTACTCCTAACACATGAATACAAATCCAAGGTTCTGTTAATGATTAACCTTAGTATGCAAAACCCAAAAACCTTTTGTTCTTATGTTCTTGCTACTCTTATGGAGAGCTACTAAAACCACCACATTATCTTGGATTTTAAAGAAAAGAAATGAGGAGAATTATGTCTTCCATTTAATATTCCTTTAGGCATTTTCTCCACTCAAAGATTAATATAGTTTTGTGGCCTAAGCATCAATTTTGGAGACCATTAATAACCATCAATTGTGTACATCATTTTCATTTTCTCAATTAGAGATAATCATTTAGGTGACCAAATATATTATGTATTTATATTTACACAAAATACATATAAATAGATATTAATATTATTAATCCAATGAAATGGATTAGGATCCATTACCTGTGTGGGTGGATCACGGATCTGGTTTGACCCGAATAATAACACACACATTTGAGTCTAGATGGGATTAAATGGAGATGAGTTTATTTATTAATAGAGAAGTGGGTTCACTCAGTATAGTTGACTTCGAGAGGAAAAGCAAGATGCGTTCTTTATATACAAGTGAGTTTAGAATAATATCAATGTTTGGTATATCCTAAAAGTTTAGTCTGGACTTGATCAAATTATTTGCATTTATTTGTACCATTATTTTCGAATAGATAAATGTGTGCTCTCAAGTCGTCTATTTGTGTTTTGAGGAAAGACGGTATTTATCCATACACTTGAGCAAAGACGATTACGGAAGTCTTTTCTATACTTACAATTGAGTTCAAACTCAATCAAACATGATGCATCTATTAGTACAATTGATTGAGAATGAAGTTCTTGATCACCACATGCACAACTAAGTGTGGGGAAAATGTATTACATCTATTCAATTTAGTACAAAAGGAATGAATTCTTTTAGTCCATACACACTCAAGTCTGACTCGATAAAATGTGATTTTCTTATGTCTAAATTTGAGTGGAAATAGAGAAGAGTGTGCTCTCTACCCATACAGTTAAGGACAAGATGTGATCTATTATTGAAGTTGAGTCTCGAGCCTTAGTCAAGTGCACATAAAAATTGAGATAATGTCAAAAGGTGGCCAGAAAAAGGCTTGTGTTGATATATTTGATATATTATTTGAAACAATTTTTCAAATAGTCTTTTGGGGATATTATTTACTACAAAAGTTAAATATTATTTCCTGTTATCTAATTACAATACCGGGAAAATTATTGTATATTTAGTCCAATACAAAAAAAAATTGTATCACAAACCAAGAATTTAAATAGCTTTAATAATCCACCTACTGTGCATTCAAGATCACTTTGCTGAAAGGATTTGTCATATTTCCCTCAAATTCGAAAAATGGGATGGTAGCTTCTCTGAGGTCACTCATCCGTTGGTTAATCTTGTTCAATTACTTGAGATACATAACTTCAGAGGAACTCCCTTACTCAACCACGAGTTTGTCGATGCCTCAATTTGTAATGCAGAGTGTAATGAACATTGCAACATAGTGAGGATTCCTAACTCAAACAAAGTTCTCTTTAATGAATATGTTATGCTTGGTGTGGTCTAATGCATTATCTTGATTGTGTTTCCCCATTATAGTCTCATAATGGTCTATTTGGAATTCTTCCATTACTAAGGTCACCTTATATATCCCCATGTATACTACATTCTGCTTTATCTAATCGGGGATAGAGGCCCCATGAATGGCGATGAATATATGATCCTTCTTTGTGTAATCTAGGATGTCATTTGTTATAGGTGACTCCTTTGTCTTTGATTGACTTTACATTAATGTAATCATAATGGTTCCCTTCATTCACCAATTCCTTTTAAGGGGATTTAAACGACTCGTAATATTCAATCTTATGTCTATGATCCTTGTGATTGGATTACCTCAAAGTTGAGTTACTATTTGGTAGGTCGCCAGCCATCTTTATTGGGTACTTAAAATATTACTTATCCTAAATAATGAGGAAAAACATAAATTTTGGGCCTTTGAATACGATGATTATCCCCTATAAGGTCTTACCTGGGTGTGCCTTGTCTCTATTATTTTGAATTTCAATTATTTCCTCATGCTCTTCTTTATTTTGGGATCTTTCACTATGTTCCCACTAGACTTTGTTTGACTATTGAATTAATCACTTTGGATAATGAAGTCTTCCACTCTTCCATACCTATCAATAAAAAGAGGTTGTTTCCACCTTCTCAGATCAATATATCACCTCGTTATAAACTTTCCACTAGCAACAACTATACCCTTTGAGTGTGTCCTAAGAATTTTTCTTAAAAATAAGTAGGGAGTCCATCTTCTTAGAGTGAGAATACTAGTGATGAACCTTGTTGGGAAGGATTCATATATTTTTTCGAATCTTCTTTACTGATTCGACAGGGATATTTCTAAACCAATTCTGAGTAGCGTAAGATCCGAAACATTAATGCATCATTGTTGTTCCATAAATCCATATCTCGGCGTTATTAGCGAATATGGTCAGTGGGATTCATATTACCACTATATGTATTTAAATGTAGTTTTATTCACTTCTTAGGTGGATCCACCTCTTCCAGGGCACGAGCAAAGGGGGACATCGTCTAATTCACTAAATCCCTTAGTTACAATTCTCTCATGGTGTGACGTCTGACTTGGGTTGTGTGTCTGTCCAAATCCTTACAATTGAATCTTTGTATCTCATAATTTTCCCCCCTTGTCTTTCCTTTGAGACTTGTTGTTTGCTATGAAGTTGGGTAATTCCTTGATTGTGAGTCTTAATCGCTTAAGAGCTCGGATCCTGAGTTGGAATTTTGCAAACCACGTGTTTGACATTTTCCAAGCAATGTAGGATATGATAAATGTCTTCAATTCAAGGTTGAGCGATTCTCACTTGACTGACAGTTCTCTCTTCATAGGCATCGATCATTCGAGAAACCTTATTGGGGTGATGTTTTTCATATCCCTCATCAGATTAGTCATCTCTGGGGTGGTAACTGGAGCTTGAAGTTCTTCTATTATGCAAGGAACGCACAACGGACCTCAAATGTCATGGCAGGGGTGAAATGTATCCATTCTCCTAGATATCATGTGAATCATGATTTTCTTTATGAGTGTCGGCCATGGAGATATTTTCTGAAGTTAGAACTCGACTGTTGAGATTATAAAAATCAGTTCCCATAAAGGAACAAATTATTAGTGAAATCCAAAATATACAATCACAAAATCCAAACAAAAAAAGAATATGATAAATGTAAGTAATAACACCAAAAGAACACATGATGTATATGGTTTAACGAATTGTGTATATTCCCGGAGTTAGGAGGAATACTTTAATTAATTAGAGAGGGAGGAAAAAAAGTACCATTTGGCATACTTTACACATACTTGTTTTCATATGTCGTAACCTTGGGAGAAGGGGATCGTTTTATCTATACAATTCAATATGTAGCACTCCACCCGTCCCCATAACTTGACACCCTTGATAAGATATTTATATGATGCTATACTTTTCACCCGAGCCTATTAATAAGGTGGTCCACATTACACACTGAAGTGGGGCCACACTCAATGGTTATGAAAATGTATCTCACATTTATATCCACCTTCGGGGAATCGTTCTTTTAAGTGGTCTCGTAAGAAATATTAATTTAGTTAACAAATGTGGTAACAGTAAGAAAATAATGACTTATTGAGATATAATAAAAAATATGTCATATCACGTGATTTAATTAATAAAAGGCCTTATTACACCAAACCCTCATGGACTATTGCTGTTATGCAAATATCCCCTAATCTAAAAAAAATGATAAATATTCCACTAAACTATTGAATTTCAACACCTAAAAAATATGCATAAATATTTAACATTTTTATGCATAAAATCATGTTTTTATCATCTTGTTTACAATCAAAACGTGTTAGGTGTCAAAATTCAATAGTTTAAGGAGGGATCTTTGTCAAAATTTTTAGATTAGGAGGCTACCTGCAAAATCACTATAATTCAGGGGGTTCAGTGTAATTTACCCTTAATAAAATTGTGTTTAAGGGAATGAAATGTAGAAATAAAAATCACATGGTCAATCTTATTATTTTAATGATCTATATTTAATATGGATGTCAACATTTAGTTATGCTCCGCATTTGTAATCTTATTAAGAGGAGTACTTTAAGAGGCAAATTTTGTACTACAAACAAGGGGTGATCCTTGTTGTAGCCTAACAATTATTAGACTAAGTGGAAAAATAAAATAGTAACACCTATCAACATCATTATTGAAATCCCCACATTGGATAATCCTGGTGGGCTCACATATCCTGTGGTCGGCCACCCAGGTAACCACAACTAGGAAGGGGAACCATTAGTAAGGTGAAAAGATGCACGTGGGATATTCAAAATTCACTATGCACATGCACGTAAATGATGTGTAATTACATATCATCGTGTAAAGGTGTAAATGCCTAAACTATAAAGTCATTCCATCTCTTGAACTTCTTATTACTATTTATACACTACCCCTCCCCCCAGCTGAGGGAATACACTTTGTGTAAAACCCTACATATTGTAAACAAGAGATAGGAACAAAACCCTAAACCATTAGTGGTGTTCCCTCGTGGATGTAGGCTCCATTCTTGAGTGGACTTAAGTAAAAAAAACTCTCGTGTATCTTTCAATTTTCCTTATTTCCTGTATCTTTGATTATATTTTGGGGTAACTAAAGATAAGATCAATCCTTTAATATACCACCCAAATTTATACATCAATAGATTGGCGCCGTCTATGGGAATCCAATAAGTCATTGTTGTTTCCTACCAAGTTCTTTCAAAAACCCATTTTTCATACCTCTGAAGTATGATAGACATCCTAGAAAATAGTCTTACTGGAGGTAATGCTTTAAGTCCATACGTTCCTCCTGGTGTAGGATATCTGCAAGGAATGCTACTCAACATTGCCAAGGGGCAAGAACTAATGCAAGAAATTTTAAGGCATCTTGCTCCGACGCTTTAATCCAGACCCACTACTACCCCATCTTCTAGGAGGGAATGCCACTTCCACATCCTAAAAATGATAGAAGTCATTCCAGATATTCTGGATCTTCACATGATCGAACTTATCACCCCGGGTGACCTCTTCTTTTAAGTCTACTGATTACTAGGATGGCCGATCTTTCACTCAAGAAAGGTCGGGCACCCTGGAAAGGATGAGTAAATCATCTTCTTTCGATCGCCTAGGTCCTCAAGAAAATAGGGGAACCCTCTAGATCATGAGATCGTCGAGAAGGATCTATTCGATTAAATCTAGCATACGAGGATCCATGCAAGCCGAGCAGACTTCTTAGGAGGAGATCTCAGCATGAACTCATGATAGAGCCACTAGAGAGGCCTCAGCCAAAAGTAATTCGATAGATCACTCTTGGAAGGGATAAATCCAATATTGGAACACCACTTGGGAGAAATATCCAAGTCTAAAAATCCATTGCATGGGAGTTTTATAAAGAATCACCCTTCGTTCCAGATATTATGGATTTCATCACGCCGGCCAAGGTCAAACCTCTTGTAGTTAATCCCAGATATGATGGTAAGACTGACCTTGTCCTTCATGTAGAGCAATACCAGGTAGTAGATGGTTCATTGCCATGTATTTTCAAGTACCATTACTAGGTCGACACAAATTTGGTATAATAATCTTCCATGAGGATAAATCTCTAGCTTCCAACAATTAGTCGAGATATTCACCAATAACTTTTTCTTTAGGGCCAAACACATCAAAAGGGTACCTTATTTAATGAGTGTCCATCAGTGAGCAAGGGAAACCACTCTTGAGTCTATAACTCATTTTAACAGGGAAAAGCTGGAGGTAGTGGATTATGAAGAAAAGACTACTATTACTGCTTTGATGATATGAGCGATTTGCTTACAAAAAAGTTGTATTATGACCATCAAAAGACCCTCCTAAGACTAAGAGTGATTTGATGTCAAAGTATGGTAAAATCAACAATATCAAGGAAGTTTTTGCATCAAACTAGTTCCCTGGTGCTAAAACTGACAATTATAAGAATTTTGACAAGAAAGATTAAAATGACAAAAATGTCGAGAGACCTAAGAAGTAAGATGAATACACTCCTATCACTATTGGTGTGCATCACATTCTGGAAGAGATCATTGGAAGTAAGGATCTCAAATGGACAGGGAAGTTGAAGTCTCCTACTAACAAGACGGACAAGTCAACGTATTGCGAGTTCTAAAAGGATCACGTGAATACCACAAATAATTGTATTATCTAGAAAAATGAAATTAAAAATCTCATCTATCATGGAAAATATCTATATTCATCTATTGAACAGAGGAGCGCTATTTTAGAAATGATCAGAGTCTCCTTGCAAAAGCAGAGATGACAAGAAGAGAGGTCGGGATGATAATTCATAGGATAACCTAGATCTACTGAAGAAACCTAGATAACCAAAACTTTATATAAAAATGACATATTTTGGTTGTCATTTGCTTACAGGATGAGGTAATAGTGGTGGTGATGAGGAAGTCGAGAGAAAATCCTTTTTGAATGAGGTCGAGGCATGTTTATATATTCGACAAATTAACGAATCTGATCAAGTAGATGGTCATCTAAGAAATGTAAACAAAGATAAAATTATAATTGGTTTATCTAAGAATGACTTATTTGGAGTGCTATAAACTCATGATAATCCTTTGGTTGTCACGATGAGAGTACACGAAGAAAGGGTTGCCAGAATCTTAGTAGACAATAGAAGTTCAACCGATGTCATGTTCTACAATTGCTTCCATAATTTGGGATTACGCAATAGAAAATTGGAACCTTATCAGAAGCCTCTAATAGGCTTTTTTAGGAGAAAAAGTATACCCCTTAGGAACTGTTAAATTGGAGGTTCTTATCGGCACTTAGATTGCTAGTAGGACTAAAAGGAATCATTTTTTAGTCATAGATAAGAACGTCCAATCATCCTAGAATATGATCCTTCGCATGGTTAGATTGAAAAAGTTCAAAGCGGTACCATCCACTATCCACCGGTGTATAAAGTTCTCCACTCATTATGGAGTCGGCGTTGTAAAGGAAAACCAAATTAAATCTAGAGACTACAATACTTCAGTTGACTAGGAAGAAGTAAAGAAACTCACTGCTACCTACCAGATTGAGACCCTAGATCCCCACGAGGTGGTTGATTTGGTCAATGGGAAGGTTGTGGAGGCTACTAAAATGATTGTCTTATATGATAAAAGACCAAAAAGAACTACGTATATTGTCTCAACTCTGGAATTAGCCCTAAAAAGGAATTAATCAAATTCCTTAAAGAGATAAAGAGGGTATTTGCATAGATCCATAAAGACATGCCAAGGATCAACCCATAATTCCTATTCCATGAGCTAAATATCACCAAAGACGCCAAGCCTATCAAGCAAAAATGACGCGCATTTAATATTGAGAAGAATATGGCCAACCAAGAAGAGGTGGACAAGTTCCAGAAATTAAAATTCACCGAAGATCTCAAATACCCTAATTGGTTGGCCAATGCTATAATGGTGAAAAAGAAAAATGACAAGTGGCGTATATGTGTGGATTTTACGGATCTCAATAATTCATATCCAAAGGATTACCTTCCCTTGCCTAGAATTGATTAACAGGTCGATGCTAAAGTTGGGCATGAATTACTCAGCTTTATGGATACCTATTTAGGGTACAACTAAATCAAAATCAAGTCCAAAGATAAGGAGAAAATACCATTCATCACTAGTTGAGGTACCTACTATTACAATGTTATGCCCTTTGGGCTTAAAAACACTGGAGCAACATTCCAGAGGCTGGTAAATAAAATTTTTGAAGAGTAAATTGGAAATAATATGGAAGTTTATGTGGATGACATGCTTACTAAAAATATGAAAGTTGTCGACCACATCAAAGACTTAGGCCAGACATTTGATCAGCTTGAGAAGCATCAGGTGAAACTTCACCCGTCCAAGTGTGTGTCCGGCGTACAAGAAGGGATGCTCCTGGGATTCATAGTAAATCAGAGAGGAATTGGGGTCAATTCGGATAAGATAAAAGAGTTTATCGACAAGAAATGTACCTCGTGCAAGAAAGATGTACAGAAGTTGACAGGAAAAGTAGTCACACTTAATCGATATGTCTCTCGAGCTACTGAAAAGTGTTTACCATTCTTCAAGGTGTTACGAAAAACCTTTGAATTGAATGAGGAATGTGAAAATACTTTCCTGAAGATAAATAAGTACCTGGGATCACTATTGCTACTGTCCCAACCACTCATGGGGGAAAGGTTGTATTTATACCTAATTGTATCTGAGTCGGTGGTTAGATCGGCTCTCATCTGGTTAGAGAGCGGAGTTTAAAAACTAGTGTACTACACTAGTAAGGCCTTAGGGGGAGAAAAAATTCGATATCCTTGCTTGGAAAAAATGGCCTTTTCCCTCATCGAAGCCTCATGAAGAATAAAACCGTATTTCCAAACACAACCCACTGTGGTCTATACAGAACTATCATTGAATCAAGCTATCCGTAAGTCAAAAAAGTCAGGAAAATTGATGAATTGGGTAGTGGAACTAGGGGAGTATGATATAATTTATGAGCCCAAAACAACGGTATAAGGAAAAATGGTGGCATAATTCATAGAAAAATTCACTTACAAAGAGATAACAACCAATCTAAATACGACTAAGGAGAAGCTATTCAAGCAGACTTCCTTGGAATAAATCTCAATCCTGAACTAATCCAAGCAGACTTCTCCGAAAGATATTTTTAAAGTGGACAAACCAGAGATATCCACTGCACGAGAAGTTGCCAAACAGTATCTAGAGAAGAGCTGGAAATTGTTCAAACGGGAATATTTGAGCTAAGGAAGCTTTAATAAAGAAATACCTATATAGAAATTATACGTGCACGGATCTTCGTGTGCAACTAGTAGTGGACCATGGCTGATTATTAACACCCCCATGATATAGACGTGGAGTATGCACTTGATTTTTAGTTCCAAGCTTCTAACAGCAAAGCAGAGTATAAAGCATTGATCATAGGTCTAGAGATCACAATATCATCGGGTGCCGAGAAAATCATCGCTCATTGTGATTCCCAATTGATAATAAATCAAGTGTTAGGAATATATGGAGTCAAGGGAAAACTAATGACGAGATACCTAGTCAAAGATCAAAATAACATATCTAAATTTCTATCGATCAGAATGGTTATAATTCCAAGACTAGAGAATGCTTGAGCTGATTCACTTGCTCGACTAGCTTCAGTAACCAAAACAAAATTAAAGAGGATCTTTCCTGTGAAAATCCTAGCAAACAGAAGCATCGAAGAAGAGAATGTCAGTTTCATAGGAGTGGACTTAGGCCCCTAATGGATGGATCTTATCAAGAACTATATTTAAAAAGTAAATCTACTTGAAGACCCAAATAAGGTAGGGAATTTAAGGTACAAAGCATCCAGCTATGTACTAAAAGGAAATGTTTTGTACAAGAGAGGATTCACTATCTCTTTACTTTGATGTGTCCACCCAACTGAAGTGCAACACCTGATCAAGAAAGTGCGTGATGGATCATGCAGAGCTCACTCGGAAGGATGATAATTAGTGCGATGAGTAGCGGTGCAAGGATATTACTATCCAACTATGAAGGTAGACTATGCTTCATATGCTAAATGGTTCGACAAGTACCAAAAGTTTACCACTAAACATAAAAAATCGTGGGCTAATATAACACCAATCACCTCCCCACGACCTTTTTCCATCTGAAGGATTGATTTGGTTAGCTTATTGTCGAAGACAAGAGGATGATTTAAATATTTGGTCATTGATATAGACTACTTCACTAAGTGGGTTGAAGCTGAGCCGCTAGTTGAAATCCTTACAAAAGAGTCTTATAGTTTATATAAAAGAATATCATATGGAGATATAACATATCATATGAATTTATTAATAACCATGGAATTCAGTTTGCTAACCAGGAGTTTCAGGATTATTGCATTCAATCCAAAATCTAAAAGTTACATTCTACACCCGAGCATCCTCAATGCAACAATCAAACGGAGGTGACCAACAAAACACTTCTCAATGGTTTGAAGAAGAGGCTTGATGATTTTAAAGAAAACTGAATCAATGAATTACACAGTGTACTGTGGACCTATAGAACCAAGCCGAGGACACCTATCGATAAGACTCCATACATGCTGGCATTTGGAACCAAAGTCGTGGTTATAGAGATCGGTCTGCCCAGTCATAGAGTTCTTAACTTTTGCTCTCCTAAAAGTGATCTTATAAATCTAGATTTAAATTTTGTAAAAGAAGTTAGGGAGAATACTGCACTTCGGGTAATTGATTATCGAAAATTTACTGCCAGGTTCTACAATAGAAGAGTGAATCCAAGCAACTTAAAGGAGGGAGATTGTGTTGGAAAAAAGTACTCTATAAAGGAAACAAGTTAAAGGATAATTTGCGCAGTCCCTATTGCATCTCTGTATCTATTTGACCAGATACCTTTCACTTAGAGACACTTAAAGGAGAGAAATTTGAGAACCACTGGAATGCAGAGCATCTTATAAAATATTATCAGTGATTATGGATTGAAGCTTTCAACACATATATAGTAAATCTTTTCAATTTTAATAAGAACTTATTGGTTTATTATCAATCGACTTCTTTTTTATATTTTTTGGTAATGGGATATATAGAAATAGCAAAATAATAAATAGTTAAACAATCATTTTTCAAATCAATTCTCAACAAAACTTCAACAAAACTTCATATATGACTTCGTCTTTAGTAAGTTACGAACAAGAAGTTCTTAATTGTAAAATTTCTTGTATAAACTATAGCTAAGAACAAGAATTTTTACCAAACCAAGTCAAGGAACAAATCTTATAAATTTGGTCGCCAATGGTAACTAATTCAAACACTTAGTCTAAATTGACAAGAACCGTTTGCACAAGGCTAATAATGTCACTAGAACCTAAGGAAGGATAACTGAGGTTCATCCAAATAGGTAACGAGTGAAGCAGATTAGTCGTCCAAAGGCCGGTAACATAATCACTACGCTAAAACACTGGTAGGCCACAACTATGCATATAAACCACAACAAATATTTTATTTTAATACGTTATTGTTACAAGTTACTATTTATTTATTACAAACATCAAGGCAGGGGTGATGTCAAGTCTTTTCACTAGGCTGGATGCTTTTCCAAAGATTTTTCCATCCCCTTAGGGGGAGCATCTAGAGCATAAGGTAGAACGGTGGATCTCAGGTCCCTAAGTCTTCCTTGTTAACTAGAACTAGGTTTATCTTCCAGATGAAGAGGTCGGACAAAGGTATTACCGTAAAGTCCATGGTCACCCAAGTATTTTTTAATAAGGATTATAGGTATGGAATTAATGGGAATCCAGTTGACATATAGCATGAAAGGAGGGGTAGGATAATCCAAGAAACCAGGATCGTTCCAATGCCATAAGGAGTCTTCCTTGGGAATCTTTAGAACAGTCAAGGCATTCAACCAACCCCATTTGTAGCCTTCCCTTCTGGCATATTCCAACTAATCTTCCATGTATGCCAAGACTTAGTCATAACCATTCATCCAAATGGTCCTCTACTGCTTGTGAATGTAAAAGGTGAGGTAATCAATCTTTTCTTTCAATTTCTTGATATTGGTAGCCTAGTTTTTTATCAGAGTGGTCTGGTCAGCCAAAGTTTTCTTTTTTCTCTCCTCCTCGATGGTAGGTCAATCTACCACTACTTTCTTCGATGGCTGGACACCTTTAGATTTTCTATCTCCTCCATCAATTTGGAATTCTATTATTACATAAATGATACACCCTTATTATAGTCAACACCTACTGATTTCTTCAGACCTTCTTATTCATTCCTCAATAAATTATTTTCTTATTCTAGCAAACCAGTATCCTCCTGAGCATTTTTCAACTCACGCTTCATTATAAATTCCTTCTTGCTATAAGCTAGAGAGATATCCTACAGTTTTTAATCAAAACCATTCTCATTTCTCAACCGAGCATATTTTGCTTCATAATTAGCATGCACACTAGTAAGGGATGCTTTGTGATCCTCTCGCATCTTGAGAATAACCTCGTAGTAGGAGGCATCAATCGCCACCGCCTGACAAAATAACCTATCAAGAAGAATATAAGTTTTTATGACCTGGTTAAAGCCATCCAAACCGAGCAGTTCCTCCTGTTCATTTTTGTCCAAATCTTCATAGCCTCCCAAAAAAAGGTGACACTTCTTCTGAAGAGATCAATTTCATCCGTTACTATAATAGACCTCCTGGATTTGAACTGGATAAAAAGAATATTAGTACAAAAATTAAAGAGCAAATTCAGTAAACATCAACACTGTGCAGAGCAAACAGTGGACAATTTTATTAAAAACTGTGGAAGAATACATCAAAAAGGGTAAATGTTCCAAAGTACAAGAAAAACAATCATTACAAAATAATAAAGATGAAAAATATGAAATCATCCTAAGATGTTTACACCTTCTCCTTGTCTTGAACCACCTCATTTTCAGGTCGAGCAACCACCACCAGTGTCTCAAAAACTATTGAGGACTCAACAGTCCCCTCTTCATCTTCCATTTCCTTGTCAGTGATGAGAGCACCAGGGTTAAACTGCTAGAAACGATCTGAATCGAAAAATATACCGACTTAATTAAGGGAAACATCCCAGCCTTCTTTAAAGGAGGTCTTCTTCAAGTACTCAATCTTCACGACCACAGTTAGAAAGGCCTTATCCCATACATGGGCATAAGTATCATCCTTCTATTTTTTTAGTTTGTCCTTTAAGTCCTGATACTTGCTCTCGATCTCAGTAGTAGACTTAGCATCATCTTTAGTAGACTTCAGTGCATCCTTCTTATCCTGCTCGTCCTTATCCAGTAGGCACTTCTATTTTCCTAATCTTTAACAGGTGCCTTCTGGGAGGCATCCAAATAATACTTCAAGCCTTTAAAGGCAACTTCAACATCAATATACGAATCTTTCAAATGGTCATCCCTTATCAAAATCTGGTGATAATCCCCTAAAAACAACAAAAAAGGAGGAAAAAGTCAATCAGGCAAGTATTACGGTAAAAGTGTTGACCAGATGTACAAGATCGTGAGTTAGGAAACTTTACAGAGATAAATTATGGTTAGCCCTTTCCAACAACCTTACTGTTGACATGGAAACAACAGTCGACCTATAAACAGTAAAAACTACATAATTAATCAAACCCCTGGCCAATCCAAGGTTCACTGACATAAAAGCAACATCTTTAGAGGCCTGGTCAACCTGGGTCTTCTTCACCAATTCCTGATAGTTGGCAGAACTTTTCCTTAACCTTTCGTACTGAGGCTCTATGTTTTTCACTTCCTCGAGCGTCACCACCACTAGGCGCTCGGAACCACCCTTGCATACATCCTTTTTCTTATTGCTAGGGAGAGGAGACATGGATCCATAAAGCTGGTTAGGGGTCTTACTCTTTATCATCCTTTCTGGTGATGAGAGAGTAATTAGGATAGTGGTTAAGTCCAGGGACTTAAAAGAGGAGGAAGTTCCTCCAAAGGCAGTATTCCCTTCTTGTGATAAGGGGGATTCTAAGGCAGCAACAAACGAAGATAAGGTCGATTTGCCCAAATCTATAGGGGCTATAAGAATATCCTCTATAGGACGAGTTACAAAGGAGGTGATGGAAATCTGGTATTCAAGCAAGACAGAAGCCGAACGGGGGTGGGCATCTCGTATCATTTATTGAATATACCAAATGAACTTCAAATCATTAAAATTTAGTTATGAATCAGGAGGACGTTCCTTCTTCCTTTTTTTTGCAAAAAAAACATGAAAATGATTTGCAAACCAGTAGAAGAAAAGCAGATATAATGAAAAGTATATAAAATGTTTTGAAATGTCGACCTATGCCACACCCTTCCTGGGGGCATCTTAGTGATTTCTATCGAATATTGCATATTTCTCCCTTTACCTTTATGCCTTCTAGAAATTTTACGATTCTAAATGCCTATATTTATGTTCATTAACCATACAACCTTAGATTTGGATATATACATGCCTTGTAGGGGTTAATTGTGCTTTTATAGGTATTAGAACGCTAAAAGTGAGGATCCGTTGCATTTCGGAGAAGTTTCGTCGCCTGAGGCTATTTCAAGAGCATTTTAGTCAATTAACATTTCTTCTTTAGCTCTTATAAATTCCACGGATGCGTAGTTTGTTGAGTTAGCATCGTGTGGACCCAAACAGTGTGTCGTTTGGAGTTCGGATGAAGAAGATATGGCCATTTCCGTTTGTGCCCTCCCCCCACCCCTTTATGAACTAAACATGGATGGAAAACAGAGTGCCAGTTGATCGTAGTTTTTCATTTTGCCATGGAAAAGAGACAGTGGGCTTCTAATTGAAGGTGCGATCGACCACGCTACTGCGACCGATCGATCGCGAGTTGCAGATATTTGTTTCCTATTTTCTTTACCATTTACTATATAAGCCAAATTTGGTTTCTATTTTCAGTATCTTACATTTTTACATTTGGTTTAGGGTTTGTGAGGATATTTTGCCCTTCTCCACTTCCTTTGGGTGTTTTACCCACTTTGATGTATGCAAGCTTTCTAATTTAGTTGTCTTCATTTAATTCTTTCTTTGTTTACTTGCTTCCATTAATTTCCATGCCTAGTTAATATTTATTTCTTGATATTTATTTTTTTGATTAAGTTGGTTTACTTGCTTTCTTTCAATACATGCTTTTTAATATGCTTTTTAGATAAGTTAGTCTTGGTTGTGTTTGAATGGAACTCACTTAGGTTTATGTGTTGCTTTGCTTTGGTGATGGAGTTTACGGGTCTATTTCGAGTGCGTTGTCCTAGTTGTTATGCCTAGGAGATTTGACGGGGCATATCATGTATGTTCCGTTCTTATGACCTTGCGTGTGTAATTTCTGGGTATTTGTTGATGCCAAAATCGTATTAGACTTTTATACAAATTTAGGGGTGTGACAACTCTTGATTTAATTAACTGTCGAAACGAGACGCAACCGTAATAACTCATCGACCCATGTAACCATTTTATACTAATTAACTTGGGTGAGGGATATTCGATGCAACCTATAGTTTTATCCACTTTGTTAATCTAGTTTCAATACACTAGCCTAGATTAATATTTCCCTTCTTTGCATCTTTTTTTTTGTTCATATCTATCTTTTACACTTTTATTTAGGAATACCATACCTTAAAAATTCTGGCTACTCATCTCTATGAATATTTCGATACCCGGACTTGGCCTCTATACTCACCTGTTGAGTGTAGTCATAAGTTTAGATTTTTATATTAAGGCGGTGAATAGAAAACAACGATCGGCGTGCTGACTACGCGCCGCACTTTTCACCGTTAATAAAAATGGCGCTGTTGACGGGGATGAGTTTGTTTTAGACTTTATTTGATTTAGTATTTCATAGTATTTTCTTTCTATTTGTATTGTTTGCCTAACATTTTTGTAGGACTTCTACATTTGAGCCCCTAGAAACACTCGAATTTCTCGCGCGCGCATCTACTTTGTGGTATTCGCCATTTCAAGCCATTTTTGGGGGGTAAGCATGTCTTATTCCAATTCTTTTGGTAATCATTATGATAATTCTCAAAATTCTCATAAATCTCTGACTTTTGGTCAATACTTAGAATCCCAAAAATTTACAAATTCAAAAATGACTTTGGGCGAGTATAACGAAAAACAAAACTTGGGTTATTAGAATTTTGATGATGATGATAATGATTTTGGGCCTCTGCCTCCTTATAATAAGAATTTTGAAACGAATTGCAAAAGTTTTCAAAATTCCTATAATAATGAGTTTAACTTTAGTGCCGATAATGATTTTCAAACTTCTCATTTCCAATAATTCGCACCCCGACCTATGAATTTTGGTGAGTGTTTGCTCATGCTTTAGAATGAGAGGTATGAAGACCGTTATTGGGAAGAAAATCGCTGTTGGGAGAAAGACTTGGATTTATTATTCGAATACGACGACGATTTCTCTTTCGAGACTTTTGAAGTCGAGGAATGTTTTCAACCAAATGAGGTTTCTGTGCCTACTTTGGAACAAACCATTTGCAATGAGATGGATGTAGCATCCATTTGCAATGAGATGATTTCTTCTTTGGCTCCCAATAAAGAAAGTTTTATTAAAAATGATCCTATCTCCTTTGAAATTCCAACTTTGAGCGATGATAGCTCATCTCTTCAGTTTGAATTTTTTTCCTCCCTATTTTTATTCTCTGTTATCACACCGTCACAAGTACCCGATGAATCGGTGCCAAACTTTGAAACGTTCAACCTTTTCACTAATAAGGAGTACTTGCTCGAGTTTATTTCACCTCCCACTTCGCTTGCTAAATCCTTAGGAGTATATTCTGCTTTTCTCGGTCCCCACATGTTTTTGGCACCCGTTCAATCCAAATCCCCCATCGTCTCTCCAAAACTTTTAATTGGCGATGGTTCCTTTCTTACGCCTTACACATTCCTTCCGTTGTTCAAGCGAAATTCATATTTTTTGGAAGGTATGCTTGTATGTGAGGGTACACCTATTATCCTCCAAAGTCAAATCGTTTTCATGGTGGACCCTCTCCTATTTAGACTTCTAGTGCATAGTTAGTGTGAGGCCTAAATAGTAGGTTGAATATAATTAGCTTTTTATTATTTCTTTCTTTAGTTTTTCTTTCTTTTAATTTAAACTCTTATAATTAGTTAACTTTTTGTTATTTGTTTTTGCTATGCTCGATACTAACTTGTTTTGTAGATCCTTTGGACTTGTTCTTATAGGGATCTCTCCAATTTTGGGTAATATCGCTCTTTTCCTCTCTTTAACTTGGTTCTTAATTAACATTGAGGACAATGTGAGGTTTTAAGTTAGGAGGTGTGAGATATTCTATCAATTTCTTTATTTAGTCCAAGTTTTTGCTCACATGTTAGTAACTTAGTATGCTTTTCTTAGAAAAATTAAAAATTTCAAAAAGATTTTCTTTCTTTTTCTCCTTTTTGGGCATTTTGCCTTTGTTTCCGATGATAAATTTCAATAATTGCCCGATCCAATTGACAACCCAATGATGCATGTTCTCGATTTTAGAAGTTATTAGACTTTTGTGCTCTATTATTGATATTATGAATAGCTTCATGAATTAAACTTTAATCTCATGAGCACATGAACCATTCTTGTTCTATTGATTTGGTTTAAGATTTTTATAACTCGGTAATCTTTTTGTTGCATTGTTTATACTTACACCGAGTAAGCTTTGTACCTTTCGTCATTTGTGAGTTTTATACACTATTATTTCCTCTTTGAAAACGTCTAATTCGTCATTAATCTCTCTATTCTTTCATTTGATCGTTCATTAATTGAGTTCATATATGAAATGTATTACTTGATCATGATTTTCAAAGTTTGTTTTGATTTAATAATTGCGTACACTTTAGGAAATGATCATAGGACATATTTGTTATATCACCCATATTGACCTTAACCTCACCTTAAATGTTTACCCTCGTCAACCCCTTTGAGCCTTAATATTAACCTCTCGTTTCATAACCCCAAATCCCATAACCAAATCCAAATCGGAGTTTTAAACCATACATACACCTTCCAAAACTTTGTTTGGAATGTTACTTGGGTTGAATGTTGTTATTGTGTTGCCGTTGCAATTTAGGCTTATTAGATTGTGAAAAGTAAAGAAAGAGATGTGAAAAAAGAGATGAAAAAGGGAAGTGAAAATCAAAAGAAAACAAAAGAAAAAAAATGAGAAAAAGAAGAAAAGAAAAGAAAGAGAAAGTTTGTAAATATTGTGTATAGTATTCAATAAGATTTGATTACTCTCCAAATGATATATCTAATGCTTGTTTGGAAATTGTTTTCCAATTTTTTATATTTGCTCGCATTCTTCCCATTATCCCGAGTTCATCTCCAAACACCTTTGAATCCGCACATACATTCCTTTCATTTCGTACCCTAGTCTAGCCTACATTACAACCCTATTAAATTCCTATGTGATCTTAAGTAGATGTAATTCAAAGGTTTAAATAGTTTTAATAATCTGTGAAAATACATTTCGCCTCTTTTAATGAGCGGTATCCTTCATTGAGATTACAATTTTTCATTTTATGTATAGCGTTCTTCATTTGTGACATGTGTGCGACCTAGTTTACATTTACTCTCTATGACCGCATGTTCCATGAGTTATCTCCCTATTTTAAGTGAATTCTCTTGATGGGTGTAATGCACGTGAGGATTAAATGTATTCTTGCTTTAATGCCTATCCGGTTTATGTAAGTTTTTGCCAAATCATACATTTGCATGTTCTCAGCCCCCTCCCACATTTTAAGGTTTCAATTCTATGAGGTGCATTCTATAATGTTAATGATTTAGGACTTTGGTTTGAATTCGTTCAATCTACTAATAATGTGTATGAAATCTTGTTCGCTATTGTTGGGCTTGTCTCATGTTGGTCTGGGCATATTTTGAGGAAACCATATGACGTTTGTGGGTTTCATCCCTGAAAACCCTTACGAGACGACACTCTTCCACTAGGGTAACCTAGGGGTTTAACGGCTTATTGCATATGCTAAATGAAATCATATTCCCTACGAAAGTGGAATTTATATTTCGATGCATATATACGTCTTGTACTTCCGTCTGTGGACTGGTTTTGATTGTTTTATTATTAGGGACTAGCAATGTTTAAGTTAGGGGGTGTGATTCGTATCGAATATTGCATATTTTCGCCCTTTATCTTTATGCATTCTAGCACTTTTATGGTCCTAAATGCCAATATTTATTCTCATTAACCATACAACCTTGTATTTGGATATATACGTGCTTTTCAGGGGTTAATTGTGCTTTTGTAGGTATTGGAACGCTAAAAGTGAGGATCCGTTGCATTTCGAAGAAGTTTCGTCGCCTGATGCTACTTCAAGTGCATTTTAATTGATTCACATTTCTTTTATAGCTCTTGGGAATTCCATGGATGCGTAGTTTGTTGAGTTAGCATCGCGTGGCCGCAAACGGTGCGTCGTTTGGAGTTCGGATGAAGAAGATATGGCCATTTCCGTTTGCTCCCTTCCCCCCTTCATGGACCAAACGTGGCTGGAAAACAGAGTGCTGGACGACCGCGGTTTGAGACCCGGTCAACCGCGGTTTTGCATTTTTCCATGGATAGGAGACAATGGGCTTTTAATTGAAGGCGCGATCGATCGCGCTACTGCGACCGGTCGACCGCGAGTTGCAGATATTTGTTGCTTTTCTTTTCTTTTTCCTTTATTTTCTTTACCATTTACTATATAAGCCAAATTTGGTTTCTATGTTCAATATCTTACATTTTTACATTAGGTTTAGGGGTTGTGAGGAAATTTTGCCCTACTCCATTTCCTTTGGGTGTTTTACCCACTTTAATGTACGTAAGCTTTCTAATTTAGTTGTCTTCCTTTAATTCTTGCTTTGTTTACTTTCTTCCATTAATTTCCATGCCTAGTTAATATTTATTTCTTGCTATTTATTGCTTTGATTAATTTGGTTTACTTGCTTTCTTTCAATACATGCTTTTTAATATGCTTTCTAGATAAGTTAGTCTAGGTTGTGTTTGAATGGAACTCACTCGGGTTGATGTGTTGCTTTGCTTTGGTGATGGAGTTTAAGGGTCTATTTCGAGTGCGTTATCCTAGTTATTATGACTAGGAAATTTGACAGGGCATATCATGTATGTTCTGTGCTTACGACCTTGCGTGCGTAATTTCTGGGTATTTGTTGATGCCAAAAATGTATTAGGCTTTTATGCAAATTTAGGGATGTGACAACTCTTGATTTAATTAACTGTCGAAATGAGATGCAATCGTAATAACTCGTCGACCCATGTAAGCATTTTATACTAATTAACTCGGTGAGGGATATTCGATGCAACCTATAGTTTTATCCGCTTTGTTAATCTAGTTTCAATACACTAGCCTAGATTAATATTTCTCTTTTTCGCATCTTTTCATTTTTTTTCATATCTATCTTTTACACTTTTATTTAGGAGTACCATACCTTATAATTTCTAGCAACTCGTCTCTATGGATCTTTCGATACCCGGACTTGGCCGCTATACTCACCTGTTGAGTGTAGTCATAAGTTTAGGTTTTTGTATTAAGGTGGTGAACAAAAAACAACGATCGGCATGCTGACTACGCGCCGCACTTTTCACCCTTAATCACCTAGCCTAGTGTATCTTGAACCCTCGGGAAGGGGAGAATACAACTAGTTTTTTACAACAATTTCATAATCCCAATAATCCTGATTTGAGTCAGGTAAATTCATCACCAGAGCTTTATTAGAATGACATGTCTTCAAGTAAAAAATATTGTCCCATTCGTCCCTCAACTATAGAAATACATTAATTATGCTATTCTTATGTGAGTCCTATATAACTCATTATGGCGGTTAACTCCATTAACAACCCTTCAACTGTTTGGGGCCACCTAAGCAGGGACCACATTGAAGTATTGATAAAATTTGAGAAATAAATTATTTGTCGGGAAAATAATGCCACATTTAGGTATAAAAATTATGGGTAACCAATGACCCTCACTCAAAGCATAGAAATCGCAAGGACCAGAAACTATCTCCGTTGTTACCCAATCTGGCATTTTTATTTTTCCCTAAATTCCTTCAAAGAACCCTCATGGACTATATAAACCATATCAATAACTCAAAAAGAAAAAAGACTAGAAGAAGAAGGTTCTTACAGTAGCAACACTTGGTTGAAATCCTTAAAGAAGTAAAGTGAGAATGCTACATTAGAGGGAAAAGTTTGAAATGTGAAGTGAGAGGAGAGGAGTGGAAGGAAAGCATTTTATAGGTATAGTGATGGATCTTTAAATTCGGTATTTTAAATTATTAAATGTACCAATGTTTCAGATATCGACGACATCCCATGTCCCTAAGGGCCTAAAAGACCAGCGTACCCTTAGGTGGTTTGCTATTTTTTAAATTATTTATAAAATTACCACTGCCTTAGTATGACAAGTTGAAAAATTACAAGTCCTTGAGGCCAGATGCTGACCAATACTTTTCTAATGCACCGAGCTATTTTAGAGATGAATACTACATTATTGTAATATCCCATCAAGTATGAAGTATTGGGGACTTTTGTTGTTGCCTAAAAATTATGAGGCAAAGTGAACCAATAAAATAGTGACACTTGTAAACATCATTATTGAACTCCCCACAGCAAGTAATCCTATTCGACTCAGGTATTTTGTGGTCGGCTGCCCAGCTAACCACAACCAGGATGGTGAACCATCAGTAAGGTGAAAAAACGCACGTGGAATATTCAATAGTCACCATACACATGCGTGTAAATGATGTCCAGCTACATATTATCGTGTAAATGCCTAAACTATAAAGGCATTCCATATCTTGAACTTCTTATTACTATAAATATACTACTCCCCCAGCTAAGAGAAGACACTTCGTGTAAAACCCTACATATTTTACCCAAGATATTGGAACAAAATCCTACACTATTAGTCACGTTCCCCCATGGATGTAGACTCCATTCTTGAGTTGAACCTAGTAAAAACTCTTCTGTCTCTTTCCATTTTCTGTATTTCTTGTATATGTGATTATATTTTGGGGTAATTAAAGCTAACATCAATCCTTTAATATACTAATGAAATTTAGACATCAACAATTCTCTTATTATTAACACACCAATTAATGAGAATGTTTATTACTCTCTAATATTCTATCACTAATCTATTTTATTTTTACACTTTATGAGCTCAATCTCCATATAAGTCACAATTTGGTAAGGCAAACTCGAACTCGATTGAAGTTTTAGTCTTAAGGAAAGGAAATACTTATTGAAATTTGTCGTTGCACAAGTTGAACAACTTTATAAAAATGTGATATGATGATCTGATGCCCTTGATAGTTAACGGTGTGCAATATTATTTTTTCTATTTTCATACCTTATGCGTAAGCATAGGCTTCTTTTATTGGTATGCTTATGTGTAATATTGTTTTATCTTTTTACATCCTCTGCATCATTGCATCATTAATTGCCTTACACATGAATAATAAATATATTTATATAAGAGACATGTTGATGTACAAGTATGCTAATTATATTTTATATACCATAGATTCCAATAATTGTTTTAACAAACATATGAAATGTATTTATCGAAATATTAATTTGTACGATCATATTTATATTATTATTTCTTAAAAAATAATAACAAATATTTGATATACATCAGTGAATATTAGTTTATTCGTTTACTCATTAGAATCTTATTGTTATAATAATTAGTGATTATAATTTAGTTTGTACATTTTATATTATAAGATCAATCTCATGTGGATAATTTTTATTTTGTAATACAATATAATGCTTATAATAATATCTTACCAATATTATCCAATTACCAATAAAAAATTGGAATCTGAAGTTTCCAATTGCTATCTGAATTTTGGACATGAAGTTTCAATAGAATGTGCCCTAAATTAAGACCTGGAATTTTGATTAATTTTATAATAGGGTAGATACATTAGAAGTTCCCTAATAATTACTTGTAATTTAGACATGAGGATCCAAATATAGTTTCCGTTAATCGAACATGACGTTTAACACAATAGGATTAGGACTTTAAGGTCTCTGAAAATAATGAAATTGAATTCGAAGTTCAATTATTTTATGTGTAAAATCAGAAGTTATCACAAGCATATATAAAAGAGACCAAAGTCCTGAATTATCACATCAAGGACCTGAACTCCCAACTGATAACTTGAATTCATGGTTGTTTTAATTATGCATTTATATTTCTGCTTGCAATTTATTAATTGAACAGTTTCAAGATGCCAAAAATTTATAAACATGAATTTGAAGAACTTAAAATTTCTCGGGTGAATTATCTTAATTGGTCACAAAATGCCAAACTCTTCATCCAAGCTCAAAGCTCGATCATGTCATAACACCTGAACCCCAATGTCCTAGTAGGACAAATTAAATACTCTCATATTCCGTATACATCATATAGATGGTAAAATTCTACTAATTAAAAAACGAATAGAACAAAGAAATTATACAAACACACATAAGAACAAGACGTACATGGTTGGCAATGTGCCTACATCCATGGGTGGTTCCACTTTGTTATTAATAGAGATTCAATACTCATGATTACATTCCCCTTTTCCCTAAGGGTGAGGTTTAAATTTATAAGAGGAGGTGATAGAGTCCTTTGGGCCTCAATCACCCTAATAGTATTCCCCAACTGATCGGGCGTATCTTTCCCTTGATTTACACAAGTCGGTGATCTTTAGTGATATTTATCCTTATGGTGGAAATATTTTACTAGGTCACTGGGACCCGTGCCTCTTTCCCACGTGCAGAAAATTGTTAACCTCAAAATTTTCCCCAAGGCCCTTTTGTTGATCGAGGCCACGGAGGTTTGTTTTAATTGTTAGAAGAATATGTGTTGTGGTCATGGATTGTCTTGGTTGCTCAATTATGTTGTAGTTAAAGGGAATGAAGTTAATTATATTGACAGTGAAGAGTATTTTTTCCATTTATACTTTAAAAGAACGCTTGTATTTTTTCCCATTTATTTGATGTGTACGTTGTTCATTGGACCGTTTAAGCTGAAGACACGCTTGATTTTAAGTTTTCATCTTTTGGAACACATGCCTAATGATGAGATTTGGTATTCAGACTCGGTTTAGGCCATTGAACCACTTCCTACCATCATTTGGACTTCAATGTTCATAATTTCTCATTTCCTTCAAGAACTTAGAGATATGTGTGGCTTCTCATTGTATGTAAGTCATCAACTTAACTTTGTTAAAGCTATTTTATTTTATATAAATATTCTTCTTCTTTAGTCTAAAGTCATTACAAAATATGGTGAATATCATAAACAAAAACATCATTGATTCCTCCAATTAACATTACATCCCTAATTGGGTAATTGTTGAAATGGAGTCTCGTCCCATGGATTATTATAACATTTATGGGAGACACTTATTTTTTTTCAATTTTTGGTTGAGGATAGGGTTACCTTCCCCATACACTACCTTTTTCTTGGAGTTATATGAGTACTTTAAGGTTATCCTTACTCAGTTTTCACCTAATACGTAAAGGATCATCAATGGTGGCAATAATTTGAATGATATTTTTGGGATCTTTTTGGGCATCCCGGAGATCCGTTACTGCTACATGAGGGTATTGACCTATGATAAGGTTTATTACCTAAAATCAAAGAAGGATGAGAGAGCCTTGGTTGTCAATATACTAGATTCTAATAAAGAATATTTGTCTCACGATTTTATGGTCAACAAATGGGAGCACTTGCATATTTAGAAGGGTGGGAAAGATTATAATGGCCCCAAACTCTCCAATACGTGGTTTGGAATAGGCTTATACCTATTTTAAGGGTTTACAATTCCTTAATTTGAAATGTCTCTTGATATATTTTATTTTTTGTATTTGTATATTTTTGTAATGCTTTATCTATTCGATTGTGTAGTTTCTTAAAAGGAAAGAGAGCCTAGTCCAAATGATGTGAATGTTCACACCTTGAAGAAAAATTAAGCGATCAAACAGAGTCTTGGAGATTTTGATCATCCCCCGTCAGCTATTTTCCTTCTCTCATACACTTTATCAACTACGCCATTCGTTTTCCATCCAGTTGATATGAAACCTACGGTCCAAGGGGGATACACCGACATCAATCCTTCTTGTGGTATCGATTCTAGATCTAGTTCTTTTAAGACCTTTGATCTTTCGATAATCTTTTCCATGATCATGGCTTCCTCCTAAGACGACTTGACTCTGAGAAGTAAGATCCCCAACCTGACGTGTGATAATATCTACCCCATTTCCCCAACTTTATGCACAGTGAAGAGGAAGGAGGTTGGGGGGGCTCAGACCCAATTACTATGGAGGACTCTCCCAAAAAAATTCAAGCCCATACTGGGAAAAAAAATAAGCCTACCAGCAATATTGTTATTCATCCCCCATTTTCTAGATCAGGTGATGTTGTCATCCGTAAGTGTAAGGCCCTTACTGATGGGTATATTTCTAAGCAGCCATAATTAGCTCTCTGACTTCTAAGGGGCCCTGGTTATTTGGCTAACCTTAGAGAGTTTTTCCATGCATGCATCTGAATCTCATTCCTTTATAAGGTTTGAAAATTTCTATTATTTATCAGATGTAAATTATTTTAATATTGTCCTTGTTGTTTTTATTCTTGCTTTGCAGTTCATCGTGGACTTTGCCAATTCACATGACATGAGTGCCGATGAAAATAAGGAAAATTGAATCTTGGGGTCTCCTTGGACAGAGTGTAGACGGCCCTTGATATGTCCAAGGGAAAACTGGATAAGGGGGAAGAAAACTGAAGGCCAATGAGGAAGAAATAGTTTAGTTGAAGGCCAACGTGGCGACCTTAGAGAAGCCAAACTAGGAATTTTCCTAAAACCTAGAGAAAGTGTTTGAGTAAAACAACGTTTACTATAATAAAGTCTGGAATAAAGCTATTGAGAATGCTCAAAAGAAGTTAACTTTGCCAAAAAGGCCATTTTAAATAAAGGCTAAAATGAGGCCCTAATAAAGTCTTGTATTGCTCAAGTATTATACTTGCTTGTCAAGCATGATCCTGGAACCCCTCCTAACCTGTAAAAGGAGAGGAAGAAAGAGAAGAAATGGACGATTAGACTAAGTCCGTAGAAGGTCCATAAGAAAAAACTCCCCCAATTTAGTTTTTTCAATGACTTCTTATATTTTTCTTTGATTATTTTTCTTTCCTTTTCTTTTATTTATGGGCACTGTCCTCATATAACTTTGAAATGAGAAAGAGAATTTTGTCTAGTGTTTCTCTTTATATGGATCATTTAATTTTTATATTGTCTGTGCATGACTTGTAATTTGTTGTTCTCTTAAATAACGAACTCACTTCATCCATCTCTACAGCCTAGTGGCGGCTTTGATCTTATGCCAATGTACAAGACGATAATGACTTGAATTTTATGCTTGAGTCTAAAGCATATAGTCAGGCTAGGATGGCCCTTTTTCCTATTCACCAAGCAGTGCATAGAATGATGTCAATTTATGGCGATTAGAATAGGAATTATGCATGTCTTCAAGACAATCTCAAAAAATAGGGTGCATCAGTAGTGTTTACAAAAAGAGAATGCTAGCCTAAAGCAGGAGCTCGGTAAATCCGAATAAGCTTTCCATAAAAATTAAAGATCAATATGGGCTTAAAAGAAAGGATCATGAGGATAGGATATAGGTTTAGGAGGCATCTAGCCAAATTTGGGTCGGCGACTATGTTGAGGGTGTTTATTAAATGCCCCAATCCATTTGAATAAAGGAAAGAATATGGCCTACAACCATGGATGGCTTAATACCTTCATTGTCCTTAAAGTCCGACGTAACTCTGAGTTGTGGTGCTAGTACTTCGTGAACTCCCCTATTACAAGCTCCCTCCCTTTGGGATCAAAGAATCATGGGTACCAGTCGATACGGTTCTTCTGCCTTTGATCGAGGAGTACTTAGATGCTCATGACACCAATGATGACATGACTCATCGTAGTTCAGAGACTGTCCAGTTGAAATTTGGGGTTTATCCATCTAGTGGTCCATATAAATGATGTAATTTTTGTACTAATATACAATGAATATTTAGATGAAATGAAAATGATATTTTTTCCATTTGTTACTGTATTCCTTTTTTCCCATTATTTTTTATGTTTAATTGGTCTTACCTTTTAGGAGGTGTCGCCACACCTTTCCTTAGTCCTAGTAACAATTTTTACTGATAATGCACATGTTAGTGGGGATATCTGACCGTTCAAGATTTTATCTGACTCGTGTGGATAGATTACTAAGTGCCTAGGGATCCCCCATTTTTCTTTTGTTTGCCTCGAAAATATCTCATGTTTTCATTTTAAACTGATGAAATATGTACCCTTAGATTAGTGAGTGGGAGTGTAATCAATCCTATAAGAAATTATTTTAAATAAGCAACTAAGTGAAATATGATATGATATATATATAAAAATAACTCTCTTTATTACTTTCCTGTTAGTAGGAATAATATGAGCTAACTGGAAAAAAGATAAGCAAAATTTGATTACCAAATGTAAAGAATTGACAATTGGAAAGAAAAAGACTAAAAATTGGAAATCAAAAATAAAATTTCTTGAGATTGGCGGCATTTCATGCCCTGTGTATTTCATGTCCCTACATTGTTTCTAGATAATAGGTTCCTTATAGGTTGTTTCTGGTGACTGTAAATGGACCTTCTTAGTTTCGTCATAATTTTCCATCTCACAGTTTCCTCGTGCTACTGATAATCTTTCTTAAGACATAATCCACATTTTGAAATTTCATCGAATGCCTCATATATTGTATTGTCTTGCCAACTGTATTTGGTAGTCTGCTAACCTGATCATAAATTGATACCTCCCTTTATTTTCTAAGTCAAGCTCGACACTGCTCATCTCATTATTTGAGCGTTGGTCGGATATGGCTATTTTCATAGTCAGCAATCCAAACTCTAGGGGTATAATGGCCTCCATCCTATAGGGTAAGGGGAAGGGCATTAATCCAATCGACCTCTTGGGAATTTTTTGATACATCTAAAGGACTGAGGAAGAACATCCACCCAAGAGTATTTTTTCCCTTCTTAACATTTTCTTCATTCCCTAGAGGACTATTTTATTAGAGGCCTTCGCCTATTCATTACTCTAAGGATAAGTTATTTAACTATAATAATTCCTTATCGCGTGGTGTCTACAAAAATCTTGGAAGGTCTTACTTTTTAATTATGACCCATTGTTCGTGATGAGGGTTCTTGGAACATAAAAACGGTTTATAATGTTTCTATAAATGAATGTGATCATGTCAACATATATGATTTTCTCTAGTGGGTATTCTTTAATCCTTTTAGTGAAGTAGTCTGTGTCGACTAGAAGGTATTTCCTATCACTGGGTACAAATGGAAATGGTCCTATAATATTCATCCCCCGCTGAGCAAATTACCATGGGTTGGTCAAGGTCTTGAGGTTGTTAACTAGGTGGTGGAATATCAAAGAGAATAGTTGGAATTTCTTGCATTTTTTTTCACATAGGAGATGACTTCTTTTCTCATATAGGTCCAGAAGTAGCCTTTTTTAATTACTCAAAATGCAAAAGATCTTCCACTATCGTGACTATCCTAAATTCCATCGTGTAGCTCGTATAAGACCTGGTCAAAGTCTCCTGGATGGAGACAATGCAAGTATGGTCCAATGAATGATCTTGTGTATATACACTACACCAAATCTGCACTATTGTCACGGTCATTGACCTTGACAAGTTGCACATGTCAAGGTCAATGACCGTGATAATTTGGGGCGAGACAATTTTTTTGTCACAGATGTGTCACCGTTATAGACCGTGACAACCTCATAAGATTTGTCACGGTCGTGTCACGGTCTAAGACCGTGACACATTTAGTCACAATTAATAACCGTGATAAATTCTTGTCCCCTTTTAAAAAAATTGTCACGGTCATTGACCGTGACAAGTCCGTGATAACTTTTGTCACGGGCTTGTCACGATCAATGACCATGACAATTCTGGGCAGAATTGAAAAAAAATCTGCTAGGCAGTATGGCCACTGCCACTGCCCAGCAGTATATATATAGCTGTTATATCAACGTTGTACCTATTCAAATATCATATATCCAAATAAACTAGAGATAACGCAAATATACATTAAAAATAGAAACTATTTAAGAAGAAACAACATCACCATCAATTATCTAAAATCTACAAACTATTTAGCTGGAAAAGAGATTTTGTACCGTGACGCTCGGGGACACCTCCTTATCCTTCCCTTCTCGTCCGAATAGCCACATAATTATCGAGCATATATGGCCTACCCTCAGGGCCACTCCCTGTCCCCTGAAATAAAATAAAGAAAAATTAGTATCTACCCCGCAAATATAGATAAATATAAATCGAAATTGAAATCAAAGTCGACATATAAATATAAATACATTACCTGTAGTGTCACCCAAACAACTAACTTGAGCTCATATGGCACCTCCTTCCAACTAATGTACCCCGGGCAATCGTGTCAAATATAATTCCCTTCATATCTGAACACTAAGAAATGCCATAATCCTATGGAGTTATGCGCTGCAAATTCCTTCCAACCATTGTGTAGCCAAAAATCAGCAGTCGAAGTTGTCAATTCCACCTTTCAATGGTCTCCCATGTTTTGCTAGAGGTTCCAAGTGGTGGGGTATGGAAAGTGGAGTTGATAACTTCAACTGGTGATGTTTGGCTACATAACGGCTAGGAGGAATTTGCAGAGCATAACTCCATAAGATTATGACATTTCTTAGTGTTCGGATAGACGAAGAGATTCAGTCTCCTCTCCACAAATAGGACACCCCAAATAACTATGTACTAATCACCTATTAAAGGTAAGAAGGGTATATTCATGGATTAGTATAAACAAAACTTAGATGTAGTTGGAATATTTATGTATTAATCTCCTCTCCACACACGCAAACTACACAAGAGTGAAAATGATAAAGTGCAAATCAATTAAAAGCATTAAAAATGGATGCTTCGGTACAAATTGAAATATTTATTACAAATTGAAAAATTGTTTCAAATTCGGGTTATCATAAAAAATGGATTGATATTCGGTAGGAGTAACCAAGTCATCCACACTACTATTTAGACGCCTTGGAGCGTGTTGGACAATTGACCACGGCTCGTTGTTGATATACTCTGAATAAAACACTTGCTTAACCTTTTGAAATGCACAAACAAATGGCTCATCGCTAACGTAGTCGTTGCTCTTCAACTTGGACAAGTCAACCATGATCAAATTGGTGACAGGATCAACTTTACAAGAATTTTTATCCTCAACTCTTACCCAGTCACAGTAAAATACAACCTCTTTGAAGCTTATATAATCCAATTCAAATATATTTTGGATTACACCATAGCAAGTCATTTCAGCTTCAACGAGGTTTTTATCTTTTGCGCTCGCTCGAAAGATAGTAAGAGCTTTGTATGAAATTCCCGAGTTTAGTACATTTGTACTTTCCTCGTACACTTTAGCGCCGAAAATGTAACCGTTCAATCGATACTTTTTGTACTCTTGTACCACGAACAAGGGTCCAGTGGGTAGACGAGCAAGCCTTGATGTCGCATCACCCGTCTTTAGGAGCTGAGAATATAGATAAATTAATTATATTAGTGGTAAAATTTGAGTGTAATGTAATGTTATATAACGATTGTTTTCATTATAATTACCTCTTGTGTCAACCACAACCTAAATTCGCTGTCTGATTGTACCATTGTTTTCGTCTTTTATTGTTCTCATAGGCTTCATATTTTCTGCATATTACAAAATTAATCATGTATAAAATAATCTAAAATAATGTTAAACATTATAATAATCGAAACTTACTTTTTCCATTCTTCGACATCTTCATGTGTGTCAAATAGATAACGAGCTACTTGTTCATGTTGCAAACTCGTTAATTTCACTCGTTTTCCCATCACATGACCACCATCATCGACGAATTCATCAGTGTCATCAACACTGGTCGAGTCAGGCATATATTCCCGAGTATATATTGATGGCTCCACGGTGATGTATTCCTCTGCAATTGATCCTGTAATGTATCGCGTATTATTGACGTTCTTCTTATGTTTGACATTCTTAAATTTGGGATTCTTACCTGGCATATTAGGGCCACATTCAGAAGATTTACTTTCAATTTCTGAACCCGAAAGTTTTCTCGACGGTAGCCTATGTTCAACTCCGTCCAATAAAAAATTAGAACCTTTCTCAGAGCTGAAACTATGAGCTGGGGGTAAAAACCTCCTGTGGCTATGGTATACATTTTTTAAGCTAGAGGATAGACGAAGAGATTCAGTCTCCGCTCTATAAATAGGACGCCCCAAATAACCATGTACTACACAACCGAATAATGTCCCATAAGCTGGAAAATCATGAATTGTCCACATCAACATAGCTTTCAGCGTAAATTCTTCTTTTCTAAAAGAGTCAAATGATTGCACACCCTCTTTCCACAACTCATTTAATTCTTCTACCAAAGGATCCAGGTAGACGTCAATGTCATCACTTGTTGCCTTTGGCCCAGGTATCAACAAAGCCATCATCGAAAATTCAGGTCTCATACACTGTGAAGGAGGGAGGTTGAGTGGGGCTAGGATCACTGGCCATACACTCTGATTGGTGCTTAGATTTCCAAATGTATTGAAACCATCTGTTGATATAGCCAAACGAATGTTGCATTGTTCTCGAGCAAAATCGGGATACTCAAAATTCATCCTTCGCTAGGCAGTAGAATCAATAGGATGACGCATGATATTACCCCCTAGTTCTGCCCTAGCATACCAAGTCATTGCCTCTACAATCCATGGTATTATGAAAAATCGCTATAATCTAGGCCCAACGGGAAAATATTTCAATACTTTTTGAGGAACTTTTGAGCTTGTGCCTTACTTACCAGTAGATTGGACATATCTAGGTTCATCGCATACCGAACAACGATCGATATTTTCATACTCCTTTCGGTATAGTATGCAGTCATACACACAAGCATGAATCGATTTATACTTCATTCCCAAAACTTTCAAACTGTTCTTCATAACAGGATAACTATTTAGAAGTGTATTCACCTTGGGTAATAAGCCCTTCACCCATTTCAGAATTCTCGTCACGCTATTGCTAGACAAACCGTACTCCGTCTTCAAACTGTGCAAAACAATCATGGCATGTAAAGTTGTTTGATATTTCTCACATCCAGAGTATAACGGTTGGGTCGCCTTAAATTTTCAACTTTGGTAGTCATCGTCAAGTTTTGTCGTGTTATCTTCACGAGCACTTGAATCTTCTACATCATTAGTAACCTCACTCTCCTCTGCTTCATAAACTCCGTACGCATCATCAACTAAATCCTCTAACATATTATTATCTATGTTGTCCCCTTCTACATCTATTCTACTTGTTGAAGGTTGGTGTGAAGGTTGGTCGGGGATAAAATGAACTTTCAATTCACCGTGAAAACTCCAAAATTGATAACTATCTTGCATATCCGATCTTAACAAATGTAGTTCAACTGTTTTCCACTCAAACACCTTACCATTCTTACACCTTGCACACGGACACGGAAACTCTTCATCATTATGACATCTCTTTGCATATTTCACAGATTCGTTAGCACCTCTGCGAAACACATCCCCCATTCTATTAGTCTCACCCATCCACTCTTTGTATTTCGGATATCCCATCACAGCTACCACAACTAAACACCTATTAAAGGTAAACAAAACTTAGATTTATAGTATATTTTATTTAATGATCCCATCATTTAATTATCCTATTAAAGGGTGAGTGGTCCTATCCCATTCAAGACCGCATTTTTCTGTAATATACTTAACAGCTCATGCACATTGTTATGATTTGAAAAAAAATTGACAGCATATCCCCGTAGTTCTCCAAGTACACGATGTCGATTGGCAGGTGTGAGTGTTATTTCAATTGATCAATTGAAATAACAGTCACACTTGTCAATCTAGTATGTACCCAGAGAACATTAAGATATGACTGCAAAACTTCCTCCAAAAGTAACAACTTTAATCCAATAAGAATATTATATAGAAATTATATAGTCTCAAACTGTCCAAACGGGACAATTCGAGAGATCGCATTACATGGTTAATGACTCTCAAACGGGTCTAAGAGCTATTGAATGCGTACGCATAAGAACTAAAAGGCTAGTATCTATGTGCACTATATTTAATTTCATGTATGTTTCATTTAATTATCATACTATATATATAGTGTTTGATATACAAAGTAATTTTCAAAAAAAGTTGAAAAATCCCACCCCCATATGGATAATAATCCAGTGGTCATGCCACTTTTAAAACTAACCAACCAAACATTTACTAAACAAAATAATCCAACAGCAATGTCAACAACAAATGTGTATCCCGTACTCCTTTTAATTCATCTACTGAATTAATTCATTTCATCAATTAAACTAATAATTAACGTATAGAATTATTAATTTACTAATTTACACTGAGGGGCAATCCTACTTTCATATGAAATGGGCACTAATTATTAATTTACTTTCATCTAAAACTGTTTCATTTATTAATTATATTTTAGTGGATGTAATTATAGAATCTATGGATGGATTCAATTTAATTTTACTATGTGAATGTTTTTATCTACAACGAGTTAACCTTGAAACAATATATATTATCTCATACAATCATCAAAACACGATCTTAAGAGAATTACAATGGTACCTTGACTTACCCCCCCACCCCCCACCCCACCCCACACACACACAAACAGATTGACAAATTCATGGGTTATTTCCAACATATAAACATCATATACACCTAACAATAATACACAAACATATATTCACGAGTTAGTTTCAATAAAAGTGCAAAAAATTCAAGAACCCATATATATAAAAATACAAAAATAAATAACTCGTGAATTTGTCAATTTGTTTGACAAATTCATGGGTTAATTCAAATACAAAAATACAAATTCATGGGTTAATTCAAATACACACACACACACACACACACACCTCCCTCCACACCTCCCACTCACCACATACACACACACACACACACCCATCCCCACCCACCACATACACACACACACAATAGCCCCCACCCTGCCCCACCTCCCTCCACACCCCCACCCACCACACATATACACATACACACACAACAACCCCCCTGCCCCATCCTGCCCCACCCCCACACACGCACACACGCACATATATATACACACACACACACATATATATACACACAAACATATATATAAATGAAAGAGAGAGAGAGAGATAGAGAGAGAGCGTAGAGAGAGATAGAGAGGGAGGGAACGGCGGGATGGAAAAAAGAAGGGGTAAGGGTTTTTGCTGCAGAAGTTGTCATGATCGTGTCAAGGTCCTTGACCGTGACAATTCTTTGTCACGGTCATTGACCTTGACACGACCGTGACAAAGAATCCATGTTAATCAGATTTTAAACCTTTTTCAGCTATTTAGTCTTTTGGTTTGAGGTCTCAAGAAAATTCCATGATGAATTCTACCAAACTTTGTCCCCTTAATATCATTTTAGGTTGATAATGGATATCAAACCCCCTTAGTTACACATACCATTTGGACATTCTCCTAGAGTGGTTAACCTTTTTAAGGACTACTTTTAATGAAAAAAAAGTTATTACTACAATAGAATGTGCTTAAAAGTAGTGCTATAATTTACGTGAAGCTATCATAATGAGTTAGCTAAATTTTTTAATGGGAGATAAAATAGTTAAGCATGGAGTAGTCTTTTAGTGACATTGTAAATTATAGCTTGATGTCCTTCTTTCTTACAAACTAAAGTCGAGCTAACTTCATGATCGGACATTGACAATTCCCCTTAGTTAGGAACCATGTGCAGGGGTGGTCGACTAAGGTAAATCTTGATCTCCTCCATTACCATTGAGAATTCATCATTCCATACTCCATTTTCTCCTTTATCAACAATTGAAAGAAAGGTCAGCATTGCTCGATAGATTTAGAGATTTTTCGATTGAGAGCAACAAGCATTTCAATCATCTTTTAAATATACCTAATAGTTTTAAGAGGCTGGATTATTATTGTTGCTTCTATTTGATTGACATTATCTTTAATTGCACTTTGATTGACCAAATAGCCAAAGAATTTAATGGATTGTACTTCAAATGAGTATTTGGATGTATTAAGCCTCATCTTATAGTATCAAAAGACTAAAAATATTTTTTGCAAGATCTTAAAGATGATCATCTTTTTGCTTACTTTTTACAAGAATGCGTCTATGTACACCTCCATGTTATCGCCCAATTGTTGCTTGACCATTTTGTTGACAAACCGCTGTAGGTTTATCCTATAATTTTGAGTCCAAAGGACATTTCTATATAACAATAAAAGCATGGTTATGAAAGAATTATTTTCTCGATTTGGTCCGAATAGAGGGATTTGATGGTATCCATAATAAGTGTCCGGAAAAATTATTTACTTATGATAGGAGGAAGCTATCTTTGGGACATAATAACCTATCTTTGGGACATGATTTATTTAGGTCAGTGAAGTAAATACAAAATTTATGCTTTCTATTTTTTTAATATTAATGAATTACAAAACCATTCAGGAAATCAACTTCGTTAATAGACATTGCCTTAAGAAGTTTCCCTACCTCATCTTATATTGCTCTTCCTTCTCAGGAGCTGTTTGGCAGGCTTTCTAAATCACCGATAATAATGATGGATTGGAGTGAAGCCTATGACACACTACTTTTGGAGTTATGTCGAGTATATAATATGGATGTCAAGCGAAAACGTCACGATTCTTGTTAAGGAAGCAAACCATTTTTTCTTTTTCACTATTACTAAGAGATATATTGATGAGGCATTTTTATGTGGGAGAAAATCATCGAATGAAACCTTTTGGTGTGGTTCCATGACCCTATTGATGGGAGCTACCCTTTTGTCTTCTACCCTAGCCCTCTCATACTTTATATGTTATTTATTGGGGATGCCCCCCTTTGTGTTCTCTACATTTTCTTTCTTTTTCTTACATTTTGGCCTAATAGTTGTGACAAAACATTTTCGAGCAAAAGCTTGATTTCTACGTATCTACATTACCCCTGATCGATAATGCATTTTAGCTTTTGGTGGTAGGTGGATGGGAATTCCATCATCGCCTATATCCATCCTCTTCTAAGGAATGCATTATATGGAATTCAATGTCGATGACCATAAAGTCAATCTGCTTTGATATAATCCTAATTCATATTGGCATCATGAATTTTACCAAGCACATAGTAATTTTTTCCTGTAAATCCAACTAAAGGGACGGTCGCCTCCTTTAGGTTTTCCATTCATAAGTTGAGTTGGTCAAATAATTTGAGGTACGTGGACTTTGAGGACATCCATAGTCAACTAGTATTTTGTCTATATTCTAGCAACCAATTCTGAGCATGATAACTTATGCATCATGGTGTGTGTTCCTAACTCCAACCAAGTCATCTTCAGCGAAGACGATACGCTTAGTGTAGTCTATTTCTTTTGGTCATTAAAATTTATCGACATTGGGATTAGTTGGAACAATATATAAAGCTTATATTATTATAATGATTTTCTTCATACCCATTCTACAACATAACCTCTGATCTGGTTAAGATTTGAGGCACCATGAAGTATTAAAAAGTCTTATCCCAACTGCTCATCTTCGAGACATTGTCTGGTTTTTGCTCACATTCTCCTTAAATTTTCCTATTTTTCTTCTCGACAAAATCATCTACTTGTCCCGCTTAGGTTAGTTCCAACCGGTGTGATTTCAATGCTTTGAAATTTTATATGTTGTTTTTATGTTCCGTATGATAGGAATATCTCATGGAGGTGTTTGTTTTGGAAGATTATCTTGTCATCTTTCGTGGCCACTTGAAGTATTGTTAGTCATTGATCTTGGTTAAGATCTTATATATTAGTTCTTTCAGACTGTATTGATGGCACGATGAGATTTACTAGTATCTCACTTATCATATACCTTTGATCCACCATTATAATTCTTGCCTCTTTTCTTGGGAGCAGTGTTTTTTTTTCATTTGCACTCACCTTCAGTCGACCATTGTCCTAGTTTTGTTTCCATGAACACATCCTTAACTTTGGCATATTTTTTAATCTTTGACATTAGATCATGAATAATGGGCATTTCTTTCTAAGTTAGGGAGTGATATAACATGGAGTTATTTAAAAAAACAATAATGAATAAAGCCACTGCAATTTTCTCGATGAAGTCCTCCACCTCATTATAGACATCCCAATATCGCATGGCCTACTCACGTAGGGTCCCCTCAAGCTTCTTCTTCAGCATGAGAAGTGAACATATCCTATTTGGGTGGATGTTTCTTGTGATAAATCTCATGGTAATGGCCTTCGTGAGAAGTTTAAGAAAAGATGTAAATCTATTATGTATCTTCTTGAACAAATTTTATGTTACATCCCCCAGAGCTTGAGGAGAATATCTGGAACATCACAGGTTCATTATTGTTATAGAGTGTTATGGCCTAGTGGTATTAGTGAACATGGTTGGTAGGATCTTTTTTCCCATCGTATATTTTGAACCTTAGCACATCGAATTTCTTCGATGTTTTAAAGTCTTCAATCAACCGAGTAAATAATAATTCCATCTGATTAACAGGGCCTCTTCTTCATAGATCCTCGTTATTTCGAGCTCTTCGATGAGAAAGGTGATCATCCATATCTCTCCATATGATATTGCAAAGGATTTATTTATCACAGAGGCTTCTAGGTCTATCTCTCGCTTCTCACGATCTCCTTTGGTGGGAAAGGTATTGATCATGTCGTGAACTCATTCCCCGGATATTAATTTTTCTCCCTTGAGGGCTAGGTGTGTGAGAGATCTTCTGGTGTTTTAAGTAAACCAAATATCTTCATTCCTTTTGAAGATAGTGTCTTATAAAATGGAAACTCACGTTTTTGGTTTAGTGTGTAAGAGCTGAGTATGCAACATGTCTAGCATTTAGGTAGGTGTTTAGTGTTTCTTTGAAGAGTGTTGGAACAGTTTTTATCTACGGACTTAATTGTTTCATTACAATCCATGTGACTCTTATTTACACCAATCACACCACACTTGTGAACTCCATAAACATGAGTCTTTGGCTCCCATTTTTATTAATCTAAGAAAATAAAAACTGTGTCGAACCTCTGCTCATTTTTAGAGAGAGGGAGAGTAAATAAAATAGATGACACATTTTGTTCTCTTAAATATTTGATTTCCTATCATAAATCATATTCACAAATGAAGATTGGAATACTCTTGGACTATTTCTCACTTGCGTTTTCTATGGGTAAAAATCTTTTATAAGTGACTCCTCTTATCTTTGCCCATTTTCTTTAGATCTAACTTTAGATCTATTTTGGTGTACAAAGTCTGTTACAAAACTACACACTCACTTGTTTTGATTATTTGTTGAGTTTTAGTTTTATGAGTTTGATATATTGTGGTACTTGTTTATAATACACACATTGATTTACACCTTTCTTATGTTCATCTTTGTTCTTGTTCTTCGATCTAGTTGTTTACATCTTGAATAATTTCTAGGCTGCTAGAGATATATGTGTGCAACTTAAGACACATCAAACATTTTTATTTTGTGTCATTTTTGCCAAGACTTATTGACAAAACTGTTGCATGCTAAATCTGACCTAGATTTTGTTTTTACGAACACTAATTCACACACTAATTTATTTTATGTATATTCTGGTTTTCTTGATTGGTTCTAAGTCTGTGTTTGTTTAAAACGTTGTGTTTTAAGTTGAAACCTTGGTTTATCATATTCACACTTGTTAGGTTTAGATATTTAAAACTACAGAGGACTTATTTGTAAAGACTTAAAATCTTGACTGTCTTTATTCAGTTGTTTGAACCATATGACTGGCTTGTTCCATTTGAGAACTTAGAACTGATTTTATACTGAACCTTGAACATTCAAATATTGAACTATTTGATCGTACAAGTGTTATTAAATAGAGTATTAGATGAAATCTGGTTTAGTCTAAACTTGTCTTTTAACACAATTTGTCGATATTTTCCTTTGTACTTATATTGTATATATATTTGAAGTCATATATTGTTTTTGTGTGTATTGTTAAATTGTATATGATTTCTTGATCTTAAGTGACTTTTCAGGATCTGTGATACATCATTTGCATATATCACTTGTAGATCACTCATGGTATACCACTATTCACATAGGCACTAATTTGTGTGTACATGTAAGTTCAAATCTGATTATTCACACTTTTGAAAAGAAAGTTTACTAAAAGTTGTGTTAAATCAAGATTGCTTGATTTAAATAAGAAAGAAAGAACATAACATTTGCTTATGATATTTAGGATATAAAAGACTTATTACATAATCATTCGGGTTGTAACATTGAGGGTGAGTGTTTCATATAGAATAGGACTCATCACAAAAGCATTTCACTATCACTAGTCACTATTAGAATCAATTGTCACTTAGCTAACTTGCGTTGAGGAAGCTAGAGGGAAGGCTGAGACGTGAAGAAAGCAAAGTGGACAAGAGCTCCACTGTGAAGATAACTGCGGAAGAGCAACAAGAGCACATAGAGTGGTTGGTCGAGATAGGTAATAGCTTGTTCTTATTTTTCCTTCTTTGAATCTTGTTGAATGTTTATGAATTGTTCCATACTGATTTTGTTTTAGTGGACTTGGTGACCCTAGAAGGTCCGTCATTTTTCCAAGGGGAAGTGTTTTTGCGACGTAAAATAAGCATCGCGTACTATAAATTTTTTCATTAATTACCTAATACGAAAAAGTAGGACTTAAGTGTAGAATCGCACCTAAATAAACTGAATTAATTATTATCTACTTAATCAGTTAGTTTAATAAAGATAATAATTAGTAGTTTAATTAACTTGATAAACTCTATTCAGTTTGAGTTATAGTTATCAATTTAAGTAAAGTTTAAATTGGCCCCCCTTGGATAATCTATATAAACTCGTGGTAATTCGGGTTTAATCAATATTATTTTACTTCCGCACCATAGTCTTTTGCGCTATAGTCGCCTGCTCAAGTGGTATCAGAGCTAGACTTTAAAAGATCATTTTCAAACTATTGTTAAACTCTTTTTACCTTGTTTTGATGGAAGATCCAAGTTAGATACTTAGGCTAAGAAATTTTAGTAAACCCCTTATTTTTTATGTGTCCAACTTTCGCTACTGAAAAGTTCGTATGAATGCATTTATACAAGGTACATTAGTATAGATGTTTGGGAATTAATTAAAAAAGGTTATATACATCCTATTGTTCCTATCGCTGAAGGTAGTTCTATTCGAAGAAAACTTGAACGTCTGAATTGAGTAATGAACAAAAGAAAATCAGCAACATTAACAATAAGGGAAATAATGCTATTTTTATGAGTGTGAGCGAGAAAGAATTGAAGCAAATATGTCACTGCACCACGAGTAAAGAGACATGGGACACACTAGTCACTGCACATGAGGGTGATGCAAGAGTTAAGGAATGTAAGAGTCAAATGCTAGTTCAACAATATGACACGTTAGTAATGAACGATAATGAAGACTTTGATGACTTTATACGAGACTAACGATATCATTACCCAATTGCACGCAAACGGTATAGTGTATACTAGTAAGGAAATCTTCTCTAAAATTCTTAGATCCCTTGCGCCTAGGTTAGATCATAAGAGGTACATAATTGAAGAAATTAATAACCCGTCACTCACACCTGAGCTTTTCAGCTCAAAGTTAAGGACCATGAAGTTAGAGTCGGCATTTAGGAAGAATTTAACAAACTTTTCTAAACAAGATTCTAATAGTTGTTCTAAACTTGCATTCAAAACTGCACATGCCATTAAAGAAAAATATAAACCAGTTGTTATACAATCAGAGTCTGAAAATGAGTCTGATGGAGAGGTTAATGAATTGGAAAAGATTGATAGTGAGATTGCACTCATGTCAAGGCAGTTGAAAATGCTTTTAAAAAAGAGAAATAATTTTGGAAAAACTAGTGTGCAATCTGACTCACAATCTAGTCGGTCATCAAGACCTCACAACAGAAACGAAATCAGACTGGTTATTCTTGTAATAATAACAGCAAAGTAGATAAATCTAAAATGACATGTTATAATTTTGATATATTATAGTCCATATAATTTCAGATTGTCGAGTTAAGTCATATACCAAACACAATAAAAATTACAAGGCCCATTTAACGAAAACTTGTGATGAATCTTCTGATTCAGAAAAGGACGAGAATAAGTATGAGTCGCAATGCTTTGCTTTTTTTTTGTTAGTGTTTATGACTGCTGTAATCATAAATATGTTGATGGACAAAATGATTCTAAGATTTTAGATTTAATTGAATGTGCGAAATCATTGTTAGCTACTCAGTCATTATGCATGAATTAACTGTTCCTTTTGATGCTAAATGTGCTTCTCACTATGATAATTTTGTATCACATGAAACTAATGATTTTTCGCACGCTAGCACTGAAGTTATTTAGGATAATGATTTTGTAATCTATGATGACTATGCTGAAATGTATGTTAGAAAACTAAGAAATAGGAAGGATTTATCTAATTTGGTGAATTCAGTTAGTGACACTTTAGAAAGATAGTATGGGATAGTTAAGTAAACTGAAAAGGAGATGACTGATATCAAATCAAATTTTAAAAAAGAAAGAAGTGGTTTTGAAAAGCAAAAATCTCACTTGAAAATGAAATCTCTAATTTTAACGATAAGGTTACTAGTTTTGAACAAAAATACAAGGCTACATTGATTGATCTTGAGAAATCAAAAGAAATGTGTTCTGATGCTTTTAAAAGAATAAAAGAAATAGATTTAAAAAATCTAAAGAATATTTTGATATGGATAAACTTTTGGACTTTCAAAAATATGATTTTAATACAAATGGACTTGGTTACTAAGAAAAATATCCAAACAATCCCTGTATTAGAGATACTATATTTATTAGGGATAGTACCCAAGTCAAACAAAATCTGAGTAGTTTTACTTTTGATAAAGGAAAACAAATTTTGAATGAAAGTACTCTTATAACATGATTTGATCTTAGTTATCCTCTAGTGAAGTATGCTGATTCTCCCAAGTACATTCCACCTCCTAAAAGGACAAACGTTACTACTAAACATGACTTAGGTGGCTATAAGTCTAGAAAGTCTGTTCCTTATGTTAAACAACCTTATGTTAATTGCTATTGTAGTTTTTATGATGTTTTTCGTCACCAAAACTTGTAATGCCTTAGTAGTCACAAGAAAGGAACTCATTTTAAAGTCCTTAACTAGAAAGTGAAGCGCTTTAGAAATTTTCGGAGGCAGCGCACTAATATTAATTGGAATTATTTCTTCAATAGTTCTAGGCCTCATATTAACAAGAAAACCTTTTCTAAAGAAAAATTCTACCCTAGATTCTAAAAGGCGCAAAAACCTTTTAAAACTTTGCCTATTTGGATCGGGACTTGTGATTTGAGACCTTAAATGGATTTTTTATATCAAAAAAATTCCCAATTAAATGTTTGTGATGCATGCCAATATAAGTAAATTACTAAGTCTCCTCACAAGAAGGTTCAGGACCTAAACACCACCAAACCCTTAGATTTATTCAATGATGGAGGAGGTGAATTTAATGAAACCGGAGTTATCGAGTATTGTGAGACTAATGGATATTCTTACCAGTTTAGTGCTCCAAAAACTCCCAAACGAAATGGGGTGGTTCATCATGATACTAATGATTTTCAACTTGTTGATATTCTTTCTATATCTTTTGATAATTCTCATTTAGAATCAACTTCAACATATGATTGGAGTAATTGTGCTTAAAAACTAGAAATTATTTTAGTTCTGCATCTTGATTTCAAGATCTATGAGGTTTTAGGATAAAGATATCTACTAATAACGGTATCTCTTATAACCATGTTTGATGTAGGATATGCTTATTTTGTAGATTATAATGTTTTCCTATGTTTACTCTCATTGTCTAATTTAAACAAAATGGGGCATATATGAGTACATATTTTAGTCTATGATGTTGATATAACATTAGATATTCCTGTCATCCTGCTCTTAAATTATGTCTCTTTCATTAATTCAAATAGAGCACTTGCTACTAACTTGATTTTTGGAATAAAGGTTATTTTCTGTTTTGCAGGTTATCTCATCGGTGGTCAGTTATTGAGTCATTTTCTTTTCTAGGATTGGGTGGGTAGTTAGAAACACTTTTATATAGGAAATATTAGAAATTTTTACCTTAGTATATCATTTGATGTACTCAAGGGTTTTGTAAAAATTAGTCCCATATGGGGAGATTGAAGGTCCCTATAAAGATCACTCTTAGGGTTTGTTTTTTGTTCTTCAACTATATAGACCTCCAGCTAGTTGGACTTTAATTTTGACAAGTTTTTTCATGTAATTGTGTCGTGTCTAGTTACCTATTCCAAGGCCTCTGCTCCATCGACTTCGCATCTCAAAAAATCATAATTCGACTCAGTTATCATTTCGAGAAAAGGTTGTATCTCACACCCTACATATATTGGCTCATAGGTTTTAATTATGTCACATAGGATGCACTACACCACATAAGACACTGCATCTCATTACGTGTTGGTTTCATTCAAAAAGAATTTTTAAAACAGTTTAAAAATGAATTTGAAATTTATTAATATGATTAAATATTTTCTTAAAAATAAATATCATAATTATTTTAAAAAGCCAAAATAAATTTTCTTTAATTTACTCATGTGTATGCATCCATGGCTAATTGTTCTAGTGTAAACACACTTGTTTATTTTCTTTCATACCTTCTACGTGCCTAATTGCTAATGTATGTATTATATATTATATACTTATAAGCACGTGTCTTTATATGTTAAAAGAGATGTTCTTTGTACCGATTGAACCCTCGCATGACATGTAGTAGCCCATAGCCATATATTCAAGATGATTTGACTTTATTATAGCCTTAATTATTAGCCGGTACACCTTAGATGAATTGACCCCAAGGAGGTCTAAAATTTGGACCTTAGTTACTTGTTAGAGCAACCCTTATGGGTACCGCAAACCGGTATATTTGGACTTTTTAGGGTTGCTGTGCGCAAGGTAAAATTGCAAATTTAGACTCTCGTAGGCTAAAAAATAACAAATTTAGAATTGCCTTAGTTAGTTTTTTGTGGGACCCACTGCCTAAACGGAACATCATGTTCCGCGCAAGAAATAAAAAAAAAATAAAAAGGGTAAAGCGGAACATCATGTTCCGCGGAAGCCCTTTGAATATTTCCCCTATTTCAACTTTCCCCCCCCCCCCAATTATTCCAACAGCTCTATTTTTCAACGGCTGTTTTTTTTTTTTTTTTTTTTTTTTTTTATAAATAGCAAGTTTAAGCCGTGTCTTCTTCATTTTAATTATTATCTTCATCTAAATTTTATTCCAAACAGTGTATACTCTCTCATTTAAATTATTAATTGATATTTTTTTTTCCAAACAGTGTCTACTCTATCATATTTGCATTAATTTTTTTTTATAACATTTTTAAGTGCATTAATTTTTATAAGTGCATTAATTTTTATAAGTGCATTAATATATTTGCATTAATTTTTTTTATAAGTGCATTAATTCCCCCCCCCCCCCCCCCAATTTTTTTACCAAAAAATATTATAAAATTTATATATTTGCATTAATATATTCGTGATTATTTTACAATGGTTCGAGGTCAAAATATGTCTCAACACGATGATGAAGTATTATGCACCGCATATGTAAATCAAACAAATGATGGTTTACGAGGAACTAATCGACCTAGCACATTATTTTGGGATGCGGTCGCCGAAGAATAACGACGGGTATCACGGAACGTCGGACGGGCGCCAGCCTACAAACCCGGTACAGTAAAATTTCGAGGCACGTAATGTTATATGTTTCGAAATTGAAAGAAGCATCGATGACAAATCGTGCTAGTGGGACTGTTAACACAGATTGGGTAAAATAACTTTTACCTTTTGTAATTTATTTAAAATATTATTTCTTATAAATCAGTTGCTTTTGGAGTTAATAAATATACATTGTCGTATTTTCTCAGGTTACTGCAGCTAATCTAGCATTCCAGTGAGAGAACAAGGGAAAATCATTTAATTTTGAATCTTGTTACCAAATTTTAAAAGAACTTCACAAATTTCAACTTTCCCAAACTTTTTTAGACTCCCCTCAATTTCATTTTGATTCGCCAATGACGGGTGCGACAGATACTGAAGGAAGTCTGAATCCTGGGTTTCACGAAGGAAATTCCAAAGATGGGGCAGAAGTTGATATAGAAAGGCCTTATCCGAGGCCACCTGGAAGGAAAGAGATGAAACAACGGGCTAAAGGAAAAGCGAAGGCTACAAACATTGAGGTGAACCGAGAAATACTGAATAGTTGCTCTTCATTCAATGAATCATTTGAGCGATCATGTCAGGCTGATCGTGTACGTGACGAAGAGGCCCGTTTGGGGCTTAACCGTTCACTGCAACTAAAGGAGCGAAGTTTGGAGCTCAACGAACGCAGTATATTGGCTATGGAGAGGAAAGATATGTGTGAACAAATATTGCTTGATCAACAAATTATGAGCACTGACACCTCAAACATGAATTCAATCCAGAAGGAGTACCATGAATACCTCGTGCTTAATATAATCAACAAAGCACGGCGCCAATCGGAATTTCCAAACTATCCACCACACGGGGGTCAATTTGGATTTTAAAATTTCTATGCTTCTGAGTATGTAACATGTTATTTATTTTTATCGTTTGATCTACTATGTAATATTATTTTATGGGTTGTGAAATGAATTTGTTTCAAATTTTCATACATAAACATCAGTTCGGTACAATATTAACGATACAACATTAATAATATAGATAACAACATAACAACATTAGAAAAGATACATAAATTTTGTAAAATCACACACTGATATTGGCAAACTTTTCCCAAACATGTTCAACGAGATCTGCACGTAGCTGTAAATGCTTCCTCTTGTCGTGCATGTGCATTGTCCTAGCCTCGATCGCATAATGTTGCTCAAGAGAGTTTCGAAACATAGGAACTGGGTCAGGCGGGAAGTCGTATTCCTCTCTCCAATCACAATCACGCCTCTCGTCTTCAACAATTGTGTTGTGCATTACTATGCACGATTGCATAATAGATGATAATTTATCCTTGCTCCAGAGTTTTGCCGGCGTATGAACGAATGCGAACCTAAGTTGCAGGACACCAAACGCTCGTTCTACATCTTTTCTTGCCCCCTCTTGCACTTGAGCGAAAAGTTTTTCCTTCTGGTTGGTTGGCCTTTTAAAAGTTTGCACCAAACTAGCGTAAGGCGGATAAATGCCATCCGCTAAAAAATACCCCATATCATATACGTTGTTATTTATCTCAAACTGGATTGGTGGAGTCTCATCGCGGACAAGATCAGAGAAAACTCTAGATCTGTTCAATACATTAATATTATTACAACTACCCGGCATCCCGAAAAATGACCTCCATATCCAAAGGTCATGTGATGCTACCGCCTCTAGTATAATTGTCGGTGACTTTTTATGTCCAGTATATTGCCCATGCCATTCGGTTGGACAATTTTTCCACTCCCAATGCATGCAGTCTATGCTCCCCAGCATTTCGGGGAATCCACGCGCTGCATTTTGTTCGGTAACCCTTTGCACATCGAGAGCGGTAGGCTTTCTGTTATACTCCGGGCCAAATATCCCCACAATGGCAAGGGATAATCGCACCAATGCCTTCTGGGTTGTCGATTCTCCGATACACAGGTACTCTCCATTTATATCAGCAGAAGACCCATATGCTAACATTCGCAGAGCAGAAATGATTTTTTGATGCGAGGACAGGCCAAGACGACCAAGTGCATCTGGTTTTTGTATGAACCAGGAGTCCTAACTGCATACGACATCATGAATACGTACATATAGGGCTCGATTCATTCTAAAACGTCGCCGGAAATGGTAGTCTTTGTATACCGATGCTTCACCAAAGTAGTCGGCGATTAGTCTATCATGGCCCACCTCTCTGGTCCGACATATAGTCCTCCTCGTTTGATCCTCATGGGAATCACAAACTATGTTATGAAGGGCCATATTTTGAATTTGTTGCATATGGCGCATAGCTATTTTCTTTTTCTTTTTGTCGGTATTTGAATGGGCAATTTGCATGGCTTGTAATTCTTCGTATTCTTCGTATTCTTCCATTCTTCGTATTCTTCGTATTCTTTTTGGTATGACGTTTGATCAGTAAAGAGAATTTTAAGCTCTTCTATTAATAATATGTTGCAATATGTTGATGAACTTAAAGTATAATTGGTTGTAATATTTATAATAGGTGGACGATGTAGGACGGAATATCTAGAGCGGAAGATGTAGAGCGGATAATATTGGCAGGAATATCTAGAATGGAAGATGTAGAGCGGATAATCTTGGCAGGAATATCTAGAGCGAAAGATGTAGCTCGGAAGACATTAGGCGGATAATCTAGGGCGGAAGATGTAGCTCGGATCATACTAAGCGGAAGATGTAGGACGGAATAGCTAGGACGGTTTATGTGGTTAATTATACTGCTATAAATGTGAATGGCCTGATTGAGTGCTAATGAGCACAATGGCATCTTACGAAGATGTGATTGATGAGTTCTTGGCTGAAGCCTTGATAGATTCATTTCCACACGGTCTTTTTGGTTGTGATATTAGCCAAGTTAATGATCTACGAACCCCTTGGGAAATAATTGCCGACAAATATCATGAGTTGCTACCGAGGCATGAATATCAAAGCCCATGAAACTTGATGGATCGATGGTTGGAAATTAAAGACGACATCGAGGAATTTGATAACATTTTCAATAGGGTTGAACAAGAAATGCAACCATTTGATGAGGAAGACGATCCATATGAGGAGGCGGTGAATGCATACATTCGCAAGTTCGGTGAGAATTTTGAAGGCCTAATGACATGGTGTGCGTTGAGGAGAAATGCTTATTGGAAGGAGTTTTACTAGTTTTTCTTTCATCACCTTTACTATTCATGTTAATTTGAATCATTGCATGTTTATTAATATCTTGTTTATTGCTAAATTAAATGTAACGGAATCATTGCATGTTAATTTCTGAAATAAAGCTTCATATTGTGAACTGAATTTGCGTCAATCTGAACAATACAACATTAATAATAAAGAAAACAGCATAAATAACAACATTACAAAACATATTAATATTCATTATCGAAATTCCATTCTACATCATCCAAATTTACAGCATCAGACATGTCATAATTTTGCGTTGATGGACCAGGTTGGCTAGTATCTTCTTGGGCACCAATATCATCCATCTGCGGTCGATATACTGTGGTCGGAGGCCGGGGATCTACTGTGGGGTTGTAAAAAGCCGCAGTTGTACCACTAAAGAAATTAGGCGGGGGCGCAGTTCGCTCGTGAGATACACCTAACTCTTGGAGCTTCCTTGTAGCTATATCCAACTCATGACTCCAATAGTTATTAAGATGCATGGCTGCACCTAGAGCGGTGGCTCTCGATGATTGCCAATAATCTGAGAATTCCCGACCAGTAAATAAGAGGTCATCGTATGTGGGCAATTCTCCATCGACCGCAATCCTGTCTGGCCGTGGAACCGGAATCAATATGGGTACACCTGCAGGACTGCAAAACGGTAGATCCCAAGTCATTTGGGGTATAATGGGATGTACCCGACCTGTGGGAGTCTCATAAGCGCCAGGTGCCTGTGAAGGGACAGTCGGTATTTGTATGTGGTATGGAAGTGCGCTGGGACTTATGACATCCGTGTTGACTGCTCGATATAGGGGTGGCATTACAAGGCCTAGGGACACTTGCTTCCAATAACGGTCATACATGGGTTGGGAAACAACAGATACACTGGGGTCCATCTCATCAATAATAATTCCATGCCCATCATGGTGAAAGGGTATCCTCATCATTTGCGACGGAGGGTCATTTGGTATTCAAATCTCACCGGTGATCTGTCGCCGGCATCGATCACCCAAGTAATATACCCCACCATATTGAGGATCCATAAGAACGCATCGTTTCAGCGATATGTACTTCGCATGTTGAACGTAGGCATACATCTCCACAGTAGACCCCGAGTAAGGTAGCCAATTGATTGAACCTGGCGATCGCATTTCAATCTGACTCAGGGCTGTGGGAAAATTATATTGGATTGACCCCTTTGTCTCCTTACGATTTAACCGATTTTCTTTCTTCCATCGATTAAGCCTAGGCCAGCAGTCACCTGTATCTTCCCTCAATAAGGGACACGCCCGCTGTATATATTCGAACCCGAAAAACTGCAATACAAAAATGATTATTATTAAACCATAAATTTTTGATATAAAACATATAATATCAATTTTTTACACTTACCAATATGAGTTGCCAAAAACAATTCATAGAGTCTACGCGACATCTTGACAAGAGATGGAGAGAGTAGTATATGCGAGCTAGAATTGCAGAACCCCAATCGTATGATCCCACAATCTCCAAATCCTCCAAAGCAGCCAACCAACCAATAGGAACGCTGTCTCTTGCGGTCGGGAAAAAAATATGTCCCACACAAAAAAATAAAAAAACCCTAGCAATGTCTTCAGGCCCAACAATCACAGTATTTAACTTTATGGCCTCGAACCACTTATTTAAGCTCGACACTTTCACGCCACATGAATCACTGCAATTTGGTTCGATGCCGGGAAAGTATCTATGTATAATGTCAGCCCGTATTTGAGTTTTTCCATCAATTACAATCAAGTATTTTCTGTCACTCATCGGTACCATAGGACCGCTTCCGATAGGAATACCTGCAAGATGGGAAGGATAACAATCAGTTGTAAATTTAATTAATGTACTAATCAATGTTAATATTGAATTTATTTTTTATATGGAGAAACTAACCAGTCAAAATCGTAAAATCATATGGAGTAATCGTGAGTTCCCCGGTTGGTAGTTGGAACGTGTTGGTTATGTCCCACCAACGCTCACCGAGCGCTTGTACCAATCCCCAACTTGTCTTTGGAATTTGAGCATCCAATAAATCTCCCCAACCGCTACAGTGTATAAACTGTATAACCTCAGGATATGTTTTTAAATATTTGTAAGTGGCCCTAAGACTATGCCAATTGCCACGCATCTTTATTGAGTTCCCGTTTGTGGCCGTGTCCGGAGAAGGTTTAATGTGATCTCCGTCGTCCCCTATACGCCTATAGTTCTCAAAAACTATATGTCGCTCGGCAGTAGTAGTTTCGGCCTGTCGACTACCTTCTCCCATTTTTCGAGACTTTCTAGCCCCAACAGCCCGTCTAAATTTCTTTCCAATTTGTTCCATTATCAACACTGCAATTTAAGAAATCTTTACAAAAATAGAACATATTATTATTTAAATAAAATAACAACACAGATAATTTATTAAAAAACATAACGAATCGATAATTTATTAAATAATTTTTTATACACATTCACTATTTTTTTTTATAAACATCCACTTAAATAGTTTCTTAAAAACATAAACATAAAATAAACATAACCGAACCGTTTAATATTTACTAAATTTACACATCAGCTAATTACTAAATTTTTTATACACATCAGCTAATTACTAAATTTACATGATAATTACTAAATACGTAATAAATAGGACAATTACAAATACACAACTAGATATTATTTAAAAAACATAAAAGGAAGATATTATTTAAAAAATATAAAAACATATTATTTTTGTAAATTCACTTAAATAATTTGTTACATATAGGACCGTAAAAAAACCTAACATTGAATTAAACATTTACTAATTTATTTACTATAACAAATATAGCAGACAAATATATCACAAATAATTTCATATTTCATATATCACAAAAAACATAACATATTTCACTTATATGAAATTATTTCACAAATATTATTTATAAATAATATTTATAAATAATTACTGATATTCTTTATAAATAATTTACAAAAAAATAATTTACAAAAAATAATTTACAACTAAATAATTTACAAAAAAAAAAATAAACAGAGGATTTACCTTGTATTTAAAAAAACCTAACATTGAATTAAACATTTACTAATTTATTTACTATAACAAATATAGCAGACAAATATATCACAAATAATTTCATATTTCATATATCACAAAAAACCTAACATATTTCACTTATATGAATTTATTTCACAAATATTATTTATAAATAATATTTATAAATAATTACTGATATTCTTTATAAATAATTTACAAAAAAATAATTTACAAAAAATAATTTACAACTAAATAATTTAAAAAAAAATATAAACAGAGGATTTACATTGTATTTAAAAAAAACCTAACATTGAATTAAACATTTACTATTTTATTTACTATAACAAATATAGCAGACAAATATATCACAAATAATTTCATACTTCATATATCACAAAAAACCTAACATATTTCACTTATATGAATTTATTTCACAAATATTATTTATAAATAATATTTATAAATAATTACTGATATTCTTTATAAATAATTTACAAAAAAAGAATTTACAAAAAATAATTTACAACTAAATAATTTACAAAAAAAAAATAAACAGAGGATTTACCTTGTATTGGCCGGATTACTTGCTGATTTTATTTTCTTTTGAAGTGGTAAAGATTATTTACCGTGGTTGGATTTAAATAGAGGGTTGAATTTAATTTGAGTAGGTGAAATGTAGGTGGGGAGTTGAGGATATTAATTGGGGGGGCGAAGATTAAAGGGTTAAGAGATTTGGGGGTGAAAATTGAAATTGGGATAACCTTACGCGGAACATGATGTTCCGCGCAAGGTTTGGATTTTTATTGACCAAAACGACGTCGTTTTGGCATAAACCGGCGTCGTTTTGGCTTATTTCTGTTTTTTTTTTTTTTACCCTATGCAAAACATCGCCCGTAGCAGTTTTCTTTCTTTCTGTACTGCAAATTTAGACTACTCATTTCTAAATTTGAGGTATCCATAAGGGTTGCTCTTAGCGATTTGTGCACATGTCATGTTTTCTAGGCATGGGTAATATCTATTTTTGATCTGATGGTTGTACGATGTCGTTTTGTTCGAACGGTAATTTTGCACCTAGTTCTTGATTCACTTCCTATGGTTTTGTTCAAAACCAAAAATGGTTTTATCCATGTTTTTTAAACGACATCGTATAGCCTAATTCTACCACAATGGTAATATTTGAGATTCATTTCTTGGCACGTGATTTTGGTATAAGTGGAATACAATTGGTGTCTTCATTCCTTTCGACGATAGTGTTTTATAAAACGGTAACTCACGTTTTTTGTTTAGTGTGTAACAACTGAGTATGCAACATGTGTAGCATGTAGGTAGGTGTTTTATGTTTCTATGATGAGTGTTGGATTAGTTTTCATCTACGGACTTAATTGTTTCATTACAACCCGTGTGACTCTTATTTACTCCAATCACAGCACACTTGTGCAATCAATAAATATGAGTCTTTAGCTCCCATTTTTATTAAGCTGAAGAAATAAAAATTGTGTCCAACCTCTGCCCATTTTTATAGAGAGAGAGAGTAGAGAAACAGGGAGCGTAAATAAAACATATCACACATTTTGTTCTCTTCAAAGATTTGATTTCCTTTCATAAATCATATTCAAAAATGAAGATTAGACTACTCTTGGACTATTTCTCACTTACATTTTCCATGGGTAAAAATATTTTATAAGTGACTCCTTTCATCTTTGTCTATTTTCTTTAGATCTATTTTGGTGTACAAAGTCTGTTACAAAACTACACACTCACTTGTTTTTCTTGTTTTTTGAGTTCTCAATTTTAAGAGTTTGATATATTATGGTACTTGTTTATAATACACACACTGATTTACACCTTTCTTGTGTTCATCTTTGTTCTTGTTCTTTGATCTCGTTGTTTAAATCTAGAATAATTTCTAGGTTGATAGAGATATATGTGTACAACTTAACACACACGAAACACCTTTTGTTTTGGGTTATTTTTTCCAAGACTTGTTGATAAAACTGTTGCATGCTAAATTTGACCTAGATTTCATTTTTGCGAACACTAATTCACACACAAATCTGTTTTGTGTATATTTTGGTTTTCTTTATTGGTTTTAAGTTTGTGTTTGTTTAAAACATTATGTTTTAAGTTGAAACCTTCGTTCATTATATTCACACATGCTAGGTTTAGAGATTTAAATTTGTAGAGGACTTATTTGTAAAGACTTAAAATCTTGACTATCCTTATTTTGTTGTTTCAATCATATACCTCACTTGTTCCATTTGACAACTTAGAACTGATTTTTGACTGAACCGTGAACATTAAAATACCGAACTTTTTGACCATATAAATTTGATTAAGTAGAGTATTAGATGAAATCTGGTTTAGTCTAAACATGTCTTTTTAAATAGTTTGTCAATATTTTTGTGTGTATTATTAAAGTGTATATGATTACTTGATCTTGAGTGACTTTTCAGGATCTGTTATACATCATTTGTAGATCACTCATTGCAGACCACTATTCACATAGGCATTGATTTGGGTGTACATATTAGATCAAATCTGATTGTTCTAATTTTTGAAAATAAAGTTTACTGAAAATTGTGTTAAATCAAGATAGCTTGATTTAAACAAGAAAGAAAGAACATAAGATTTGCTACAGATATTTAGGATATTAGAGACTTGTTGAATAATCATTCGGGTTGTAACATTAAGGGTGAGCGTGTCATATAGAATAGGACACATCATAAAATCACTGCACTATCACTAGTCATTATTAGAATCAATGGGCACTGAGTTAACCTGCGTTGAGGAAGCAAGAGAAAAGGCTGAGACATGAAGAAAGCAAAGTGGACAAGAGGTACATTGTGAGGCTAACTGCGAAAGAGAAACCAGAGGACATAGAGAGGTTTGGTCGAGATAGGTAATAGCTTGTTCTAATTTATCCTGCTTTGAGTCTTGTTGCATGTTTATGAATCGTTCCGTATTGATTTTGTCTGGGTAGACTAGCTGACCCTAGAGGATCCGTCGTTTTTCCCAGGGAAGGGTTTTTGCGACCTAAAATAAACGTCGCAAGCTTTAAATTTCTGCATTAATCACCTAATACGAAAAAGTAGGACTTAAGTCTAGAAACGCACCTAAATAAATTGAATTAATTATTATCTGCATAATCACTTAGTTTAATCAAGATAATAATTAGGACTTTAATTAACTTGCTAAACTCTATTCAGTTTGAATTATAGTTATCAATTTAAGTAAAGTTTAAATTGGTCCCCCTTGGATAATCTATATAGACTTGTAGGTAATTCGGGTGTATTCGACATTACTTTACTTCCACGCCATAGTCTTTTTTGCTAGAGTCTCCCACTCAAGTTTATAGGTCATATATTTCCCTTATAGGTTAGTAATTTTCAGTGATCTTCGTTCTCATGGTGCTAATATTTGAACGGGTCAGTAGGCCATAAGCCACTTTCCCATGTGTGACAAATTAGTTCCCCTCGCACATCACATACAAAATAATTTGAAACGTGAGTACATGACTGTGAAAGATATTATAAATTTATAAATAACCACCAAGGGCATTAGGACCACCTAAAGTCGGTCATACAACCATGTGCACACCATAAGTGGCTCAACCAGAGGTCTGGTGATTTTATGACTCTGTACTAATACAATTCTACTATATTTAAAATTTATGCCAAGATAAACATATGTGGGGAGAAGATAAAGGATGCAGATATGCTAGATAAATTCTCTCCATTTTTATTCCTAAAATATGCTCCTACAATAGCACTATCAAGAGGGGGAGTTTAAATAAAAATTGAAATTGATCTCTTATGTTCTAGTGGATGAGACCGACAATGACATGTTGCTGAATATTTAATCATATAGACCAACTAGATTAGTGTCACTCCAGAAATGAAGGTTAACTCTACTCAAAATAATGAAAGAGGTAACGGAAACATGCGGCGGGGCTGTGTAAACCCTAGAAGTTGTTTCCACTAGAATTAAGTCCTTATAGTGAACATAAATTTCAAACACCACCACAAGTGGAAAAGACTCAAAAATAGTAGAAACTAAAAGTCAACTCCACTAAATCCAAATGATATTGGTCATATATGTGGCAATAGTGAGAATTGGACACACACATATTGTTCATCTTAGAAAGTAGTGGAAAAGTATTAATCCTAAAAAAGGAGTGGAGAGAAACATTATGGAAGGTCCTAAAGACCACTGAAATGTTGAGAATACTGAGATAAATGTCAAATACTTCTATTAAGATGAGGATAGGAATCGTCTTATTGATAATAATTTTGATTTCAGTTTTATAGCAACCTAAGACGTTTTTAAGACCTAAATAATTTTATTTCTTAATATTTTTAATACTTCTCTAAAGATATGTGATTCCCCATAAAATCTATTAATAGATTGATCGGATCTAATATAAAAATCACAGGAATAAAAAAAATTCGCGAACAATCTCAGCATAATCAAGTAAATTAACGAAAGTAAAGTAAATACAATACAAGATAAATGAACTGATGAATTAATAAACATCTTTGATACCAATCACTACCACGAGAAATAAATCTAACTTTCGAATCTAAAATCTCAGCTATACAATATCCATCTCGGAATAGAAGTATATCACATACAATCTCTCAGTCAAGATAAACCGAAATTAAAAGAAAAACAAGGAAGACACCTACATCCTAGGAATCTCCAACGAATGATCCAAGTTTATAGAAAAACAACAGCCTAAGATGTGTGGAAAATAATACAACAACGAGAATTAAAGCAAGTGTACAAAGAGTAACAGTTTAACTGAAGTTGGGACATAATAATAATAATAACAATAATAATAATAATAATAATAATAATAATAATAATAATAATAATAATAATAATAATAATAATAATAATAATAATAATAATAATAATAATAATAATAATAATAATAATAATAATAAGAAGAAGAAGAAGAAGAAGAAGAAGAAGAAGAAGAAGAAGAAGAAGAAGAAGAAGAAGAAGACGAAGAATGCATCTTCCTCCCATTTTAAGTATATTTTAAGGCATTTAAGTTACCCAACCAAAACAACCTAAATAAACTTGAGGTTTCACTCCCAAGCCCATATATGGCCCAGTGTGATATAATTTTGATCATTAGTTACGTGTCCCTACAATAGATTTATACTATAATAGTAATTCTCTTACTAAACATTATTTGCTTGTCTAACCATCTTAAGTTATATTTTTAAATATGCACTTCTCTATTGTAACGGTTTGTAATGTTATCAAGTCACAATTTAGTATATACTCATTTAGTATATTATTACAACACTATTCCCAATTCATAATCATATGATTGTACATCGCTAGTATAACTGATAAACTGATATAACCATATCAAGTACCGAATCACAGAATCATATAATCCAGAATATCCGTGAGTGTACAAAACCCACGTAAAATATCATTGACTATGCTCGAGCTCGCAAATAAAAATACGAAGGCCAACCCATATTGCCTTCGTGGATCACTCTGTGTACTAGGCATAGTTATATATAGTCGTATCCCTGTAACCGTAAACAAACACAAAGGAAAATCACTACACCTTCTCGTTTACCATATAGACTCCATACCCAAAGCTTATACTAAGAACACCCGTGCTTATTCCCCTCAGTAACACGATTATGTCAGTAGTAGGATCAGGGTAAATAAGACCTTGGTAAATATTATCTCATTACTAGGAATACCATGCCCACTCAACCTCATATGTGCCTCATCAAAATCCCTCCTAGTACGTCCCCCACGAACACTCACACATCATGGTACGATTTCACATAAATGAAGTAAACAAGTATAACCCTAGGCAACATGATCACATAAACAATCACAACCCTACTCAACTGGGCTACATCTATTATCTCCTTTATTATTAGTTAATACACACATTAACTAAAATTAGTTATATACATTTAGCTCGAATTCCCAAGGCTCCCAACATTATGTATTATCTCACACCTACATTCACATGAATCATTTAAACTCAAAAGGTCACCCTACTCTATGGGTTATAAACATATTCTATACTACCATAGGATTTACACAATCACTAATAATCTCACGTTTATAGTCACCGTACAAACCATTGGCATGATACTCTAAGCCTTCAAGTAATTTTACAGAAATCGACTCTACTCTCGGATTACTAAAAATATCATAAGTATCAAATTAATTATCTTTAATTAAGTAAGGGTTTAAAAAAATAAAATTACTAAAGGTCGTTCTAACGAGATTTTTACTTTGGTCTAACGAAACAACACGGGTCATTTAAATGACATACTAAGTTAATGGACCAAAAAGTAACAAGTCGTTCTAACCAGTTTCCCAAGTGGTTTTAATGAGATCATATATCTCGTTTAAACGATGTCCAAATCTCGTTCTCACGAGATTGACGCAGAGTAATCTTCTCCAATCATCCATAAATGTCCATTAACAACACCAAACCTAAATCTGAAGCCTCTAATTGATCTAAAATCTAGTTTCCTTCACATATAATTTGTATAACTACGCCACAAACCCATAACTACACGTCTTAGGTAGATCTAACATAGATTCAAACCTCAAATCTGGATTATGGGGTTAAAACCCCTATGTTCGTAACCTTATCCAATTCAACTCATAGTTGTATCAATTCTCAAATTAAACATAGGGATTTATAATTTTTTTTAACATGATTCAAAATACATCAATTTAAGCCAAATTACAAGATCAAATAATAGGATTTAGTTTTTTAATTTGAGATTAAGGTTTAATTTCACAGTTAAATTAATTTGAAAATTTGGTTTAGATGATTAAAATCATATTATAGACATATTAATTCAGTATCCACTGATTTACTACTATCATAATATAATCCTAATTATATTATTAATCTATGTATACTTGCCTTGGACCGATTGATGAATTAATGTCCCAAAAAACCTTCCATTCGTCTTCAAGCCTTGGAGAATCTTCCATCAATCTCTCTAGGGTTTCTTCAAAAGACAAATGATTTTTTTTACATTTTATTAATTAACCTAAAATGAGTGCATCCCACGAAATTAAGCCTAGGACCAAAATAAGCCTCAACCAAATGACCCCAAAACATGTACTAAACGGCCCAAAACTCAACCCATACCATATACTAACCCAATAAACTTAAATTCCACTATTTCAAGTCAGAACAGACTTTCTAAGCATCCCGAAACTTAACATGAAATAAAACATTTTAAAAATATTTTAAATATCTCATTAAATTATAAACTATCATGAGTCAGTTAAGTTAAAATTTAATTATTAATTATTAACGTGATACTTAGCAATATAATAAACTACTTCATGATCGGTGGAACTCGATAATGATCGAATAATCCAAATAAGGAAACACCAAACACCTAGTCCTCGACCATTTCATAGTTGCCCATAATACTAGTCATTTAAAAATGTTTAATTATCGAATTAGAGCGTATTATTCCAATTTCTAAATAGTATTAATTCATGTAACACACATACGACTATGTTACCCACTACTTCACCTCGACACCAATACGATTCGTCAACTTACTATATAACTTGTAACTTTTGGGATGTCAAATGAACCATCAAACATGTATCTCCGCTAAAAATGCCTTATGTAGCTCGGGATCATCTGATACAAACAATCTCCCTTAGAAATGTAACCCTCTATTTTCATCAAATGAAGAAAATGAACTCCTCCCAATTACATCTTGCAATCCATCCCCGATAAAAGGTTCAACACTTGGGCATGAACCCCCCATGGCATAAATTTTGGTGTAACAGTCACCACTGGTACAAAAGCATCATCTTTAATAAGATGTCGTTGCTAACCATAACAAACCAAACCACTTATGATCAAAATGTACAAAATTATTACTCCATAAGAATATAAAGCATTATCCAACCCACTAGAATGAACTAGATGTGCATGCTCTATATTGTGTGAGAAAACTGCCTTCAACTTATCATTCTCCTGATTCCACAACTGGTGATTGCTTGAGTGCCATCCCATCTTAAACTAAAAGAAACTCCTCTTCATTGATTAAATAGGTCACCAATACATAGAAATGAACACTCGCTCATTATCGTGGCCCTTCCTAGCTCCTAGTGGTTGACATAAAACCCAGTGAACCATCTACACCTTGAAAAATAGGACACGAGCTTCCCCATAGTGACGTACTCCTCTAAACAAACCCTTGGCACAAAACTACGGTGATTTCTCTCACGATACTCTTCCATATCCAACAAATCAAACTAATAAGGTTCCCTCATAATGGGCCAAATGCTAGTGACAACACTAATATTATAATTAAACAATCGTGTAGATGGTAACTCTGTACCTCTTCGAATAAAGCTGGAAGAATATTAGAATGTCGGTAATATCTCTTAGAAACTGTAATCCCCTCTGATGTACTCATATTTGTAAAATATATATATATGCACGAGACCGTTCCATGAGCCTATACCTAATTAAAAAACAATTCATGTCCAAAAATGGTAAACGTAAAGCATACCCGCGGTATTTTATATAAGCTCAATACATAGCTAGTAATTAATGATCCATAATTAAATCCTAAGGCTGCATGTCTAAAATATTAAAGTGGTTGACGTTGGAGGTGGCCAATCCCCGCTGCCAAACTACATCGGGCATCAAAATTAAAATACCTTTCTTAGCCTGTGGTAGAATATGATATATTAAACACTTTTTCCACAAGATATAATCCGAATTTAATCCCACAAATAAAAAATCCACACAGGAAATTCCATCACCATACTAACTCCAAAAATAGAACTTAACTCCAAAAGATAGATTAATACTTAAATGAAATAATTTAATTGTAACTCCAATTGAAAAGAAATCGTAAACAACTATGTAATTGAATGGCTCACCAAATCCATAAACAAGTGTCTCATAAATAAAACGAAAGAATGGAAAAATCTAAACTACTAAAGTAATAAAATAACTAAAGATGCATTCCATAACTCTCTAGTCCAGTCTATGCATCTACTCCAGCTACTATACAAGAAATATTATCCAATGGAATGGGTCAGAGTTCACCGCATGAACATCAGCTACTCCCATTAATTAGGATCAGTGAATCCAATCATAAGCATCATATAAGAAAAATAATACAATAAAGTATTTTAAATTACAAGATATAATAACGTCCAAATAAAGTAAAATAACAATAAATACTCACATAGCTAAGACATTCAATTATTCAAGTCCAATTATGTAATTGCAATATTAAATTATAATCTAAAATTATTAATTGAATTAATGCATCCAATATTATTAATGCGACATCAATATAGCCATTTTACATTTTTATTTCTCTTGAATAAACTCTCGGCACGCAAACAATTACAACCAATATTATTAATGCGACACCAGTATAGCCAGTTTACCTTTCTATTGGTCCTGCACATACTCCTGGCGCGCCAATAATTTTACACACCACAACCATTCCCCTCACTATGGACATTTTGCCCAATTTCGTTAGAACTACACATACTCATGAGATTCCATGCACAACACGTCACTATAGCCAATTGCCAAATTTCATTAGCCCTGTACATACTCGTTCTCCAAACACACATCCACATCGCTAGAGCAAGTCAACCCAATTATCGTTAGCACTGAACATACTCGTGACACAAATCCATGTTAATACACATTTATTATCTTAGTTTTTAATTATTAATTCTTAATTAATCTCTCTTTATCCTCAATTAGCCCCACCCTTAATTCGAAAATCACAACCTAAACCCATCCCTAGTCCCATACCTAGAGATCACCAAACCCAAAGTATTACCTAGTCCATCACTTAGGAAGAATACCTACCAAAAATCATCACCTAGTCTCGCACCTAGACTAAAGGAATAAGATAACGACATACTACCTAGTACCACCTAGGAAAATACCCAACCATACAAGCATACACCCACTAGTCTCAAACCTAGAAAGTGGTAACAACAACAAAGTCTATATATTAGTCCCATACCTAGAAAGCAATCTATTAAAATAGATGAAAGTGCAACTACTCCCCAAAACTAAACGTTCCCACGGTGCCAAAATACTAACACGAACAATATCCACATCAATTATATTTTAGTTTAACATTGCATTCCTCTAATTAATCCTACGATTTCAATTCCATTCAAAACACGTCCATTTAATCGTGCAATAATCAAGTTCTACTATATAGTCATACAAGTTGTCAAATTATATAATTTCAATACAAGCGTTATTTTACCAATTAATACATAATTCGGTGCATATTAACAATGTTACACAATGAAAATTCTATTCTACCAGTTACACATAAGTATCGTAATTTTACTTGTCAAAATATTATTCTAAGTTCGTATTTTTAATTCTAACACGTGAATCATCCCACAAAGCTACCATAACACAAACCTCTAATCTAAACATGTGATTGTTTCAAGTCTTAAACCATATTTTTAGATTTAATAAAAACAACCCTGATTTTTACTTTCACTTTACCTAATTAATCTTCCTAATTATTTTTAATAAAACATAATTAATTAAGTTTAGGCAATATTTAAAACATATAATACTTGAGGGAAATAATAGAGATATTCACGTATGATAAGAAATTGCTTCTGAATTCTGATTATACGGTTGCAATCCTCTCGTGAAAATAGCAAAGACTCGTTCTTGGTTAATATTGAGAAAACTTGATTTGAATCTTCAAAACTTAAATTGAAACTTAGTTTTAATGGGGTTTAGATTTTGTAGAAGAGAGGATAGAATAATTTGGGAGTCTACTAATTTTTAAGATGAGTTAAAATTGTTAAAAAAAAGTCTAAACCCGAGCCTTTTTAATATAGGACAACAAAAGAGCTTGAAACTAACTCAAACTCTTAAAAACAAGCTGATCCCCCATATTTGCTCTGGACCAAATTGATTCCCCCTCTGGGTGAATCGATTTTCCCTGGGCTGAATCTGTTCCTCCCTTAAGCCACCGACTGAGAAAAAATGTTTAAAAAATTCATTTTTGTTCCCGATTTCAAATCCGATTAAAACCTTATTTCTTATATATCAAAACCAACATTTTTAAATACTAAAAATTATTAAATCCAAAATAAATATTTTTCCAATTTTTTATTTATAAGAAGATATTTACGGTCCAAAATCACGGGGTATTCCATTCTCCCTTAATAATACAGGAATTTTGTCCTCAAAATTTGACGAAACGTAAACGTAACACGTAAACTCATGCAAATAAAGTAAGGATCACATATGCCTACCCGTAGAATGCCATGATTGGGAGCCCATACACCCAATCCTATATGAACCTAATCCATGAACAAAAATACAATATATATCTAAACTATATATATCAGCCTAACTATAAAAATAGCAGATTATCTAGATCTCCCGCAAATCACTACTCGATTCTATCTCCAAAAGCCATCGTAACGCTAAAGTCTTCAAATCAAATCATATCACCACATCAATACTAGAAATACCTAACATATGTACTAACAATATTTAAAATAAATATCATGTCCAAAATCAACTCTAAGGATCCTCATATAAATATCACCACTTCTCACCTCAATGCCTACAACAACTTTAACACAAAACTCCCTATCTCCAAGAAACACAATTAAAACGTATGCTAAGCCCAATACCTTAGAGAGTATAAATCAATAAAGAATATCAAAGATCAATAATGTAGAAGCTATAACATAATAAAAACCTACGAGACCTAAGACCATGTTCTGATACCAATTGTGACACCCCGTGCATTTTGACGTTGGAGGTGGCCAGTCCCCACTGCCAAACTATGTCGGACGTCAAAATTAAAATTCCATTATTAGCATGTGACAGAATATGAGACATTAAAAACTTTTTTCATAAGATATAATCCGAATTTAATCCCAAAAATATAAACATCCACACAAGAAATTTCATCACCATGGTAACTCCATAATAAAACTCAATTCCAAAAGATAGATTAATACTTAAATGAAATAATCCAACTGTAACTCCAACTGAAAAGAAATAGTAAATGATCGTGGAACCAAATGACCAGCCAAATCCATAAACAACTGTCTCATAAATAAAATGACTTAATGAAAAATAAATAAACTACTAATGCAATAAAATAACTCCAGTTGCACTCCACGAATCTCCAATCAAATCTATGCAGCTACTCCAACAACTATACCTAAAATGTTAGTCAAAGAAATATGTCAGAGACCACTGCATGAACACCAGCTACTCCTCCTAATTAGGATTCGCCAATCCAGATATGAGCATCATATGAGATAAATATTACAATAGAGTGTCTTAAATTACGTGATATAAGAACATGCAAGTAAAGTTAAATAACACTAACTACCCACATATCTAATCCACCGCATTATTCAAGTCCAATTATGTTATTACAACATTAAATTATAATCTTAAATTATTAATTGAATTAATAAAATTAATCTTATTAATGCAACACTAGTATAGCCAGTTTACCATTCGATTGGTCCTGAACATACTCCTAGCGCACCAACAATTACAACCAATATTATTAATGTTACACCAATATATCTAGTTTACCTTACTATTAGTCCGGCACATACTCTTGGCGCGCCAATAGTTTTACACACTACCCCCATTCCCCTCATTATAGACAATTTGTCCAATTTTGTTAGCACTGCACATACTCGTGAGGTTCCACGCACGACACGTCACTATAGTCATTTTGCCCAATTTTGTTAGCCTTGCACATACTCGTGAGTCAACCTGATTATCGTTAGCCCTACACATACTCGCGACACAAATCCATTTTAATACTCGTTTATTATCTTAGGCATTAATTATTAATTCTTAATTAAGTTCTCTTTATTTTCAACTAATCCAACCCTTAATACGGATATCACAACCTAAAACCATTCCAGGACCCATACCTAGAGATCACCAAACCATTAGTATTACCTAGTCCATCACATAGGAAGAATCCCTTGCAAAAATCATCACCTAGTCTCGCACTGGGGTAAAGGAATAACATAACGGTGTAATACATGGTCCCACCTAGGAAAATACCCAACCGTAAAAGCATACACTCACTAGTTCCAAACCTAGAAAGTTTTGGCAATAACAAAGTCTACGTAGTAGTCCCATACCTAGCAAGCAACCTATTAAAATGGGTGAAAGTACAACCACTCCTAAAAACCAAACGTTCGCACCATGCCAAAATATTAACATGAATAATTTCTACATAAATTATATTTTATTTTAACATTGTAATCCTCAAATCAATATTACGATTTCAATTCCATTCAAAACACGTCCATTTAATCATGTAATAATTAAGTTCTACCAAATAGTCATACAAGTTGTCAAATTCTATAATTTTAATACAAGTGATATTTTACCAATTAATACATAATTCTATTTTAACATGTGTATTAACAATGTTACATAACAAAAATTCCGTTCTACAACCTACACATCGAAATCGTAATTTTACGAGTCAAAATATTATTCCAAATTCATATTTTTATTCTAACACGTGAATCGTCTCACAAATGTAACAAAACCCAAACCTCTAATCTAAGCATGCGATTATTTCAAGTCATAAACCCTATTTTTAAATTTAATAAAAACAACCCCGATTTTTACTTTCACTTTCCCTAATTAATTGTCGTAATTATTTTCAAGAAAAAATGATTAATTAAGGTTCATAAAATATTTAAAACATATAATACTTAAGGGGACCAATAGAAATATTTATGCCGGATGAGAAGTCGCTTCAAAATTCTGATTATATGGTTGCGATCCTCCCACAAAAATAATAAAGACCGTTATTGGTTGATCTTGAGAAAACTTGATTTGAATCTTTAAATCATGAGCTGAAACGCATTATTAATGGGGTTTGGTTTTTGTAGAAGAAAGGAGAGAATAATTTGGGAGGCAACTGCTTTTTGAGATGAATTAAAGTTTTGTAAAAAGTCTAAATTCAATCCATTTTAATATAGAATAACAAAAGAGTTTGAAACTAACTCAAACATTTAAAAACAAGACGATTCGCCAAATCTGCTCTGGACTGAATCGATTCCTAGTAGCGTCGAATCGATTACGACTCTAGGAGGTCTGAATCGATTCCCAGTAGGGCCGAATCGATTACGACTCTAGGAGGATTGAATCGATTCCCAGTAGGGCCAATCAATTCCCTCGTGGGCCGAATATTTTCCCCCCTGTTTAGCTGACAAAGAAGAAAAGTTAAAAAAAATCGGATTTTGTTCCCGATTTCGAATCCGACTAAAACCTTATTTCTTATATAACAAAACTAACATTTTTAAATAATAAAAACAATTAAATCGAAAAATATATAATTTTTTGATTTTCGATTTATAAAAGGATATTTATGGTACAAAATCACGAGTATTACCCAAGCCGACCAAACACGCAGTTACATCTCCATAATCATGACGTAAGGCAGCACACCTACCCACTGGGGTATCCATATATAAAGAAAGCTCAATGGAACACATAGACACACACACACACACACACACACACATATATATATATATATATATATATATATATATATATATATATATATATATTGTGTATGTGTGTGTGTGTGTGTGTGTGTGTATATATGTATGTGTGTCTCAACATCATAGTAAACTCACTACTAATAAAAGAACGAGAACTCCTCGATGTCTAAGTAAAACTCATAAACATGAGACATAAACATAATCGTAACTGTAACGCACCGGCCCGGATATATAGGTTACTCGTAGTCAATCTGGTTCGACCTGAGCATTAGGTGTGAAGTTCAATGAAACAACCTACATAATGTTACTAGTCCAGCTTTATTTAAATTACATTTAACTTGTGTAGCATGCTATTTCTATTTAAATCAATATATGTAAGGGACCCAGGGGAAGCATCCTCAGAATCCAATCATGCAAAGATACTAATATAAAATAAAAAGACAACACTTAACTTTATAACACTCTCAAAATACATAACCGCACCCAACCTGTCGTAACAAAGATAAGGGAATGAGCCAAATGCCCAGTGAAAAATTACAACAATGCAATATAGAATCAAATGGCAGAATGAAGACTCTAACATGTTATAACTACGTGCACATTAAGTTAACTTATATATATACACACACGCACACACACACACACTTAAATTCATAAAACCGTTTATATTCCCAAAAAAAAGTTACTTACCCCGATTAATTCACCTTAATCTTATAAATAATTTCTTTCCCTTTTACTTGACTTGACATTTATTTCTTTATTTAACACATCCGGTTAAAGACTTTAAACAATACCCCTTGTTTTAGAAAATTCATTTCATTCCCCAAAATTACCCCTTTTATTCATAACAATTATTGAAAACCACCCTTCCATCACACGCAAACACCACGTTAAAAATACTTATTTTTCCTTTGAAAACCTTTCATAAGCACACCCTTGTATTAATTATGGGTTAAACCTCTTTAGGTTTCTTAATTACCCATTTAATCACTTCACTTTACCATTCATTTACCTTACAAACATTAATTAATTTTCACATTTCCTGTCCACTTTATCCTTTACCAGAACATTTATTAATAACAATTTCTCGTCCTTTTTACTCTAGCATTGATTTTATCCCGAAAATCTTATTCATTTAGGAACATTTAGTGTAACGCCTTTTCCAATATTTTTATTTCATAAAAATGTCCCACTTTACATAAAATTACAATTTTACCCATTAATTTCCAAACTTGTCATTTTTCTCCATTTTCACAAGTGTTATTTCCCAAAATATCATTAAGTTACCCATGCTAACTTCTTAATTATTTTTTAGTTCATTAACACTTATTTAAAACTTTTGGAGTAACAAACATCTCAAGTTGGAAATCTCTTTATTTCATTACTTTCTTTTTCATGAAATCATTAAACATTTAAGACTTATTTTTAAGAAAAATATTGTTTTCCTTCGTTAACACATGTAGTCTTAACACCATACACTTATCACTTCTTCAACACCTATTTCACAAACTTTAAGGGATAAAATTTCTAATTTCTTTATTTAATGTTTAAACCTAATAAAACCCTCATTAAACTTGTTTTTTATGTCCAACCTCAAATACTACAAGTTTATATGCATGAGAAGATCGATTTTAAGTCCAAAAATCCTATCAATGGGTCTAACATGTGATTTACTCTTGAAATTTGATAACGTTTGTACAAACATACTTTTAAAGAAAAAGACATTTTTGTTTCTTGAAAACTTGAATAAAATGCCCATTTATAACAAAATCCCAATTTTTCACAAGAAAACTTTAAGACATTATTTCATAAATTACTCCCAACAAAGTAAAATTCTTCCAACATTTTTATTTCATAAAAATGTTTAATACTAAGTTTTCTTGAAATATATGATTTTGCTCAAAACTATTCAAATCCCCTTTTAAGCCCATTTCACATATCATAAGAAATATCATTCTTATATCATAAATGCATCCTACTCTTACAAACTCTAACTACATAACCAAAACATAGAAAATTAGAGTTTTAACTAAATAGTTGAGTTTTCCCATCTCAAATGAAGCTCCAAAATGGTGGATGAAGAAGAAGAAGATGGCAATCCCCCACTCTTAACTTGGCCTCAAGGAGGCTGCGTATCTCCACAAGAATGTTCCAAGAAAGCTCCAAGAAAAACCCCCTTTACAACTCTGTAAATATCTATTATTCTTTCTCCAAAACCCCCCAACAATAACTCCAAAATTCGTAGATTTTCTCAAGAATGGTGGAAATAGGTGTATTGGGATTCAATATGGTGGAATACCTCTAAAATATGGTGGCATAAGGTGGGGACATGGTGTTGTATGGTGGTTTGTAGTGGTGGGAGAAGGGGAAAATCTCTCTGAGAGCTAGAAAGAGAGAGGAAATGCTAAAAATGGTGGGGAGACCCACCCCCACTCTTTCTTCTTTTAACCCCAGTCAATAGAACCTTATAAAAAAAACACCCCAACTCTAAAATCCAGATTTTGGATCATCTGGACTCACCGAGAGTCGACACGTCATCGATATAATGACCCAAAATGGCATCCTATTTAAGAATTTCTGAACATGCCATTCGAACGAGAATGGGACCTTATTCGGATGAGATCTCAATCCCATTCGATCTCCCATTGAACGAACTTCTAATGAATCAAGAAAAATTTATGTAGTGGCATCTCGTTAGATCCTCGTTAGAACCCAACTTTGACCGACATTGGAATCCCATTTGAACTAACCCGACTCTCGTTCTAACGAAGCAAGAATCTCATTCGAACGACTTTCAAGTTGGTTCGATCTTTCTAGATTCCTGAAATCTTCACTTTACCCACAAAATTCCAACAATTACCATCAAGGCCAAAGAATAATTGTGTAGAGATAAAATCCAATATATTAGTGATCCAATTTCTAAGTATTTCATATGATTACAATTTGCATGGGAAAAATAATAAAATATTAGGCACGGGTATTACATTCTTACCTCCTTAGGAAATTTCATCCCTAAAATTATCGATCTGCCTATTCCTCAAGTTTAGGGGATTTACCAACTCTTATTCTAAATCATTGAAATCATTTGAGACAAAATCATTGAAGTCCTCGATATCCAGGATGACATCTCATGTTCTTACATAGGGGTTTTCTCCAAGAGTTCAACAGGGAACATGCTCTAATTCTCACCGTTATGCTAACCATCAATGTCACACAATCGTCCTCGAGTCTCCACTCACTTGACGCTCATGTTTAATAAAGTCCTAAGAATACCTTGCTAATACCCAAAGCATATCGGAGTCCCTAATGGGAAACCCTCTTTAGTTATCAATCCTCACCCAAGAGCAAAACAACGTATGATTAACACCCAATCCGATTCATCACCAAAATCCATATTTAATATTAGGACCATGCATCCTAAGTTTCCCAAATCCTCGGGTCATCATAATCACGTAATATCATTACGTTTAATATTAACCTCATATCGCAAGTCACTCACTCCATGGGGTGGAACAGTAACCAAGTCACAATTTGTGCACCCAGGTAACATCCCCCATAAGATCCTTACATGAAACTAGGATCACTCTATGCGTCCAAATGTGGAACACACACCTGAGTATTATGCTAATATACTCACTGTGGAAAAATAACACCGAGTGGTAAATTTTCTCGAGTTCTAACACTATACAAGGTCCTCAAGTCATCATCCTTCTATTTATACCCAGAGCCAATGACTGTCATATCGCCCAATCATATGGTTTCTAATTCTAAAGCGAAGGGACACTATAAGCAAACTGTGCGGCCAAAAATGTGGGCACCCGCACACAGAACTTTGGGCAATAGCAAGGATTCCTCTAATAAGGTCGCACCTAGTTACCAAGATGCATTGACCATGCCAGGTCCAACCGCACTCTACCGGGCTAAATCGTGTTGTACCATAACCTGGTACAAATTCAGGCTACAACAGTCATGGGAATACCAATCCTCGATTAACGAAACCGAAAGGGACACACAAGAATCAAAAGGAACAAATAATTGTTTCGATCAAATCCCATCCGTACATGTCAGACTATGGTTTATGAAAAATAAACCTAAGTACGGTTCCTCCTAGATGTTCTCACAGGGTACTAACCTATTGGCTCGAATTGCCAATCGTGATGAATCAGATCACAACCATATATCCTTACTAGAAGAAAGAAGCATACAAACCTATCATCCTTTGGGAAGTCAAAATTTGGACTTCCCTCCTTAAGGTAAGGCTTCGTCCAAACATCCTGGCGGATGTGAGCCACTTTGACCGACGAATGTTAATGCCTTTGTCCATGTAGACTTCGTCCATCTTTTTAGAGATGTCATTACCAACTTAATGAACTAGGTCATTGTCGATATTATCATAGCATGATCGTATCCTAATATCTCCTTAGGAAGAACGCTATTAAGAAAAATATTCACCTTATAATAACCTTTAGCTATACGAGGTCATCACCGAGTTTATCTCCAAGTTTTACCCAAACTAATGTGGCGGCCACATCGGTCGCCATTGGAATTCTAAGGGTGATAAGTAACAAGTAGGGATACATCTTCTAATCGTTACCGGTTTAGCGGGACGTGCCAAGAACTAGTCCGCACTTTCCTAGGGCTATCCTAACTTATATTTTCAACGCATGACAACACCATAACCATGCTTCGATATCCTCCCTTGGGTTCCATTTTCATGTCCTTGATACGACATCATTAATCTAATTCCAGAATACATTTCCTAGTACTCCCCAAAATCAAGTGTCACACTACCCACACTAGTCATTCCATCATGCCCAGTCACGAAGCAAGCTTTCGATTTCTCTTAGAAGGCTACATCACCCATTTGTACTAATTCGGATGACAACACCTGACACGTACATTATTCGACTCTTTTAAATCTGAGATCATTACCTGACTTTGAACACGATAATTACTTGAACACTATCACTTTTACATACCGGACTTAACCGATTGCCTAAGTAAACCAAACATACACCATGTAAAAGTCCTCAAACTCGACAAGATTTCATTATCCACGACTTTCTCATCCTAAGTGGATCTTCAAATTTCTCAATAATCACATCATAATTTTAGGGTGCTTACAAATATACTAGTTTACGAGACTCTACATGTGGCTCACCTTAACCAGTGAACGCCTTAAAATGTTACAATAAGATAAAATCTATTCCCGATGACCTCACACACAACCAGTCCTACTCATACTCCAAGACACTATTAAACCATACTCACACTGGTATTGCCCCACATCTAGGCATTACTTAAGTCATTCAAATGGGCCATGGTACTTAGTTAATAACTTATCTCCCTTCTAAATGTTTGTGTCCATAATCCACATACCAAATCGCAAACTAAAATTAATAAGGATTCCGATAGGATATGGGGCGTCCCATGCAACCTATAAGCCTCTAGGTTGACATCACCGACATCACTAGGTATCATATTCCTGAAAATTGTGTCATATATCCTAAAACCTTGACATGGAAGACTATATGGAGTTCATTCCTAATTATCTTTAACCATCATCATTGCATACGTAATATACTTACCACAATTTTCCCTTAACTCTCATCATACCGTGTGAGGTATAACTTTCAATCAACAACCACCAAGATGCTTACTAAAAATAATAGTATCTTACGGACTCTGATCGAGTACACATCCCGAAGTCTTTACCAACATGGTTCCTCATGTTTACCGAATCATCAATTTCCTCACGACACGATACTACCCAAAGTATCAAATTCGCCTAATTACATCATCATTATTATCTATTCGAAGGTACCGCACACCGGAGTTTAATGTATCCTCGTCACAAATCATTACTGCTTAGGCATGACGCTTTAGTAACCTAATATCTATAGTTGAATTTACACAATACATGTCTTTAAATAAATGGACGTCATTAAGCTCTATGAACATATCGACAAACCTCTCATATCATCAAGGGTTGACACACAAGCACCTCACACTAAAATCCACGGTGTCGCCACTATTGGGTCGCACAGACACTCCCAAATTACTAATATATATAAATCAAAAGCACGAAAGCGATTAATGACAACTAACTTGATCAGATGGCACCATGCAATAAATTACATGGCATGCTAATCTCTTTGACTCCACCGTCGAGAACATGATATGAAATCGTGACCAATCTAACGTGATCGGCCCAAAACCAAAACCGGCATCAAACGATCCACTACCGACCTCACCATGTCACTCCTTAAAGTAAACTTGAACTTAGAGCACTGATACCACTTGTAACGCCTCGACTCGGATTTATGGATTACTCGTAGTCAAACCGGTCCGACTCGAGCATTAGGTGTGAAGTGCAATGAAACAACCTACATAATGTTACTAGTCATTTTTTTATTTAAATAAAACTTCACTTGTTTAGCATGAAACTTCTATTTTAATTCGGCAACATGAGGGACCCACGGGAAGAATCCTCATAATCCAATCATACAGAGCTACTAACGTAAAATAAAAAGAGAACACTTACTTGTACAATGCTCTGAAAATATGGAACCGCACCCAATTTGTCGTAATAAAGATGAGGGAATGAGCCAAATGCCCAGTGGAAAATTACAACAATCCAATATAGAATCGAACGATAGAATGGAGACTTTAACACGTTATATCTACGTGCACATGCAACTACCTTATATATATATACACTTAAATGCATGAAATCATTTTTATTACAAAAAATGTCACTTACCCCGATTAATTCACCTTAATCTTGTAAAAGAATTTCCAGTTTACTTGACTTGAAATTTATTTCTTGATTTAACACACCTGCTTAAATACTTTAAATAATACCCCTTGTTTATGGAAAATTATTTCTTTTCCCTAAATCACCCATTTTATTCATACCAATTTACGTTTGTATTTTCATTGAAAATCACCCTTTCAATACATGTAAACACTGTGTTACAAAATACTTATTTTTCCTTTGAAAACCTTTCATAAGCACACCCTTGTATTAATTATGGGTTAAACCTCTTTAGGTTTCTTAATTACCCATTTAATCCCTTCACTTTACCATTCTTTTACGTCGTGGACATTAATCAATTTTCACATTTCTTGTCCACCTTATCATTTACGGAACATTTATTAATTCATTCAAGTGAGTTTGTCTTTACACATATTCAACACGCAACTCATTTCTGGATACGTTCAATTTTTTATTATCTTTTATCAGAATCCACCAATATTCGTATACTTAAACGGGCTCCACACTACCGGTTATGCTACCGTATACTGTGGCCAGTAATTTTGGGTCATTCACCCTAGGACTCCGGACTCTCCTTAATTATTTCCGTGTCATCCGAGTCCATATTAATGTGTTGCATTTTGCAAATATCCACATTATTCCACTCTTTCTTTACCTGACCGAAGACCAACCCCAGGGTTTTACCCCAACTTGTGTTACACTTGAAAATATCGTCGCCTCAAATTTTGTGCATGACCTATATATACCAGTTTCGAAAAGATTTTAAAGATACTTTAAAAAAATACAAATTGCATACCTGTTGCAAAAGTCCTCAATATTTTTAGGTCAAAACACCTTTTTGACTCACAAAATAACCTCCCTAATATAATTGTGAATCCTTTAGAAACCCTAAATTGTTTCATACATTATGTATACTTGTGGAGAGAGATCGTTACTGCTGAGCTTGTGACTCGAGGAATCGCTGCTGAAAAGAAGGCTGAAGATAGGTTGATTGGTGGATACCGAGGGTATACCACCTATAGACTGCTTTGGATCTAAGTGGTTTTCTTTAAAGAGTTTTGTAAGTAAGATGTCTTGTAAAACTATCTAAAGTGCACAAATAAAGGTTTTTCCTTGAAAACGGATTTTTCCTCATGTCTGTTTGTGATTGCATGCATAGATTGTTTTCTGTGTTTGGAATAATCATCAAATGCAAACCTAATTTAATAACATAAAAATTTGGAAGAAAATTGGATTTGTTTTTGGAGGTATTTAATTAAATAAATCAATCCATTAAGATCATGCGCACTTTCGAATTGGTATCAGATCCGGTTACACAAAAAATACGTGTGATATTTTTTCGACATTTTTTTTCTTTAATGTCATTTTTTTTAAAAAATTATTGATCTTGAAAAAGGCAGGATTTTAATGGATAATTTGTATAATCGAATGCATGCCTTTGTCGGTACCAACTACATATACTGGAAAGATAGAATGAGGTCTACTTTTAAGTCAATTGATAAACGCGTCTGGTTGCTCTGTGAAAGAGGGTGAACACTACCAACTATTACTATTGATAATATCGTTGGCCCAAAACCTGTCTCTCAATGACAGAGGACGACTTTAAATGGAGAAGCTTTAATTCTAGCAGTTTGAGTGCCATTTCGGGAGCCAAAAACCCTAATGAGTTCTGTCAAATTATGAAGTGCACCATGTCTAAAGAAGCTGGGGATACCCTTCAATTCACTCACAAGGGTACCAATGATGTTAAATATTCTAAGTTGCTGAATATCACCACATAATTTGAAACAATCACAATGATCGAATATAGATCCTTTGATGAGTTTTATATGTCAATTTCCGATATAGTTAATGCAAAGGTGAGAAAATACCCGAGATGCGTGTGGTTAAGAAAATTTTGAAATCGCTTTTCACCCGCTTTATTCCTAAGGTTACCGTACTTAATTCATTAGGGATCCTAGACACTCTTAGGTTAGAAGAACTTGTAGGAGATCTTTAAACCTACGAGATATATAAGCTAGCTAAAATAGTAAAGATTAAGGGTAATGGAATTGCACTTAAAGCCCAATCTAAAAAGAGAGAGGAAGCGCCATCCCTTTCTGAGTACGATTTTAATTTAGACGATTTGGCCCTTTTTGTTAAAAATTTCAAGAAATTTATCAAACTTAAAAAACAAAATACTTCTAAAGATGAAAAATCTTTGAGAAAGATAAAACATATAAAACGGACAAGAAAAATTTTGATAAAGAAAAGAAATATTTTCCAAAGAAAGATGAGGAAAGATGTTATGAATGTGAGGAAAAGAGTCACAAAACTCACGAGTGTTCGAATAGGTATAAACATCAAGGGAAAGGCAAAGTTATCTTAAATGTCTCTCTTAACGATAGTGAGTTCGAGTTAGTGAGTTCACGGTATGAATCACCGCATGGATGTAACTTCACTGCATTCATGGCTAGGCATGTTAGTACATCGAGTGCACCTCACGACGATGAGGAAGATACTAAACATGAACAACTTGACAGTGAGTCTAGTCATTCCAAGGAGAGTGAGGGAGAGAATGTTTTAAGTGAGAGCGAGAGTGACCTTCAGTGAGCCTAATTCGATCTTTATGATGAGCCCTTTAAAACTAAGAAACAAAATAAAGGGTTAGCTATGACAGTTTTAGCGCTAGAGAAAGAGTTGAGAGAGGACAAAGAGTGAGTCCTCAGTGAGAGAAGCTTTGGGAGAGAAAGTTTGTCTAGTTGAGAGAAAGAATGGGAACTTGGCCAACAAGGTGGATAGTCTTACGAGAGATCTGCAAGAACCCATGGAGACTTGTGAGAAATTTGAAGCCCTTATATTCCAACTCAATAAATATCTCAATCGTGCCTAGGAGGTCAAGGTAACTATCGAGGATACATCGAAAAGGTAGTTAAGATGCTCATCGGCCCCGCTTTATCTTTTGATGAGAGATATGGAATAGGTTTTCACGATGCATCCACTTCCAATACCGCACCGCAACTGGTTCGTGAATTTTTGGTTAATCCTTATGTCCCTCAACCTAAACTACAAAACAGAGTTCAACCTAGAAAATCAAACCAAGGTACAACCAAACCTATCTATGTTTGCACTTTTTTCCAAAGAAGAGGTCACCTTAGATAGTTTTGCTATAAATTAGGTATAACTACGCATACACATACTCTCATTCACCACTTTAGCGACCTTGCTAGTATTAAAGAGCAAATTAAATTTCTAGTCGCAACTTCGCATAGTTTAATGGAAGAATTTCAATGGATCTTTACCGTATGATAACCCTTCTAATATTCCGACTAGAGCCGATAACAATAAGGGCAAAGAAAAGGTTATTGCCTCTTTGGTACCTAAGATAGATGATAAAGATCTTGTTGTTCATATTGCTCTCAAGGCTCAAAATACTTCCCAAAGGTATTTTGATAGTGGGTGTTCTAGGAACATGATCGGTGACGTCTCATTTTTTATCCACCTTGAGGATCGCAAGGAAGGTAAAGTCACCTTTGGAAATGGGAGTAGATATAGCGTTTTAGGATGTGGAAGTATTGAGATACCCATATTTCCTAAGCTAAATGATGTGTTGTACGTGAAAGGGTTGAAAGAAAAATTGATCAGCATAATCCAATAGTGTGATGCAAACTTTACGGTAAAGTTTAACTGGTCTGAATGCAATGTTTATGATCAATTCGATAAACTTTTACTATAAGGTGTGAGGATGAAAGATAATTATTATGCGATTATGCCCAAGTCCTCCTTTGTGTGCAACAGTGCCATGGTCTCCACTATTAACATTTGGCATCAATGGCTAGGTCACGTGAACTTTAGAGATCTTGAGAGATAAGTGAAAAATGACCTAGCTCGTGGCTTACCATCGCTTGGGAAACTAACTTCCTCTATTTGTGGACCTTTCCAACGGGGAAAATAAATTCGAAGTCCCCATTGGAAGTTGAATACCATTACCACCTCCCGTGTTTTAGAGTTGATTCACATGGATCTTACTAGCCCAACTTGCTCGAGGAGATTAGGTGGTAAAAGATATATTCTTGTGATGGACAATGATTTTTCTAAATATTCTATCATAGGATTACTTAGAGAAAAGTCTGGTGCGGTTGAGTTCCTTACGATCAGGTGTCATGTTATACAAAACCAACACGGTGTCACTAGTAATCTGATGAGTAGTGACAACAACACTGAATTTAAATAAGCAAAAGTGGATAGTGATTGTGATGGAGTGGGCATCAAACATAAGTTTTCGATCGTTCTCACTCCTCAATAAAATGGGATTTTTGAGAGGAAGAATCGGAGAATACAAGAAATGGCTATATCCAGGCTTCTTAAGAGAAACATGTCTAGATTTTTTTAGGCAGAGGCGGTGAGAACCGCATGCCATATGGTGAATAGGTATATCTTCATTTGCACACACTTCATACGCCTTATGAGTTGTTGACTAGGAAGAAGCCCAACCTATCATATTTCGTGTCTTTGGGCATACATGCTACATCTTGTGAGATAAAGAGACCTTAGGAAAGTTTGACTCCCGGAGCGACGAGGGGATATTTTAAGAATATTGATCGATGATTTGGGCATACCAGGTTTATAATATGGCTTGATCTAATGTTATGGAATCAATAAACATCACAATTAGAGATGAAGAGCCACGGACGTTTGTTTCTCCTAGCCCATAGTGTGAGGATGATGCACCCCTAGTGACAATTCCATTATTCCTCACATTGCTACAGTGGATCCCATTCCTGTTTTAGGGGATACACCATCTTGGGTTTTGTCATGAGCCTTCCTATGTACTTAGTGATCATACACTAGGTATCAAGACTTGAGATCAACTCAAAAATGTTGGCAGCTATCTTTTTTATACATCCCAAGTTGAGTCCAAGAACATGAAAGAAGCATTCAAGGATGAGCATCAGATTTCTATCATCCAAGAAGAGTTGCTTCAGTTGACAACGAACGATGGCTGTGAATCGGTCCCCGACCTAGAAATAAAAACATGATCGGTACTAAGTGGATTTTCAAAATTAAGGTGGATAAAAATAGTACCATAGTTCGCAATAAGGCTAGGTTGGTCGGTCAAGACTACACACATATCGAGGGTGTAGATTTGAGGATACATTCACTCGTGTTGCTAGGCTTGAGTCCTCCACTTACTACTCGCCATAGCATTTTATCTGAGCTTCAAGTTATATTAGATGGATGTCAAGAGTGCCTTTCTGAATAGCATTCTATAGGAGGAGGTTTACGTGGAACACCCAAAAGGGTTTGAAGACCCTATGCACCCGACACATGTATAATATCTTAGAAAAAACTTGTATGGTTTGAATCAAGCACCTCGTGCTTGGTAGGAGAGTCTTACTTCCTATCTCTTTGCTCACCGATTCAAGAGAGGGGGAGGAGATAATACATTATATTTAGGAGAGAGTGGTGCCATTTTGGTTACCCAAGTCTATGTGGATGACATAGTCTTTGGATCCACATAGTCCCTTCATGCTCGTACCTTTGAGGAGTTGATGAAGACTTAGTTCGAGATGATCATGGTAGGTGAGCTTACATTCTTCCTAGGTCTCCAGGTTCTTTAGTTTGAGGATCGAATATGGATATCTTAATCCAAATATGTAAGAAACCTTGTGAATAAATTTGTTTAGACTCCTTTAAGCACTCACGAGCCCCTATGAGTACATCGACAAAGCTTAGCAAAGATGCTTTAGGCATGGATGTAGAGAAAACCTTATATCGTAGTATCATAGGTAGTATTCTTTACCTTATCATTAGTCATCATGATATCGCCTTTAGTGTGGGAGTGTGTGCACTATACCAGGCGTCCCCAAAAAAGTCACACTTACACGTTCTTAAATGAATCATCAAATACACGAGTGGAACTCTTTCTTACGGTATTTGGTATTCCTTTGATACCAATGAACTTTTTCTCGCCTATTCGGATGCCAATTGGGCCGGGGATATAGATTTTTATAGGAGAGCTTTGGGTGGGTGTTTTTATTTTAGGAGTGATATTGTCTTATGGATGAGCCAAAAGAAAAACTCTATATATTTGTCTACAGCGGAGGCTAAGTATATAGCCAGTGGGAGTTATTGGATGCAACTCTTATGGATGAAGCAAATGTTGGAGGATTATGGCATTTCACAAGGCACGATGACTATTTCCCGTGACAATACGAGTGTTATACACATTTCTCGTAATCCAGTTCAGCATTCACAAACAAAGCACGTTAGGATGCGCGAGCAATTTATTCGACACCTAGTTGAGGATAAGGTCATGTCCTTGAGCATTATGAGCACCGATCGTCAGTTAAATGACATATTCAAGGAACCTTTAGCTGCAGTTCTATTTGAGGATCTTAGGAAATCTTTAGGTATTTACATCGTTGACTGAGTTCAGATATTTTATTGATTATAGGATGGTTATCATGATTATTTACATTTATTCATATTGCTAGATTGTATTAATACTGTATTACCATTGTATTTATATTCTTCATTTTGATATATTTTTCAAAAAATTCAAAAGATTTTCATTTTTTAAAAAATACAAAAAGATTTTATATTTTTAACAAAAGGTGAAAAAGACAAAAAGAGTTTTGTATTTATTTTACACCTTATCTTGTTGAACACTAAAGATGTCTGAGTTACCCATTCATTCCATATTCACGTGATTGTTTTGTAGTTTCTGGATATGTGACATCATTACATATATGTGCTTAATAATGTGTGGAGTCATTAAGTTGTGAATTGATGATAACTTGTTATATATTTGACTCTTTTTCTCCTTTATTGCACACGAGCATGAGCTTATTGGAGTATTTCACTTACCTGTCACATGTCGATCATAGTGTTTTTATCTCAGTTTTGCCTTAAGACAAACCAAATGAGAAAAGCGAGATAAAATGTTGTGCATTTAAGAAATATTCCCGAATTTAAAACATTTTTTTGGAAAAAATTTGTTATATATTAATCAATAGAAAGGGGCTAAGAAAGACAATGTATTTTCATTAAAATCCACCATTTGCAGTGAAAAGAGCCTAAAACGACTAGAGGCATATAAAAATAGAAGTGCCTGGACAATTTTGTTTGAACATTGATGCTTCGCTACAAATAAGCATTAATTTCTTAAGAATGATTGAGAGTATTATTGATATATGCGAGATTTTGAGGGAGTTAAGTCGACGATCAATGGGTTTGCACAAAATATAAAAATCTCGTAAAAACATTACATTGTTTTGCTCATCATTGGTGTGAAAACCACTTATGTTCTTGATTTGTTGATTAGGTTAATTCATTTTCACATGAGTTCACCATTTTTACACTTAAGGTAAACTTTGAGATCTTTTGTTAGTGGTGTCTTAATCCTTCGTGCACATGTGACATGTTTGTCTATGTTAATTAACCTATGGAATGTGTTCACACCCTTACATTACATTTTCATGATTCAGGTATTTTTGTGTTTCTTCATGGTGTGCTATATTTGTAAAAATTTTATACTTAAAAAATTTTGAAAATTTCAAAAATAGTTGGTGAATGTGAGCCTTTGAGATTATCATTGCATGTTCATCATTTCTATATCTTTGTGGTGATATCTTTTTTTATTTGTGATGTTCTCTATATATCATGTTTATTTCCTATTGTTTTTCCTATTTCGGATAAAAAGGGGGAGAACAAATTAAGTGGGACTTTGATTTTTTATATTTACGTAATTTTATTTGCTATATCAAACTCTATGCATCACAGGTATTGTTTTTTATTTCATGTGTGTAGTTATCCAATTGAAATATCATATTGCACCACATGAAGACAAAGTGTCCAAGAGAAGATCAAGAAGAACAACATAAGATTAAAGATAGAGTTTATTTATCTACGCCATTCCATTTCTAAGGTTTAGTAAGGGTATTAAAAATTTGGGGAATTTTTTCGTAATTTGGGTCTCAATTAGTTTTGTACCGAAATAGCCAAATAGGGAGTTTGTAGGGGTAAATAGTTTAGCTGAGGATTAGTATTTGTTTTAGTTGTCACTATAGAACATTTGGCATATCCCGTTACAAATCGAGACATGCTGATCGATGAGCCAAATTTTCAACATCTCCAAAGTTCAAGACTTCTTCACATTATGAAGGTATAAATCATTTAGGATTTCAAATTTATTTACATTTATAATTGGGAGATTTTTTATACAAGTTTTTATAAAAATCGAAGAAATTTGTTTCAAAATTACAAATTAATTTTTTATTTACCTCGTTCGAACAAAAGGGCTCTTGAGCTTGAAAGCTAGTTTGATCCTTTCTTCGAACGAATATCCAACGAGGGTATTCTGTTTGAATTTGTTTGAAGCTCGTTAGAAGATTGTTCTAACGAGATTGGAGTCTCGTTCGAACGGACTCTGTTTTCATTCTAACAAGGTGACATTCTCGTTCGAACAACTTCTACTTTCGTTCGAACGAATTTATTCTCCTCGAATTTTATGCATGACTTATAATTACCTGTTCAAAAATATTTTAAAGAGACTTTTGAAAAATTGCAAATTTCATACCTGTTGCAAAAGTCCTCATTCCTTTTAAGACAAACACCTTTTTTATTCATAAAACAACCTCCCCAATATACTTTTTAATCCTTATGAAACCCTAAATAGTTTCATACATGATATACATGTGGAGAGACATCTCTACTGCTAACCTTTTGACTCGAGGGATCACTGAGAGTGCGCCACCAATCAATGATTAACTTGTTTAATTAAATTCCAATTTTTAATCCCAAAAATCTTAACTCTTGCAAATAAATTATGATAGACAAATAAATTCAAACCACGCATGCACAGTCAATCACAATATGAGGAAAAATCACCCAAAGGGGAAAACCCATTTTATTTCACTATAATTCGTAACAACTTACAGTTATAGAGAAATATAGTGACACACAAAAACTCGCAGGCATCGGTTTGTTGTCGGCGGCAAGAGATTCCGCAAGAGCTCCAAGTCAGTAATGGAAAACAACCTTCTTCTCCACAAGAATACTTTAGATAAGTAGAACAATTAATCAAGGGTTTATAACGATTCACATATATGTTTGGGAATGATTTGTGAATAAAAAAGGTATGGATACCTTGGAAAAATGAAGTCTGTTTGGTGCAGCAGTTCTACAGAAAAGTGAGCGCCAAAGACTTAAAAAACATGAATGATGAACACTTCTATAAATACATAAATCGAGGCGGCGCACCGCTCGAACGAAATGGAGTTGTCACTCAAATGAGATGACGTGTTTCTTGAAAAAATTCGAGCGATATGCCAATGTCGCTCGAACGACGTCAGCGATATTTTTTCGTTCGCCTCTACACTTAAAAAAATTCATCATTCGAAGTAAAACTTTTTAAATCCTTAAAAAATATTTTCTAAAAATTCCCAATTAAATATGCAATCGTTAAAAACTCTAAATAAATTATTTTACCATTAATGCGAGTGGAGTAGTGGGAACGGTTGAAGAGCACGTTGCATGAATCATGATGCACGTATGAAGATGATGGATGTGAGGATTCAGATCAAGGCCATCGTGGATGATCATATTGACATGCCGAATGTAGCGGTATCAAACATACTTGTTGTGATCTAGGACAAACAGAAAATTTCTAGATTCTAACTAGGACATTTATAAAATCATATCCTTACAAATCTCCCCCTATGTATATGCCGATACATACATAAAAAATCCGAATTATGTTACACAAATGAAAACAATGATTACATATAATTTAATATCCCCATTAACCCCCAAAACTCAAACTTCAACATCTTCAAATATCCAACTCTTTAATATTTCTTTGTCATCATCAGGGTGTGCAACAATAATCCTCTAATTTGTACCTATACACGAGACAAGAAACAATACATGTGATGCGCAACCAGTTTGAAATATAATGATAATTAAGCTCAAGCAAATCATTATTAAATCAAACAAAAATTATCCCCTATAATTCATTTTCCTCCTTTTTATGATGTCCCAAAATAGAAAAATATGAAGAACAAAAAGCAATGCAAATAGAGAATCTCTTTCAAATTTTTTCACACAAAATATACAACAAAGAATCACACCATGAAAGAACGCGAAAATAACCAAGATGGTGATAGAGAAAATGTAGGGATGTGAACAAATTCAATAGGAAAATCAATACATACAAACATAACAGATGTGCACGATGAATTTTAGATATTCCTAACGAATGAACTCAACATCTTCCTTACGTGTAAAAATGGTGGAATTATAAGAAATTGACTCAATCAAAGCTCAAAGTGATTTCCACACCAATAACGTCCAAAACTATGTAACGCTTTTTCATGACTTTCAAGGCGTGCAAACCTATTTTATATTCCATCCAAACTCCCTCTATAAATAATAATGGTTTTTATTTTTATTTTTATTTTGAGTTGATGAAACTAAAACCTATTGGCCCGCGTTTTGGCATATTTTTCTTTTTATTGCCTTTGAATTTTTTCAAGCTCTTTTTAACCTCTTTGGACCTTGGCTTATGCTTTTGCAAAATATATATTTTCTAGGTCTAATTTGAATGGTGTTTAGTCGCAAAGGATATATGAGTACCTTTCGCAGTCCTTCCCCATTTTTCAAATTCACACAAACTCACTGCAATGGTTTTTACATGCACTACTTATTGTCAAGTTTTATCACATTTGGTTCGTCGTATAGATAGAATTGAGATGGACACACTCAAGCCAATATGTGATAAACAAGTACAATACTCAAATAATACCGTACACGTGTGCAATAAAGGAGATACGGAGATAAACATAAAGAAGATATCACTAATCAAATCTCAATGAATCCAAACAATGTAAAGCACATGGATGAAATGATGTAGCATCTTAAATCACTATCAAGCAGTCACGTGGAATATGGAATGAAATTGCGACTATGACTATCTTAAAGGTTCACCCATAACTGGTATAAATAAAATACAAAACTCTTTTTGTGGTTTAGAAAAAAAATTATAAAAAGGAAATCTTTTTCGTTTTTCCAATTTAAAAAAAAAAATCTTTTTGTATTTTTCAAAAAAAAAATAAAAATAAAAACAACTAATGATACAAATGATACAATCTAGAGATATGAATCATATGATATGAACATGAATAATGCATCCTACTCTAGACATAGTGACCACCCCTCAGTCAACTATGCAAATTCCTAAAGACTCCCTAAGACTCTCGAATCTAAGGGCATCTAAAGCCTTCATGAAAAAATCAGCTAACTGGAGGTCAGTAAACACAAAACTCAAGGATACGACCTTCCCTTCTATAAGCTCACGGATAAAGTGCTCGTGTATCCTAATGTGCTTTGTAGTGAAATATTGGACTGTATTACAGGATATGTTTATCGAGCTCGTGTTATCACGAGAAACAGTCATGGTGTCCTCTGATATCCCATAATCCTCCAACATCTGCTTCATCCACAGAAGTTGCGTGCAACAACTCCCGGTGACTATGTACTCAACCTCTATAGTGGACAACAAGATGGAGTTTTGCTTCTTTCTCAACCAATAGATAAGAGTAGAATCAAAGAATAAACATCCACCAGAAGTGCTCCTACATCCATTTGCATCCTCGAACCAATAGGCATTCAAATATTCTAATAAACAGTCATCGGTATCAAAGGAATACCAAATGCTAAATCAGAGAGTCCCACTCACATATTTGATAATACGTTTAAGAGCGAATAAGTGAGACTCTTTTGGGGATGCCTGGAATTCAAGTAGAGAAGACTACATATCATACTTTGATATAAGGTTTGCTCTACGCACTTGCCTGAAGTGTCCTTGCTAATCTTTATTGAGGTACTCATCAGGATATGTGCACACTTAGTGGAGTCTAAATCAAATCTTTTCACAATGTCTCTAGCATACTTGGATTGGGAGTTGAACATCCCATCCTCTAGCTGACGAACCTGGAGACTAAATAAGAAAGTAAGCACACCTACCATGCTCATCTCAAACTCACTCTTCATCTCCTCCTCAAAATGGTGAGCATGCTAGGAGCAGGTGAATCCAAAGACTATGTCGTCCACATAGACCTAGGCAACCAAAATAGCATTGTCATCTCTCCTGATGAATAACATCATATCAACTCCCCCTTTTTTAAAGACATGAGCTACGATATAGGAAGTAAGCCTCTCGGACCAAGAATGGGGTGCTTCCTTCGAACTATACAAGGCTTTCCTCAGATAGTATACGTGATCAGGGTGCTTAGGGTCTTCGAACCCTTTTGATTGTTCCACATGAAACTCCTCCTATATAATGCAATTCAGAAAGGAACTCTTGACATTCATCTGATATAACTTGAATCTTTGCGATGCCGAGTAGTAATCGGACGGACTCAAGCCTCACAATAGGAGCAAATGTCTCATCAAAGTCTACACCCTCTATCCATGTGTAGCCTTGAGCGACTAACCTAGCCTTATTTCGGATAATAGTACCAAGCTCATCCACCTAATTCTTGAAGATCCACTTGGTACATATCACATTTGTCTCACTGGGTCGATGGACTAAGTCCCAGATATCATTCTTTATAAACTGAAGCAACTCAGCCTACATAGTGCATATTCGATGTTCATCTTTGAGAGCTTCCTTATGATTCTTGGGCTTGACTTTGGACGTGTAGAAAGCATAGTTAACAATGTTCTCTAGCTAAGCATAAGTCTTGAACCCTAGGGTGGGATCTCCTAGAATAGCAGTAGGGTCATGACTCTTGCGAACCCAATCAGGAGTGTCCCCTAAGTCAAGAGTAAGATCCACTCTAGGCGTGGGAGGCACAATGGGATAATCAGTATAAAGTGCGTCATCCTCACACCAAAGGTTTAAATCAACAAACGTCGGAGGTTCGTCATCTTGCATGGTGACATTTATTGACTCCATAACCTTAGAGCTACTTAGGTTCAAAACTCGATATGCTTTATTAGTCGATGAATATCTTAACAAAATTTCCTCGTTGCTCTGGGAGTTAAACTTTCCTAATTACTCTATATCCCACAGGATTTAGCATTTACTCCCAAAGACACGAAAATATGGAAGGTTAGTCATCTTTCCAATCCACGATTCGTAGGGCGTCTTAAGTGTGTGTGGACAAAGGTAAACCCTATTCACCGTATGGCATGCGATAGACACCGCCTCTACCTAAAATCTCCTAGCAACTCTACGACCTAAAAGCATAGATCTAGCCATCTCATGAATCATCCGATTCTTCCTCTCAACAATCCCATTTTACCGAGGAGTATTCACGACCAAAAATTCATGTTTGATCTTGAGGCTATCACAGTAAAGATCTACTTTAGCTTCCTTAAACTCACTATCATTGTCACTACATACCTTAATGATAGTGACTCTATGTTGATTTTTCAGGATACGACACTTGGTCATGAGAAATTCCACAACATTGAATTTCCCTCTCTGAAAATCTACAAACGAGTAACGAAAGAAATCAACTACCATCACGAGGAAATGTCTCTTACCACCCAAACTCTCAGTATGAGTAGGACCCATAAGATCCATGTGTATTAACTCAAGAACTCGTGAAATGGTAATGGAATTTAACTTCCTATGGGGGCTACGGACATTCTTTCCCAACTGACACGGTCCACTAACCACAGAAGTTGGCTTTCCAAGAGATGGCAATCCACGTACTAGGTCTTTTATCTATTCTCTCCAAATCTCTAAAATTCACATGACCTAAATATTGATGCCACAGATCCATAGGAGTGATCGTGGCACTATTGCAGACAAATGAGAACTTCAACACAATCCCATAACAATTATCTTCAGTCATCACCCCTTGCAACAGAAGTTTACCATCTTGATCATAAACATTGAACTCATTAGGTTCAAACATTACTGCAAAGTCAGCGTCGCATAGCTGGCTAATGCTCCGAAGGTTTGCTTTCAAACCTTTGACGTAAAAAACATACTCTAGATTAGGAAATCCTGGTATCTCTATTGTACCTCTTTCTACTAATGCTATACTTGATCCCGTCTCCAAAGGTGACTTTACCTTCCTTCCGATACTCTAGGTAGGTAAAAAATGAGACATCACCGGTTATCTGCCTAGAGCACCCAATGTCGAAATTTCACTAAGAAGTATTATGTTCTTTAAAATCAATATGAACAACAAGGGATTTTGCATCGAGTTTTGGTACCCAAGATGAAGTAACCTTCTGTTTTCCCTTGTCATTTTTGGCTCCAGTCGGGATATTAGAAGTGTCTTCTAACGGAATAGAAATTCGTTGGAACTCTTCCATTAGACTCTGAGATGTGGAAACTAGAAACTCAACCTGCTCTCTAAAATTCAAAAAATCGCTAGTGTCATGTGGTGGAGCAAATGTACGTGGTGTCGGACCCAAACTATAGAAAAACTCCCTAAGGTGGACCTTTTTTTAGAGTAAGTACAGAAGTACACAGTCTTTAGCATACCTTGGTTTGCTTTTCTTGGATAAACTCTTTTCCGGGGTTTTTGGTGATGGCCACATAGATTCGTAGTAAATTCAGGAACTAGTTTCGGTATCACATGGGACGTGGAGGCTCCATAAAAAACTATCCCTACCTTTCACTAAAACCTAAAGTAAGGGCGAGGAACATCTTTCCCATCTTTCCAGATTCGTCCCCTATCTTTACCTTGACCTCCCTAGATCTCTCAAGGTCATGAGTAAGTTGGGATACAAGGGATTCAAGTTTCTTCCGAGTGTCCATGGAGGTCTGGAGCTCACTCGTAAGACTAACCACTTGATTGGTCAAGTCCCCTTTCCCTTTCCCTTTCTCTAAACATATCTCTCTTTCTCTCACCAAACTGACTCTCTCTCCACGCAAACTCTCTCTCTATATATATATATATATGAGCAAACATTCTCTCTTTCAAGGCATTGCAAATGGAGAAGTCTCTCTCTCTCTCTCTCTCTCTCTCGTCTCACCCAAATATTTTTCTAAGGAAACTATCCTAAGTGTTAACACTTTGTTACGATGTTTAGTTTTAAAAGAATCAGCATATAAATTAGCGTACGCACATCATAAATCACTCTCGCTCTCACTTGCAGCATCCTCCCCCTAACTCACATCGCTTCCACTGTCGAGGTGTCCCTGTGAAGTAACATCCTCATCGTCGTGAGGCACACTATCAGTACTCACATGACTAGCCATGAATGCGGTGAAGTTACATTCATGCGGTGAATCGTCTCCAGAATCCACCAACTCGACCTCATTGTCATCGTTAAGGTAGGCGTTAAGAGCGGCTTTGCCTTGACGTCTCAACCTAGTAGGACACTCAAATTCCTTATGACCTCTACTGTAACACTCATAACATATATCCTCCTCTTTCCTAGGCGCATCCTTATTATCCTTTTCATTTTTCTTTTCAAATTTATTTTTCTCAAAATTCTTTATATCTTTGAAATTGCCATTTTTCTTTAATTTGAGAAATTTCTTGAATTTTTTGCAAACAAAACCAAATCGTCTAAGTCAAAATCAAACTCAAAAATAGACAACTCTTCCTCTCTTCTCCCAGATGACTCATCTCTCTTTTTTGTTGACCCATCACTCTTCCTAGCCTAGGATTTATGTGCTAACCCTTTATCTTTTGATTTTATCATGTTAGGAAACAGTTCAATTTCATAAATGTGAAGGTCTCCTACAAATTCTTCTAATTTTAGACTACTCAAATTTCTTAAAGAATTTAGCACATTGACTTTATGGATAAAATGCTTAGGAAGTGATCTCAAAATTTGTTTAACTACTCTAGGTTCGGGAATGTGTTCACATGAATTGAAACTAATGTTAATAATATCAGATAAGCGAGCATAGAATTCATCAAAACACTCAGATTCAAGCATGGTGATTGTCTCAAGTTGTGTAGTTAAAATTTGTAGTTTTGATTCTTTAAATGCATTAGTGCCTTCATGGGTAAGTTAAAGAACATCCCATGCTTCTTTTGACGTGGTGCCATGATGCATCGGAACTCATCGAGGGTGACGTTTTCGGAAATAGCACTAAGCCCACGTGAGTTAAATGTCCCCATTTAAATTCATCCCCAGTTCATGTAGTCACAGGTTTTAAAGTAGTTACATTATCTACTGTGACAGTGGGAGGCATCCACCCTCTATCACACACAACCCAAACACGTTCGTCAATGGCCTTTAAGTGAGATTTCAAACGGGCTTTCCAATAAGAGTAATTTGACCCGTCGGGGCAATCGATTATATAAGTTTTCCATTGAAATTGTACTTTTTCAAATATCAATTTTTAGACCAAAATTGATATCCCAAAAAAATTTGTAGAAAAAATTACACGGTATAGTTGTGTAATAGGCTCTGATACCAATTTGAGAGTGCGCCGGTAATCAATGATTAACTTGTTTAATTAAATTATAATTTTTAATCAAAAAATACTAACTCTTGCAAATAAATTATGACAGACAAATAAATTCAAACCACGCATGCACAGTCAATCACAATATAAGGAAAAATACCCCAAAGGGGCTAAACCATTTTATTTCACTATAATTCGTAACAACTTAGAGTCCTCTGAGATACTAGCCTTGATAAGGGCTTAAACCCAATCATTCTTAAAGAATACCTTCTTGAGGTACTAAATCTCCCTTTAGGCTTTAACTAAGGCCTTATCCTAAGTTTGATTATTCGTGTCAAAATTGGTATGAACAACTTTGAATTTGGCCCCTCAGCTTTGGCCTTCACATCTTCAACTTTGGATTTAGCTTCCTTAGCATCATCACCCTACGACTTACTAATGGAATATGTTATTTCAGGGTATTTTTTTTCATTATCCTCTTCTTTAACTCATCATAAACATCCATGAAGAAGGTCATAGTTTTAATGTTATAGTCATCAGAGACTTTATACTTCTCGTCCCCATTCTCCTCATCTTTGGCAAGGCCCTTATTTACTTTGGTAAGATATTAATTATCTTTTTTCAGGGCCTCCTTAAAGATTCAAGCTTCATAGAGTCAGTGATGACCTGGTTCTTCAGTTTATTGTTCTCCACTTCAGCCGTGCAGAGAGCTAATGTTTTCTCGACTACCTGGTCATTTCTTTGATGGAGCCCATTGCCAGTATTTTGTAACTCATCGGAAGACTATTATGATCTAGCTTTAACTTGGTGTTTTGTTAAGCGAACTCATAAATGGTCACTTTCTACTCCTCATAGGCATGATGATTGGACATAGTCTTTTCTTATATAATAGTGCAGGCCATTTCTCCCTGAAGGAAAAAATAAGGAGGTCAGCAAAGAGTAAAACATCTTAATAGGGGAAAACGTATGAATAACTTACCACATAGAGCCTGTGGTGAATAAGCTTCCAGAGTGCGTCAGCATCCAGACTACTAAAAAATTTGAAATAAAAAATATGCCCACGGTAGCTGAGCAAATTCATGGCATTATCCATGTGGTTAAAGAGAGAGTCCTTATCTCTCTTACTCTGATTGGCAATCACAACGTTCTCAGGGTAAAAAATAAATAGCTCCACCAAAGGGTAATGACTACACAACCCAATTTCCCTAAATAATGTGTGACCAGGTTGTCCGTCAATCCATAGACGCTCTAGAATAGAACATATTATCCTTGTCTCTTCCGTTATTGGGCATATGTTGTCACTTTGGGTAGTGGAGTCCTCTAACATCCTCTTGACACCAACATTTGGGCGATTGTTACTGGCAACAACTTTCCCCATGCTCTTGGCCTTAGGAATAAACATCAGCTTCAGCCATTTTCTTGGCTTGAGACTCAGCTCTCTTCTAAGAATCGTCTTTATTATTTCCCTTAGCCTCGACATCCATTTTCCTCTTAGCTTCGGCTTCAAGCTTCTTCTAATAAGCAATCTCCATAGAACTACGATCAACCTGATAAGGGGCCATACCAAAAAAAGGATTAACATTGAATCTTGAGGATATGGGAGTAGAAGTTTCATAAAATTTTTACATTTAGCCACAGTACAATGGAAAATATATGGAAGAGAACCTAATATAATTGGCAAGGTTTTCTTACCATATTAAACCTTGACCTCGACACCTGATCGACCTAAATGTCACCCTCGACAACAAGTAGTATTAAAGTTTCAAGAGGGTAAACACCTCATAGAGGAGTGTAGTATCCAATTTAATGAGCTTCTAAATAGAGAAAAGACCCTCAAACTTATAAGAGTTAGATGTAAAAGTTCTCTCCCCCAAGCTCTTTAATATTGGAGGTAATTTGAGAGCCCTCTTCTCTGAAAAAAGGTTGAATAAAAGGGTTAGAACATATCATAGTAAAGGGAGATAAAAAGAAAATAGATAAAAAGAATATATCAATCTTATTAGGCCTATGACAATCACAGGGGGGTAGGTTCAGTATGAGCCCTCTCATATAAATGGAACTCCCAAATATTATTTAAGAACACGTATTAGTTCTTCTGACTGTGATTGCTTGTCTAAAAAACCTTCTCTATCTTTAAGTGTGATTTTCTAGGGGCAAAATATTAATAGCTTAGGGAATTAGTATTATCTTTTATGTTATAGATGAACCTAAAAATATCCCCGATAAGGTCAAAACTAGTATGAGATTGCAAGTACACCATTGACCTAATATTGCTCGATAGGCATTTGGAGGAAGTTAGGTCGGAACCATGCCATAATCACTTTAGATCGACCTTATAATGGGGTGGATTTGTAGATAAAATTCGACCTAGAGATCCCACGGAGGAAAATAAATCTCATCAACATCACATCGACTATAAACCCAGTCATCACAATCTGATAGCCTCATAGTGATATTAATGGGCTTGCTATACCAATCTCTAAGTTCATCCAAATCGTCCCCAGTGACGTCACAGCCATGGTATTGGGCCTCACTATTGGTTGGATCAAAGGAATCATAAAAACTCCCAAAAGAACTCTCCTTGGTATAAGGTATAACTGCAATAGAGGTAGAGGGATTGGGTATATTAGATATGACCTTTTCGACTAATGCCTCTAAGTCTATAATTTATACATCAAAAACTATGTTTGCTAAATTTCTAACACCAGGTTGGTGATTGACCTCTTCGACGTTATAAGGCCTTTTGAACACAGGATTGCTATACTCCATGTTTGGGGGCTATGGAGAACACCAAATTGAAGATTGAGATTAGGGAGTAAAATGAAGGTGAGAAGGACTATCCTCAGGATGAACAACTCATAATGGAATCGATCTCCTAGCCTCGTAAAACCAGGTCATAATTTGTTAAGTTTAGAAATGCATCTCAACACTTTCTGAGACTAAGAGATTTCACTTGAGAACACTAGAATTTAGGGAGAATCAAAGGGTTGAGGATATATACTTTCAGAGTAAAGAATTATATTAGCTAACATCGTTAAGTAACCCCATCAAGAGAAAGCATGTATTATGTGATTAGATGACGTCAGCAGTTCACTCATGTAGGGAAGATATACAAATGTTCTCCCCATGTGCACATAATTAACTTTATGATTATTTTCTCACTATCATGTAAAGTGTGTATCTACCTCAACTATAAAGGCATGACACGTGTCCATTTATTTTCTCTCTCTTTAACAGCTTATAAATAGCTCACACACTCCCTCATGAAAGGGATTCGGGATATTTTCTAGAATTTTATTCTATCAAACTCTAGTGAAAACTTAAGAGCTTATATCTCGTATTCATCCTTTACTTTTGCCCAATAATAAATACACCAAACACCTGCACCTGTGGACGTAGTCACCACTTTGGGTCGAACCATGAACATGCGGTCTTATTTCTCTTTCTCTCATCTTTTTACTATTTTCTCTAGATTAACATTTCTGTATTTTAAATCTCTTTATCTGATCTTATTTATAATTAGTGTACTCTTGCTAAGAGAAAATTAGTGTAAAAGTTTTAGACGATAACAGATTGTCACCGTCTATGGGAAATAGCTGGCCATCATCGATTTTCATCATTGTTGATTTCTGAAACTCGAGGATACCTAGTTATGAAAAAACACTGAATCGCACTCCGATTCATCTGCATTTTGTTGGGTTAGAGTCTATTAATCTATAGTTTCCTTTCAATTCTCTTTAATCCCACCACTAGATTCTTATTTTCCTTCTTTTGATTATCTTCTTTTGATATTTCTCTTATTACTCTATTTTTCAAATACGGTACTCCCTTTTTTTGCTATTTTTGTGGAAAATGGATTAAACCCCAGAAAGTAGTCGGACCAGAGAGGGTGTTCCACCCTCTACGCTTGTGGGTATGAATTATCTATAGGGGATCTTATAGATCTTGGTCAGGGGTCTAGAAGCTATGAAGGACAGCATGAAGTAGCCGACGCAGAGTATTTTAGTTGGATGGGATAGCCCCAAGATGAACCTAATTATCCCAAAAATTAGGAAAAACTCTAGTAGAAGGCGTCAGATGCCACCTCTAGCCTTATACTGGACAGGAGGCATGAGTGCCATGATAGAGCAACTAATGTCTTGAAAAGCTTGGATTTGAGCTCACAAGGTGATGGCAGCAGGCCTAAATACTCTGAATTTAGGCGTGATTATATATCCTACAGGCCAGGAGAAATATCCACCATTAGATAAACGGGGAATGAAGATGATCAAATGTACTACATGGACATACCAATTATTCTGAAAAGGTTTAGCATAGGGTCTGCCTTTAATCAGATGGGCGCAAGAGTTGCCCGAGCCTGCCAGTACAGGAAGCTAAAGGAGTATAGAGAAGAATCGAGAAGAACTAAGACCATGAGGGTAGAGTGCTAGGCCAGTTCAACGCAGAGCATAGACTTCTAAGAAAGAGAGATCAGCCAAAGGCTGAGTTCGAATAGTGAATCATTGACAGTTAAGGCTGAACAAGAGGAACACCCTTAAAGGGTTTATTCAATGCCTAAAAGATCGACTGGGTGATATTATCAAAATGAAAATCCCATTAAAGAGGTATTATTTCCAAGGTTCACCATTTACAACCATAGTACTGGGTTATCCAACACCCATAAATTTTAAGCCACTAGTTATCACTCCCATATATGATGGAAAACCTTATCTAGTGTTGCACATAGAACAAGTCAAGTTTCTTCAAATATTTATTTAATCACCGACGAGATGTGCTACAGGGAATTCTCTAGTACTCTCACAAGTACGACCCAAATCAGGTATAATAGCCTCCCTAAGGGGCAAATTTTAAAGTTCAAGCAGTTGGACATTCTCTTTGTTGGTAACTTTTTTTTCGACTCTAAACTAGGAAAGAACGTAGCCCACTTGTTAGGCGTCCACCAAAATACGCATGAAACGATGAGGGATTTCATCACACATTTTAACATGGAGAATCTTAAGATAATAGATTATAATGATAAGGTTTCCATTACTGTTATCATGATAGTTCTTTAACTTAGAAAGATGTATTGTGCACCGGATAAAGAATCATAGAGAACGATGGCCGAGCTCCTGGTCAAGGCGGGAAAGATTATGAAAGATGAAGAAGAAAAGGCAGCTAAGGACTCAATTCATACTAAGTCTGATGCTGGAAAGAGATCAAAAAATAATCAAAAGTTCTAAGGAAACAAAGAAAATTAACAAGTTGAAGAAGTATGATGAGTATACCCCGCTCACTATTGGTGTCCACAACTTCCTTGATGAGACATGAGGAAGTAGTGACTAAAAGATCCTCCAAAAATAAGGGATAAGAACAAGTATTAGGAGTTCCATAAGGATCACGGTCACACCACCGAAAAATCCCTCACGTTGAAGAATAAGATAGAGGCTTTGATACGAAGGGAAAAGCTGGAAAAATACGTTGACAAGGACGAACGAGAAGATAAGAGGGCCCAACAGATGCCTAGGGAACTAACTAACTTTATAAGGAAATTTTATTGATATAGTTAGTTTGTATGTATTTAAGCTTATTCTGTGTTTGGACAAAACCTTTGAGCCATAGGTTATGACTTGAGTGTGTTTACCATTCAAGCCTACGATGTAGTTTTTTTATATGTAAGGACCAAGTTTGAAGATCTACATCATTGTGTCATGTTTCGTGTGCGGTTCTATCATCGTGTTGCGTGGATCTCTCAAGTATGAATGCACATGAATATTATTCCTTGGAAATAAAATATTGGGTATTATTTTTACAATGGGTTTAAAATGTTTTAAAATAATTTTAAATGTTTTCTAGAAAATTTGCTAGGTCATTAGAACGACATTATTGATGTCGTTTGAACGAACTTCGTTAACTCGTTAGAACCGAGTTCCAACAAACTTCAAATGGGGAAATTTATGGTTTCTATGGTTTCTCATTAAATGGTTTTTTAGAATTGGGTTCGAATGGGATAAGGCGCATCGTTCGAACAAGATGTATGTTGTTCGAACAAGCCGATGAGTTTTTTAAGGTTTTAATATTTCTTCAAAGAATTCCATAAAGCCTCCTATAAATAGGAGTGCAGAACAATAGTTTTTCTTGAGGATTTAACTTATGTTTTTAGTTCTCAAACTCTTCCAAAAAGATCTTGCAGTTTCATTTATCATCTATTATTAAATTTTTCTAACCAAAACCCTAATTTACATCCAAATTGCTTAAAGTTACAAGTGTTCATCTTTATGTGCTTAGAGATATTATTTGTGGACATCAAGGTTTATTCTTTTCATCTTGTTGATACTTGTTTCATAAGGTGGACTCCGTATTCGCTGTATACACGTAGTGGACTCCCTGGTGTGGAGTTACGGTGAAAGAGCGGTGGATTTCATGTTTCAATTAGTAGATGGTTATTAAGTTATTCTGTGGATACAGAGGCGTGTGTGGACTCGTGTGTTGTGGAAATTCTTAAGTGGATGCTTATATTCAGTGTGGAGGAGATGTTGAAGACTTAAGAGCATCAAGGCTGGAGAGGGCGTCGAGTCTATGTTGTAAGTCTATTTTATGTCTTATATAATTCTTCATCATAGTGAATTCATTGGTTGGTTTGTCAGATGTTTTTCCCATTTAGATTTTCCTCGTACATCACAACAATTGAATTTAAATTCGTGCAACATTTAATTTAGGTTAATTTGTTTAATTAAGCTTAAAATTGAGAAAATTAATTTAAGAACCATTGCCCGTGAATTTGTTCTTTTATTAAAAATATAAGTGTGTATAGGAAAAGGAAACAAAGGAAGAAATCTTTCTTGTGTGAAAGGACATTGTTGGTAAGAGCCTAAAAAAATTAAGAGGCAAAAGAAAAGATAACATTGCCAAGGCCAATTTCTTTGATGTCTTCAAAATATGAGAGTGAAAAAATGTTATATCTATAATTATGAGGATGTTATAAATTTAAGATCAATGGGTTTGTACATGAGTCCTAGTTAATTCATGTTTGACGCTATTGATTTGAGAATCATCACTATTTTATAGGTTAGTGTGAATTGTGCTTGTTTGTCCATTATGAGTTCATTATTATCTTTCACTATAAGGCAAAATCTTTGTTTGATAAAGTTAAAGCAGCCAAATGAAGATCCTTAGACATTTTTAAGTTATTGGGTCATAATTCATTTATTTACACATATCGTTACTATGCTAGGGTGTAAATCTAATTGTGTTTGTGCTGTGTTTGTACCTATATCTATGTGCATGTACGTCACTAGTATCTTTTGTATATTTATATATATGGTATCGTTTTTGTTTTGAGTCTTTACATTTGCACTTAATCCATGTATACCACAAGTTACATTTTATAGTTTCAAATGATTTCAAACTGGTATGCTATATGATCATATTGGTATCTCTTATTGCATGTTTACAGTGGGATCTCATGCTTCATTTTGTATTAACTTTGGTATCATTTTTGTATCAAAATTGGTACTAATTAATCATTGTTTCAATTATTTGTGCTTGTGTTTCCGAGTTGTTTGTCGTTTCTTGTTTCACTACACATCATTGCATGATATACTTTTTTCTAAATGCTTACCCATGTTTCATTCTGGGGGAGAAATGGTATATGAGGGACAAATGTTTTACTATGCATTCTTTCTTTGTCAATTCCTGAATAAAGAGGGGGAGAAATGGTATCTTTCATTTTAGTTTTAGGAGGATATAATTATCTTGGGGGGGGGGGGGGGGGGGGAGGGGGATCATTAGATATAAGGGGAGTTTTATTCTTATGCGGATTTTATATTTTTTATACTCTCCTTGTATTTGAAGGTGTATTTAAGTGTGCAGTTTTGCAAAATGTGACAAAGTTTACAAGTGAACAAACCTACTCAAGGTTTGTGAGTCAATCAAGTTGTACTTTTTCCTTTTTAGGGTTGGGGATTGAGTCTTTAATAATATTTACGGCCCATAGGTTTTTGTTTTTTATTTTATCCCATAATAGCCAAAAGGGTCGATTTGTAAGGATAAATTTTTGGTAGACTCAATTTGTATGTATTTTGACTTATTCCGTGTTTGGAAAAAACCTTTGAGTCATAGGTTAGTAATTGAGTGTGTTTACCTTTCAAGTTTATGACGTAGTTTCATGAAGACGTAACGGCCAAGTTAGATCATCTACATCATCATGTCGTGTTTCGTACTTATTTTTGTCTTCATGTTCCGAGGATCTCTCAGGTATGAATTAAAATGTATTTTGATCCTTGGAAGTTAAATATTAGGGGTCGTTCTTATAATGGGTTTAAATTGTTTTAAAATATTTTTTAAATGTTTTCATAAAGTTTGCAAGGTCCTTAGAATGACATTATTGATGTCATCCGAACGAGCTTCGTTAACTCGTTAGAATCGGGGTCCAATGAACTTCAAACGAGGTCATTTCTGGTAGCTATGGTTTCTCGTTACATGGATCGTTAGAAGTAGGTTTGAACGATACAAGGGAATCATTCAAATGAGATTTACCTCGTTCGAACGAGCTGGTGCATTTTTCAATATTTCGAGATTTTTCAAAGCCTTTCATCCTTAACTCAATTTTGAAAAAAAACTCTTATAAGTAGGATTGAGGAGAAGCAGTTTTTATTGAGGCTTTAACTAAGTTTTAAGTTCCCAAACTTTTCCAAAAAGCTCTTCGAGTTTCATTGATCATTTATGATCAAAGTTTTCCAGCCAAAACCCCAGTTTACATCCAAAATGTTTAAAGATCCAAGTGTTCATCTTTATGTAATTAGATATCTTGTTTGTGGGCACTAACGTTTATTCTCTTCATCTTATTGAGAATAGTTTCATACCGTGGACTCTGTATTTATAGTTTTCACACGGTGGACCTCGTAGTGTGGTGTTATGGTAAAAAGTGTTTGATTCTGTATTTCAATGTGTACACGATTGCTGAGTTGCGCAGTGGATACCGAGTCATAGGTGTACTCACTCATTGTGGCACTGTGTAGATGGACCCTTATGTGCATTGTGAAGGAGAGGTTGAGACTCGAAATTGTTAAGTCTTGCGAGGGCATCAAGTCCGTAATGTAAGTTTATTATCTGCCTTATGTAATTCATCATCATAATGAATTGCGTTAGCTGGACCGTCTGAGGTTTTTCCCATTTGGGTTTTCCTCATACATCGGGTGTTGTGGTTTGATTTATTTATTTTACACTGCACTCACCTAGATGGATGTTTAGGTTAAGATTAAAAGTTTTCAATTTGTTTATAACAAAAATTGAATTAAAATTTGCGCAACGTTTGATTTGGGTTAATTTATTTAATTGAGCTTAGTATTGAGAAAATTTTAAATTTTCCATATATTGGAACCCTACAACCTATAGGAATTTCAAAGTCTCCATGTAAAAAAGTTGATGATAAGAAGCATGGCTGAGACAAGGACTTTGACGATGGGTCTGATCCAGATTTTCCAAGAACCCAAAGGAGACGGTGAATGAGGTCGGCATGATCTCTCTCAGATGTCATTTTATAGCTGGAGGTGACGCTAATTGTGGTGATGGACCAGCATAGAGGAAATCTTACCTCAAGGAGGTGAAATCTTGCACTCGTGTTAGAGAGGTGAAATTAGTTAGTGTCATAGTAAGCTGTATCCCAAAGGTGAAAAAGGATTGCCCGATTGTTGGCTTTTCTAAAGAAGATTTGTCTGAAGTGTCATATCAATATGGTAAACCTCAAGTTGTCACTATAATGGTTCATAAAAGTAAAGTAGCAGGAATTTAGTAGATATTGGGAGTTCCGCGGACATACTGTTCTGTGACTATTTCAATAAGTTGAGGTTGAAAGATAGAAATTTGGATGCATACAACAAGCCTCGCATTGGTTTGGGGGGGCCCTTGGGAATATTTGAGATGGAGGTCATCACTAGCACGTGGCCAACCTGACGAACTGAGATGATTCATTTATTCATCCTTGATGAGAACATCATCTCGGCCTACAATATCATCTTCGACAGGGTTGATTTGAAGATTGAGGATGTTCCTTCCACCGTCCATCAATGTTTGAAGTTACCTACAAGCTATGAAGTTGGTGTAGTGAAGGTAAATCAAGTGGAAGCATGTGAATGCTACTACTCATCAATAGAGCAAGAGGAACGGAAGAAACTGACAACCACTTATCACATTAAGATATTAGACCCTCGAGATGAAGATAAACTGGTTATAGGCGAGGTTGTTAAGTAGATTGAGCTTGGACGAGCACCCATAAAGGACAGCCCAGATCAGATCGTCGCTGGATCCTGCTCTCAAAAAGGAGTTAAATGATTTTAAAGGCATATAAAGAGCATGTTTTCTTAAGAGTCACAAGGACATACCGAGGATAGATCGAGAGTTTCTTTGCCATGAGCTCAGTGTCGTCAAGGATAAAAATCCCTTTAAACAGAAATGGCACGTGTTCAACCAGGAGAAGAACATGGGCATTATAGAGGAGGTTAATAAGTTAAATAAGGAAAACTTCATTGAGGATGTTAATTATCAAGAATGGATCTCGAAATTCATTATATTTTGGAATAATAATGACAAATGGAGCTTGTGCATTGACCAAATGTTCGATGCCCCTAATGGGCATGATCTGCTCAGTTTTATGGATGCTTATTCGGGGTACAATCAGATCAAGATGAAACTTAAAGATAGGGAGAAGATCCCATTCATCACTAGTCGAGGTACATACCGCTACAACATTACGCTCTTTGGGCTGAAAAATGTTATAGCAACGTACCAATAATTGGTGAACAAGGTCTTTAAGGATCAGATCGGAAAGACTATGGGGGTATATGTGGATGACGTGATGATAAAGAGAGTGAAGTCATCCAACCACATCAGCGACCTCAGTCAAACATTTAATCAGTTGGAGATGTATCAGATCAAGTTGAATCTAGCAAAGTGTCTTTTCAGAGTTTGAGAGGCAAAGTTCCTCGGCTTTATAATGAACCAAAGGGGAATATAGTAAAACCCTGATAAGATCCAATTATTTATCAATATGCATCCCCCTAAGAACAATAAGCAGATACAAATCCTGATGAGATGAGTAGCATCTCTAAACCAATTTATGTAGAGGGCAACTGACAGATGCCTTCCATTTTTTCAAGGTGATTATAAAGTCCTTCTATTGGAACAACTAGTATGACGTATCTTTCTTGAAATTAACGAAGTACTTGGGATCTGTGACTTTGCTATCAAGGTAGATCCTGGGTGAAAAGATTTACTTATATTAGGTAGTGTTCGAATCAGTAGTCAGCTCACCGCTAGTATGATAAAAAATGAAGTAAGGAGGCTTGTACACTATACTATCAAGGCATACCGTGGAGCTATAATCGGTACTCTGGTTTGGAGAAGTTAGTGTTGTCTTTGTTTTAAGATTTTCGGAGGATGAAGTCGTATTTTCAAGCACATATAATTATCATTTATACAAACCTTCCTCTATGATAAGCTATTCATAAACCTTAAAATCAGGCGGACTGATTGCTTGGGTTGTGGAACCAGGAGAGTATGACATATTATATGAGCCAATGACGATAATTAAGGGCCAAGAGTTTATGATTTCATCACAAAGTTTACTTATGAAGAGCTATCAATCGAGCAGATAGTAGAAAAGAGATCCGATTAGAATAGCGACAGACCAAAGCCATCATCTTGATAGAAAGAAAGATCTCCCAACTTGGAGTATATGAAAAAGCTATTTAAAAATGTAAGTTTGGTTAAAGGTGTTTTTGAAAAAGAGCCTCATGTGTGGCAGTTGTTTGTAGATCGATCATCATGTGCTAATAGTAACAAAGTGGTGCTGATTATTACCACGTATGATTGGACAGATGTTGGATACGCCCTCCAATTTAATTTTGAGGCTTATACCAATAAGGTAGAGTATTAAGCACCTATATTAGGCTTGGGATTGGCATTTTCGATTAGCACTGAGTAGTTATCAGCACATACTGACTCTCAATTATTCATAAAATAGGTCCTAGGAGTTTATGAGGCCAGAGAGGAGTCCATGAAGAAATATTTAGCAAAGGTAAAAACCTTATTATCAAGGTTCCCATCTATACATATAGTTAGAATTCCAAGGGATTAAATGCCCGAGCACATGCACTTGCTTGTTTGGCATCAACAACGAGAATTGAGCTTCAAAGAAGAGTGCCTACTGAGATATTATCGCAGCGTATCATTGAAGAAAAGTGCATGCTCATAATGGAGTTGAACATGGGGGCATATTGTATGGACATCCGAGCATATTTGGATATTGGGTGGTATTGCAATGATATTCCCAAAGAGTACCAGACAGCTCGGAGGCACTAACCTCGACCAGGGTGATAGTCGAGGTAACAAGGGATCAAGGCTGACGATCAGTGATATCGTCCAACATAAGGTCGGCTACGATCGATGTTACTAGTTACCCCTCCATCAGGCAACAGTCGAGGTCTTCGTAATTTATAAGGTCATCCACAGCCGACGTCACTGGTACAATCTTAATTGAGCCTCTGTCGATGTTTACATGTCACGTGAGACCATCTATTCATGGGGTCGGCTACAGCTGACGTTATAAGTATCACTTCAGAACCATAAAAAGCCTCATAGGCTCAACCAACTATCATCATATCATCATCGGCCTTGATTGATGCTACACCTCATACCCAATCTCGATCGTGCATCCTGTCCAAGGTGTTCTCCGGACATTGACCTCAGGCAATACATGGGTCATACTCCACCAACCTCGTACTCACCCAGGCCGAGGTTGATACCAAGCAAGGAAAGTCGAGCACTTACACGCATGATGTCTTATTACACGTGGACAAGTCTGTTATAACTGAATTATTCCCTCCACGTGAGGGAATATTGACATCATCTTTACTTAGTTGAGATCAGCCAGGTGTCATCCTTACACTGGATAGATCTTCATGCACATTACATGCTTGGGGGGACATTACACTCCCTAAGCACTATATATAGAGGTCATCCTCTACCTTATAAAGGATTTAAAATTACAACCCTAGCTGAAAATCTGTCACTTTGCACAGTAGAGAGAGAAAGCTTGAGAGATTGTATCCATGGCCATTAGTGCCTTATTTTAGTGATATGACTCACACTCACAGTGGACGTAGGCTAACTTAAGCTGAACCACTTATATATTGGTGTTCATCCTCTTCTCCTCATCTCACTCTCTTATATTTGATATACTCATGTGCTGCCATTGTTATATACCTGTTTGAGCTTGCAAACACCTTACCTGGTGGTGCTAATTTAAGCATCATCATTTTTGTGTCGTTTGTGGGAATAAGAAGCTATCTCTTCCTCTTTTACTTCTTTACCTCACCGAAGACTCTGGTGGTGAACCAGGAACCACCCCTTGTGTGGAGTTATTTCCCCATTGAAAGAGGTCCTTTAAGGTATTAAGCTCATCTTCTTCACAAGCTCATCTATCTTAACGTCTGGCACTGGAGTTACCACCACCTCCTCCACCATTTGGTACTGAAGGGCCTAGTTCCATCTAGGCACCACCCCAGTCTAAAATGGCTGAGGTGGCAGCAGCCTTGAGGTCCTTGGCTGCAATACATCAAACAATAAAGGACCAATTTGCATAACTTAATCAAAATATATGTGACACCCCGACTAATTAAATACCGGGTAACTACTCCTTTATTAAATTAATTCAAAATGTCAAGTTGGTCCAGTTAATAGCATCACTGTCGAAAACATTTTATTATTACTAACCACCTAGTATTTAAAAAGTGAGTTGCCAAATTTTTATTAAAGTCTGATTAACATGCAACAAGTGTAACGAAGAATAATAACACCATTCACCATACTGAAGTAAATAGAATAACCATCACATAATGTAAATAAAGTCTGGAGGAAAACTCCTTACTACAAATCCCAAAACTGAAATAAGTAATTAAATACTGAATCAATACATGCCAAAGTCTGAAAACTATAATGGAAAAGTAACTCTAATGGAACTGGGCAACATGCCCTAAAACTGAAGAATACTGAATACGGAATCCAAATGATAGAAGCGTCTAAAAGCAAATCCCTGTAGCTTCAACAAACAGCTACAGCTCGTCATCTGAATGGCGCATTTCGAAACAAACTCAGCAAATGATAGTGGCGCATTTCGAAACAAACTCAGCAATATCTCTCTTCATACCGCTCCACCAATACTGGCGTCTCATGTCTTGGTACATTTTGTCCCCTCCGGGATGTACCGCGAACCGTGAGCCGTGCGACTCTGCCATTACCTCGTGTCGCAATTCTTCCCCTTCCGGAACTACCAATCTCCCATTGAAGCGCAATCCCCCGTCTGAGCTGACGGTATAGGACTCGGCTCCCTCTGCTAGTAATCGAACTATCTTCTCCTGACAGAACGAGTCATTATCCTGTGTCCGTACTACCTTCGTGACAATCTGCGGTGTAACGGTCATCACAGACATGAAAGATCGGGCCACTGCATCCTGGTGTCCCAACTCCTTCCACTTAGCCTTCCACACCCCTGCCACCTCATCCGCTGGCCTACGGCTCAACGCGTCTGCTACCACGTTAGCCTTACCCGGGTGATACTGGATATCGAACTGATAGTCTTTCACAAACTCAAGCCACCTACGCTGTCGCATATTCAACTCCTTCTGTGTGAACAGGTACTGTAGGGACTTGTGGTCCGTGAAAAATTGGAACTTCTCCCCAAAAAGATAGTGTCTCCAAATACGTAGGGCAAATACCACTGCCGCCAACTCCAAATCATGCGTGGGGTAATTCTTCTCATGAGGCTTAAGCTTACGGGAAGCATAAGCTATGGCCTGTCTCTCCTGCTGCAATACACCTCCAAGCCCTTGCAATGACGCATCGGTGTAAACCAAATACTCAACTCCCGGTCTTGGCAACGCTAACACAGGTGCTGAGGTCAATTTATCCTTCAACTCATCGAATGCCAACTGACAGGCATCACTCCAGATAAATGGCACACCCTTACGAGTCAGATGTGTCAAAGGACCTGCTATCTTCGAGAAACCTCGAATAAACCTCCTATAGTATCCTGCTAGGCCCAAGAAACTACGAATCTCAGTCGGTGTCGTGGGCTGTCCCCACTCCCTCACCGCGGATACCTTCCCCGGATCAACAGATATTCCCCGGTCGGAAATAATATGTCCCAAAAACTGGACCTCCTTCAACCAAAACCCGCACTTCTCATATTTTGCATACAACTCGTTCTGACGGAGTGTCTGCAAAACCTGCCTCAAATGCTCGGCGTGCTCCTCCTCTGTCTGTGAGTAAACCAGAATATCATCAATGAAGACAATGATAAACTGATCTAGGAAATCCCTGAACACTCTGTTCATCAAGTCCATAAACACTGCTGGAGCATTGGTCAAACCAAAAGGCATAACCCGAAACTCCTAAGAACCATATCTCGACAAGAATGCAGTCTTCGAGACATCCTCCTCCCTGATACGCAACTGATGGTATCCCGATCTCAAATCAATCTTCGAGAAGAAAGAAGCTCCCCTCAACTGGTTAAATAGGTCATCGATTCGAGGCAACGGATACTTATTCCGTATCGTGACCTTATTCAACTCTCGGTAGTCCACACACAATCTCAGTGAACCGTCCCTCTTCTTTACAAACAAAACTGGAGCGCCCCAAGGTGAGGTACTCCTGCGAATAAAGCCCTGACCTAACAGCTGCTCTATCTGATCTCGTAGCTCTCGCATCTCTGCCGGAGCCATACGGTACGGTGCGCGTGCTATAGGCCTCGTATCTGGCAATAGGTCTATAACAAAGTCTATCTCTCGACTGGGGGGTAGCCCTGGTATCTCCTGAAACACATCCGAATACTCCCTGACAACCGGGATCGAATCTAAAGGAATCACAACCTCCATAGAGGTATCCTCCTCTATGTAATACAGATGAGCGGTCGATCCTCCCTCTGGGCGAGGCATCGCCACTACGAACATCTCTTGCCTCGGAATGGCAAAAATAATGCTCCCGCTGAAGCAATCAATCATGGCCCTATATGCTACGAGCCAATCTATACCGATAATCACATCGTGAACATGCATATCTAATACCAACATGTCTGCAGGTAATACCAAACCACCAATCTCTACCCCCACTCCCCGGCATATAAAGAATATAAGTGACCCATTCCCCAATGGTGAGTCGACACACGTCACTGTGCTCTCTGCCGTAGCTAACAATCCTAAGGATTTCGCGAAGTGTGTAGCTATAAAACAATGTGTATCCCCCGTATCAAACAATACCCGACCCATAGTGCCATGGATAGGAAATGTACCCTCAATCGCAGGCGGTGCCTGTGGAACTGCTGCCTGGTGGACGTTATAGACACGTCCATACTGTAGCTGCCCCTGCTGAACTGGGACTGCTGGAATGGGTGGCAATGCTGCCATCTGTGGCGGTGCGGGGAGAGCGGTGCGAAACATAGGCCTCTGCGGCTCCTGGCGAGCACCCTGCTGCTGCTGCTGTGGGGCCCTGCCCCTATCAGGACAATCCTGTCGTTTATGGACAGTCTTGCCACAAACAAAACACTTCCCTGGGAAGTTCCCTCCTCTCTGCCCCTGCGGTCCCTGGCCCTGGTGGCCGTTACCGTTCCTCCCTTGGCCCTACTGGCCCTGCTGAAACTGCTACCCATTCTGCCCCTGTTGGCCCTGATGGCCGTTTGGACCCTGATGGCCCTGACGGAAACCTCCATGTCCCTGTCTGTAGTTCCCTGATCGAAACCTCTTCTGATCCCCCTGCTGAGAACCCTGCTCACCCTGTCTCTGCCCCTGCACAGATTATGCCCCACCAGCACCATGCCCTCCTGTCCTGCCCTGATGGCTAGACTCTCCCGACCTCTTGCCCTCAGTCATATGAAAGCGGTGGTCCTGGCAGTGTAACAAAGCAGCGTTAACCACATCAGAATACGTGGCCAATGAAAGGTTCCCTAACAGATGCTGACGGATCCTCCATGTCAACCCGTCGGTGAATTTCTCAATCTTCTTCTTTTCTGTTGGTATCTCATCCAGAACGATATTCAACAGATTTGTGAACTCGGCCTCATACTCGGACACAGTCTTACCCTCCTGCTTCAGACTCATCGATTTCCTCCTCATTTCCGTATGAACCGCGGACGGAAAGTACTTGCGGTCAAACCGCACCCAGAAGTCCTGAATAGTGAGAGTATCCCTCTCCTCCACGGTGGTAATAGACTCCCACCACTGCAGTGCAGATCCAACTAGCTTGAAAGTAGCTAGCACCTGCTTCTGAACATCCGTGCACTCATGCATCCTCAAGTACCTCTGCATATCCTTCCTGCACTGTCTCGAGACTACCACATCTGAGCTACCTGCAAACTCTGGCGGATGCGCTTTCTGAAAAGCGTCACGTACACGTTCCCAAGTAGACGGGAATGCATTTGCCTATACTGGCGCGACAACCGGCGCCTGAGGTGGTGCCTGCTGGACTACGAAAATTGCGGCATTTACCACTTGGGCTACTATAGCTGCAACCTCAGCGGCGTTCATCATGCCCTGAACTGGAGCGGGCTGGGGTTCGGGCGTTGCATCCCTGGGAACTCGTCGTGCACGTCGTGGAGGCATCTGAAATAAGAATGAAGTTTATAAGTTCACTGTTTATAAACTTAAAATAGCTGAAGAACGAAGCATACACAAAAAGAGTACAACAGTCCTAAAATATAGGGCTCTATATCAAAGAAACTTAGCGGAAACATAATATCCGTACAAATCCTAAAGGACACTAGAACCTGATGCTCTGATACCACCTGTGACACCCCGACTAATTAAATACCGGGTAGCTACTCCTTTATTAAATTAATTCAAAATGTCAAGTTGGTCCAGTTAATAGCATCACTGTCGAAAACATTATATTATTACTAACCACCTAGTATTTAAAAAGTGAGTTGCCAAATTTTAATTAAAGTCTGATTAACATGCAACAAGTGTAACGAAGAATAATAACACCATTCACCATACTGAAGTAAATAGAATAACCATCACATAATGTAAATAAAGTCTGGAGGAAAACTCCTCACTACAAATCCCACAACTGAAATAAGTAATTAAATACTGAATCAATACATGCCAAAGTCTGAAAACTGTAATGGAAAAGTAACTCTAATGGAACTAGGCAACATGCCCTAAAACTGAAGAATACTGAATACGGAATCCAAATGATAGAAGCGTCTAAAAGCAAATCCCCGTAGCTTCCACAAACAGCTACAACTCGTCATCTGAATGAGTATCCTATGCATGGTGTCCTTGTGGATGGGCACCTAAAATGGTTTTACAAAAAATAGATTTGAAAGCAAAAGGGTCAGAGCCCGAATGTGGAGATATTTTAAAAACCTGCAAGTGCTTTAAAAACATTTAAAACATTAAATGTAAAGTACATGTTAGGACGTGCACTCACATGATATTCTCACCTCTCGTCTAACTGTGCACTCCTAACGTAAGTACCCATCTAAAACGACACAAACCACTAGCTATGTGACATCATATCTAGCTAGACTGTTATAGGTCCTACCATTATTACTCAGTTCCATTAACATTAAAACAATCTCAATTAAATAGGGCTTAACGTAAATTCAGTTTCTCACAAAAGTAATACAACTCAGTATAGATTATCCCATTTATATTTTTCCATATTTATACACCCATTGCCATATGAAAATTCCCATTATAAAGTGTATATTTTTCACAACATAAATATACAATATAAGCACCCCGAGGCTAAGCTGCGGTGTACACATACTCTGCTATCCATCCCGGTACATCACGTACATAAAGATTACGCATTCCGAATCTCTCAGGAATCGTTCAGATAACACAAATCACAAGTACTGGAGGCGAACACAGTCACATCACATGGGTCACGCACATACCTACGCTCCCACGATCAGCGGACTTATTAACATCCCAATAAGTCTTTCTCTGACCTATGTTCATCGAGGTAACCAGTCTAAATCCGGGTAACACAAGGATTAGAGGGCCCTAAGCGAATGCAAACCTCCCATGATAGCAAGTATGGTAGGTATGTCATACACACAATTCATATACCAATACTAAGTAAACACGCATCTTAGTAATCACCGTAGTTTAATTGTAGTACTTTTCTCAATCTAGTACCAATATATAATATATACAATTTATACGATTCCGGTTTGTAATCATACGCGCCATAATTTATTTTCACGTCGTAGTAGACACTCACGTCTCAACCCAACTATCCCTTTAATTTAAATCGCTCGTATATAATTTACTCCTCAAAATAACCCAAACGTCCCAAATCTATCAATACATCATCAAAGGAAGGTTATCTATATCCTCGAACAAGATTACGGGACTCCCAAAATCAAAACAGGCCAAAAAGGCCTAAACTGCCAGCTCGTTAGAAGTCTCGTTCGAACGAGGCTGTTCGAACGAGATTCCAGTTCGTTCGAACGAACTGTACCTTCTAACGACATCTCGTTCGAACGAATGTATCGAACGAAATACAGTTCATTCGAACGAGGGTATCGAACGAAGTCTCCCCTCATTAGAAGCGACTGGTCAACTCGTTAGAAGCTCGTTCGAACGAGCTCGTTCGAACGACCTGGGAAGGTCTTCTAACGAGGGACCAGTTTCGGCCCAGAATTTCTTAGTTACGTTTTTTCACCATTTCTACTCCTCAAATCTCCTCTAAAATTAGTCCCAACGATTGTTTTAAGGTCTCTAATCAATCGTAAACATATTATAGTCACATCCTAACACGTTTTAAAGGATTAATTCATCCTAACATCAATCAATTTACAAATCTCTACACTTTTCCCACAATTTTTCAAGAACATGAACCCTAAACTTTTAAGTCCTCAATTAGTCCATTCTAAATCCGTTTTTCTTACATCCAACATATATTAATACCAAAATAATCATCTCTATATGATTCTACATGAAATTTTTCCTCAATATTCAAGTTCTAAGTCCAAACAATATGGGTTTTCATTTATCTTCCAAGAACAATTGTAAATCTTCAAATTATCTAACATGGAGGAAACATTCTCTGAATTAAAAGAAATTAAATCACTTGCCTCGATTGTCTCAGAATTTGGTGTTGATTTTGTAAAGATTTTGTACAGAATTCCTTCTCCTTCTCTCCCTCTCTAAGCTTTCTTCTCCAATGGCTATGGTGGCTAGGGTTTGTTTTGGAGAAACTTAGAAAACCTAATCTAACAACCCCCGTAGCTTGTTGGGTTAATATGGGTTGGTTAGTGGATTAGTGGGTCAATTCCCAATCAGATTAAAACTCTTAATTTTCGTCACTTTTAATTCTCCAAAAATACAAAATTACCAAAATACCCTTTATGTTGCCGGTATGGCCTAAAAATACCCCGGGACCCAAATTAAACCTCCGGCTAGTGTTTTCTGACTATCGCGACCCTTCCGAACGCGTTGGCGTACTCAAAACTACCATACGGTTAATAGAATTTAAATTCACTTTTATAATTAAATAATTATATACCTGACGCGACTGTCACACGCGACCCAATAAAATGACCAAATTGTCGTATATCAATCTCACGACAATTTTCATAATTCAATATTCATATAACACCATATATACTCAATATAGTCAAATACCAACTCACATCTCGCTAGTATTTTATCCGGATTAATTTCCAATTAATTCTCATTTAATTAATTAATCCCAAAAATAAATATAGCCAAAAGTACGGGGTATTACAATATAATGAGGCAAACTGGAGTCTCACCTGAGATGATTACTCCGACGGCTGTTCAACCTCATCCTGAAGCCAGGGGGCCACCTCAGGCACCGAGAAATGACCAACCTACTCCCCAGCGGAGGAGGGATGTTACTGACCCTAGACATCTATGTCTGGGAGGCAAGGAAACCCTTGCTCGAAGGATAGGTATGACGATTTGGACGCAGAAGATGCTCATAAGACTGTTGGGAATCGTATGAGGTTTCGAACAGCACTGTACATCCTATCTAGCAGAGCCGAAGTTGTGGGGGAAGAAGAGATGGCGATGCCCAGCAAAGAGGATCAGCTTTTGATCGCTTGAGCTCAGGGTCGGCCTTTGAAAGGCTCGGTCCGATAAATGAGCTGAGGCAGAGGTTGTCCAGGTCGAGAAGTGTAGTCGGCTCACAAAGGGAAGAGGGGTAATGTCGGCCTCATCAAGGTCGACCCAAACCAAGATGAGTTAAGGACCAAGAAGAGGTCAATAGCTGACATTGTGCTGCGGCTGGGGAACCCTCAGTATATCCCTTGGAGCTGGCTGGGGACAACCTCGGTTAGGCCGATGTTGTGAAGCCTTGGAACAACTCCATTCAACGTCTTAAAGAGAAAATTGGTAACCTCATCAAAATCTGAGACCCACTGCAAAGAGGGTTCTCAGAATGTTATCCGTTTGTGGCACGAATAGTGAACTTCCCAGCCCCTGACAAGTTCAAACTACCTACGGTGTCTCCCAAGTATGATGGTAATAGGAGGCAAAAGATGCTCCAGAAGACTGCTGGAAATCGTATGAGGTTTCAAAAAACATTGTACGTCCTATCCAGCAGAGCTGAGGTTGTGGGGGCAGAAGATATGGTGATGCCCAGTAAAGAGGATCAGATTTTGATCGCTTGAGCATAGGGTCATCCTTTGAAAGGGTCGGGCTGGTAAATGACCTGAGGCAGAGGTTGTCGAGGTCAAGAAGTGCAGCCGACTCACAAAGGGAAGAGAGGGAACATCGGCCTCATCAAGGCTGACCCCAACCAAGACGAGGTAGGGACCAAGAAGAGGTCAATAGCCAACTGTGACACCCCGACTAATTAAATACCGGGTAGCTACTCCTTTATTAAATTAATTCAAAATGCCAAGTTGGTCCAGTTAATAGCATCACTGTCGAAAACATTTTAATGATTACTAACCACCTAGTATTTAAAAAGTAAGTTGCCAAATTTTAATTTAAGTCTGATTAACATGCAACAAGTATAATAAAGAATCATAACACCATTCACCATACTGAAGTAAAAAGAATAACATCACATAATGTAAATAAAGTCTGGAGGAAAACTCCTCACTACAATTCCCACAACTGAAATAAATAAAGGAATACTGAATCAATACATGACAAAGTCTAAAAACTGAAATGGAAAGATGTCTCTAAAAGAAATGGGCAACATGCCCTACAACTGATAAATACTGAATCAGGAATCCAAATGATAGAAGCGTCTAAAAGCAAATCCCTGTAGCTTCCACAAACAGCTACAGCTCGTGACCTGAATGAGTATCCTATACATGGTGTCCTTGTGGCTGGGCACCTAAAATGGTTTTACAAGAAAAATAGATTTGAAAGCAAACGGGTCAGAGGCTGAATGTGGAGATATTTTAAAAACCTGCAAGTGCTTTAAAAACATTTAAAACATTAAATGCAAAGTACATCTTAGGACGTGCACTCACATGATATTCTCACCTTTCGTCTAACTGTGCACTCCTAACGTAAGTACCCATCTACAACGACACAAACCACTAGCTAAGTCACATCATATCTAGCTAGACTGTCATAGGTCCTACCCTTATTACTCGGTTCTATTAACATTATAACGCTCGTAATTAAATAGGGGTTTAACGTAAACTCAGATGCTCAATATGAATATATTTCACTATCAGCTAACCCGTTATGTTTCTCGAAACAATACAGTAATTATTTTCACAACATTAATATGAAGGTTCCCATTAATTAAGTGTATATTATTCACATCATAAATACACAATACAAGCACCCCGAGAACTAAGCTGCGGTGCACACATACTCTGCTATCCATCCCGATACATCACGTACATAAGGATTACATATTCCGAATCTCTCAGGAATAGTTCACAAATAATAACATCACAAATAATGGAGGCGAACACAGTCACATCACATGGGTCACGCACATACCTACGCTCCCACGATCAGCGGACTTATTAATATCCCAATAAGTCTTTCTATGACCTATGTTCATCAAGGTAACCAGTCAAAATCCGAGCAACACAAGGATTATAGGGCCCTAAGCGAACGCAAACCTCCCGTGATAGCAAGTATGGTAGGTATGTCATACACACAATTCATATACCAATACTAAGTAAACACACGTCTTAGTAATCCCGTAGTTTTAATTGTAGTACTATTCTCATTCTCATTCCAATCTTAATATATACAACTTATATAATCCCGGTCCATAATTACACGCGCCATAATTTATTCTCACGTCGTAGTAGACACTCACGTCTTAACCCAAACGGTTCATTGATTTAAATCACTCGTATATAATTTACTCCTCATAATAACCCAAAAGTCCCAAATCTATCAATACATCATCAAAGGAATGTTATCTCTACCCTCGAACAAGTTTACGGGACTCCCAAAATCAAAACAGACCAAAAAGGCCCAAACTGCTAGCTCGTTAGAAGTCTCGTTCGAACGAGGCTGTTCGAACGAGATTCCAGTTCGTTCGAACGAACTGTACCTTCTAACGACATCTCGTTCGAACGAATGTATCGAACGAAATACAGTTCGTTCGAACGAAGGTATCGAATGAAGTCTCACCTCGTTAGAAGCGACTGGTCAACTCGTTAGAAGCTCGTTCGAACGAGCTCGTTCGAACGACCTGGGGAGGCCTTCTAACGACCGACCAGTTTCAAGCCCAGAATTTCTTAGTTACGTTTTTCATCAATTTTTACTCCTCAAATCTCCTCTAAACTTCGTGCCAACAATGTTTAAAGGTCTACAATCAATCCTAAACATATTATAGTCACATCCTAACACGTTTGAAAGGATTAACCCATCCTAACATCAATCAATTTACAAATCTCTACACTTTTTCCCCAATTTATCAAGAACATGAACCCTAAACTTTTAAGTCCTCAATTAGTCCATTCTAAATCCGTTTTTCTTACATCCAACGTATATTAATACCAGAATAATCATCTTTATATGATTCTTCATGCAATTTGTCCTCAATATTCAAGTTCTAAGTCCAAACCACATGGGTTTTTCATTTATCTTCCAAGAACAATTGTAAATCTTCAAATTATCTAACATGGAGGAAACATTCTCTGAATTAAAGAAATTAAACCACTTACCTTGATTGTCTCTGAATTTGGTGTTGATTTTTGTAAAGATTTCTGCAGAATTCCTTCTCCTTCTCTCCCTCTCTAAGCTTTCTTCTCCAAAGGTGGCTATGGTGGCTAGGGTTTTCTTTGGGAAAGTTGGAAACCTAATTGATAACTCCCGTAGCATATTGGGTCATTAAGGGTTGGTTAGTGGTTTTAGTGGGTCTATTCCCAATCAGATTTACTTCTCTAATTTTCGTCATTTTTTAATTCCTAAAAATACGAAATTACCAAAATACCCTTTATATTGCCGGTATGGCCTAAAAATACCCCGAGACCCAAACTACACCCCCGGCTAGTGTTTTCTGACTATCTCGACCCTTCCGGACGCGTTGGCGCGCTCAAAACGACCATACGGTTAATAGAATTTAAATTCACTTTTATAATTAAAATAATACACCATGACGCGGCGGTCACACGCGTCTCAACAAAATTTCCAAAATGCCGTATATCAATCTCACGACAAATTTTTCATAATTCAATATTCATATAAAAACATGTATGCACATAATCAAATACAAACTCGCATCTCGTTAGTATTTTTAACCCGGATTAATTTCCAATTAATACGCATTTAATTAATTAATCCCAAAAATAAATATAGTCAAAAGTACGGGGTATTACACCAACATTGTGCTGCAGCTGGGGAACCCTCAATCCATTCCTTAGAGGTGGTTGGGGACAACCTCGGTTAGGTCGATGTTGCGAAGCCTTGAAACGACTCCATTCAATGTCTTGAAGAGAAAATTGGTAACCTCATCAAAAGTTGAGACCCACTGTAAAGAGGGTTCTCAGAAGGTTCTCCATTTGTGGCATGAATAGTGAACTTCCCAACCCCTAACAAGTTCAAACCACCTACGGTATCTCCCAAGTATGATGGTAGTACCACCCCTGTGCATCACATTGATATGTACCATCCTGTAACAGACATTTACTCAATCCCAGATGAGATGAAGTGCCGAGCCTTCTCAGGGACTTTAACGGGAGCTGTACATATTTGGTTTACCTCTCTTCCGAAGAACTCTATAAAGAACTTCAAGGGTTTGGTTGAACGTTTTATTCATAATTTCTATTTTGGGGTAAGACCTCAGAAGAAGACCACTCATCTGCTGTACATCAAGCAAGGAAGAAATGAGAGCCTAAGAGACTACATAGTAAGGTTTAATAAGGAGAAACTCGAGGTGGAAGACTACAAAGAGAATATACATATGACAACCCTCATTGGAGGACTCCAGAAAGGGAAGCTACTATGGAATCTCGCCGAAGACCCTCCAAAATCTATGGACGAGCTATTAGCAACAGCTGGTAGGGTTATGAACGCCGAAGATGCAATGGCGGCAAAATATGAGGATGAAAATGGATGCAACAATGGGAGATTCGAGAAGAAGAAAGATGGAAAGAAGAGGTCTACGGACGACAAGTTTGCACATTATACTCCTTTGACTGTGAGTTGTGAACATATCCTCAACGAGATCAAGAATGACAGGTCTCTAAGATGGCCCGAAAAAGTTAAAAGCTCCTCCACATAAGAGGAATAAGAACCTATGGTGTGAGTTCCACCAAGATCACGGCCATGTGACCGATAAGTGCTTTACTCTGAAGGATGAGATGGAGAAGATGTTAAAGTCGGGGAAACTCCGAAGGTATGTGGATGGAAGATCTTCCAAAGGGGGAAGAGATGACCCCAAGAAAAAGAGAAACAACAAATGTCGAGAAGATGCCCCGTCAAGAAGAGATAAGGACTCAGATGATGATGATGATGACGATGACAATTATACGAACCTCCATCCAAAGGATGACAATGCCCCAGTGAAGAGAGCAGACATAATCTCTTTTGGTGTTAGCACCATCTGCGGGGGCTTGGCAGGAGGAGGTTCAGAGGTCGCGGACCGCAAAGCGCATGTGGCAGAGGCCAAGTTAATAACCAAAACTGAGGTTGTGAACCTGGCGTCTTCAGGGGTTTAGAGAGAGAAGAGAAAAAAGGTAGACATGGATACCCTTATCGTTGGCTTCTCAAGACTCAATATCAAAGGGATTTTAGCTCCGCACGATGACCCTCTGGTAATTACCACAAGGGTGCATGGATGTGAGGTTCAGAGAATCCTTATCGATGGCGGGAGCTCCACGGATGTGATATTTTGGTTGAGCCTAGGCCTCAGCAGAGCTAGGCTTATACCATATCATCATCCGTTGATGGGCTTCAGCGGAGAGAAGGTCCATCCGTTAGGCATGTATGAGATCGACGTACGAATGGGAGATGAGTGGCCTAAGAGGCTGACTAGAAAAATATTTTTTTTTGTGATGGGTGAAAACATTTTCTCTACCTGAAACCTCATCATCGGAAGAGTGTCCCTTAAGGAATTTGAGGTCTTGCCTTCTGCGGTCCACTAAATGCTAAAATTCTTGACCCCCTATAGGGTAGGGGAAGTGCAAAGTGACCAGACCTCGACGCGCGAATGCTACTTCAACTCTTCAAAAGAGAGAGGAGCCCATAAGAGGGCAACTACCATGTATAATATTAATACACTCGATCCTAGGGATGAGACGAAGCTGAAGAAGGGAGAGGCCACAGAAGAGGTAGAATCCATCATCCTTAACGAGGATGAGCCAGAAAAAACCGTCCAAATTGGCAAATCCCTAAGACCAAAAATTAAGGAAGAGCTAGCAGAACTTTTAAAGAAGAGGCAGAGTGTCTTTGCTTGGAGCTATGAAGACATGCTTGGAATCGACACTAAGGTTATGTGCCATAAACTCAATATGGCAAAAGACGCTAAGACAATCAAGCAAAGACGAAGAGTTTACTCTCGGGAGAAGTATAAAGTTATCAGGGAAGAGGTAAGAAAGTTGGAAGAGGCTAGGTTCATCAGAGAAGTCATATACCCTGAGTGGTTATCCAACGCCGTCATTGTGCCAAAAGCTAATGGTAAATGGAGAATGTGCGTAGACTTCACTGATTTAAATAGGTCTTGCTTGAAATACATCTTCCCCTTGCCTCGAATTGATCAGATGATGGATTCCACAGCGGGGCATGAACTTATGAGCTTCATGGATGCGTATTCGGGGTATAATCAGATCTTCATGGATGTTGAAGACTCAAAGAAGACAACATTCATAACCGACAAGGGAACCTATTGTTACAAGGTCATGCCCTTCGGTTTAAAGAATACAGGGGCCACTTATCAGCGTCTTGTAAATAAGATGTTTGAAGATCAGATTGGTAAAACTATGGAGGTGTATATGGATGACATGCTGACGAAGAGCTTGAAGGCCGACACCCACGTGGATGACCTGGAAAGGATTTTTGACACCATGTATCTGTACAAAATGAAGCTCAACCCTGGAAAGTGTGTCTTCGGAGTAGGAGCTAGAAAATTGCTTGGTTTCATCATTAATCAGAGGGGAATAGAGGCCAACCCTGAGAATATCAAAGCTTTGCTCGAAATGAAGACACCAAAGACTATAAAATAAGTTCAGAGATTAACTGGAAGAGATGATGCACTCAACAGATTCGTCTCCCGAGCCATCGACAAGTGTCTTCCCATTTTCAAGGTGCTCAGAAAGGCCTTCGAATGGGACGATGAGTGTGACAAGGATTTTAAGGAGCTGAAGTCCTACCTCGGGTCTCCCTTACTCCTATCTCGTCCCATTTTGGGGGAGAAGTTATATGTTTATCTAGCAGTTTCAGAGTCGGCTATCAGTGCTGCCATAGTAAGAGAAGACGATGGGTACAGAGACCCGTATACTTCAATAGTAAAGCTCTTCAAGGGTCTGAACCGAACTACCCTCGAATGGAAAATTTAGCATATGCTCTGATACACGCTTCCAAGAAGATGAAGCCATACTTTCAAGCCCATTCTATGGTCGTCCTCATTGATTCCCCTCTTAGATAGGCCCTCCACAAACTTGAAAAGTCAGGTAAGATCATGACCTGGGCCATTGAGTTGGGAGAATATGACATAGTGTATAAACCCAGGGTTGCCATCAAAGGGCAGGCCCTTGCAGATTTTATAGAAGAGTTCACCTGGGAAGAGGCCAGGATTGAGATAAGCTGAGAGGTTGCAGATGAGCCAGATAGTAACATCTTCTAAAATATGGAAGACGTTGTACTAAGGAGAGCCAAAAAGGTTGTAGATGATAATGAGGAGGAAAGGTACCTCAACAAAGAAGGGACCCTATCAGAGGGAAACTTCTCTTCGAATGAATACGTTTGGAACCTCTTCGTTGACGGGTCATCCTGTGAAAGTGGAAGCAGAGCAGGGTTGATAATATCAGCACCAGATGGTACCAACATTGAATATGCTCTGAGGTTCAGCTTCAAGGCATCGAATAATGAGTTAGAGTATGAGGCATTGATAGCAGGACTCTCCTTAGCAAAAGATATTAGTGTGGGCCACCTATTAGTCCACAGTAACTTAGGGCTACTCATCAACCAAATATTGGGAGTGTACGAGGCCAAAGATAAAATGATGGCCAAATACATGCAGAGGGTAAGAAAGATGATAAAAAGCTTCAGGGAAGTGAAGATGAAGAGGATACCTCAGTTAGATAACAACCATGAAGATGCACTGGTAAGTTTGGCTTCAGCAACAAGGACAGCCATCAGAAGAACAGTGATGATTGAGATCCTGCTCAAACCAACCATTGAGGAAGAAGAGATGGCCATCTCGTGCTTCAATTTAAACCTAGGGGACTCGTGGATGGACCCTCTTATAAGATATATAAGACTGGGAGAGCTTCCAGAATCAAAGTTAAAAAAGAGGAAGTTGAGGTACAGAACTACCAAGTCCTCAATAATAGGAGATGTCCTGTATAAAAAAGGATTCCTACTACCACTCCTCAGATGTGTCCATCCCTCAGAGGTCCCCCACATCCTGCAGGATGTACATGTGGGTTCTTGATCTAGTCACATAGGAGGAAGACCTTTAACTAAGAGGATAATAATGCAGGGATACTGGTGACCGACCCTAGCCCAAGATGTTGCTGACTACGTGAAGAGCTGTGACAAATGCTAGAGATTTTCTACTATCCCTCACCAACCTCATCATCCTATGACATCAATCAGTTCTCCTTGGCCCTTCGTTGTATGGGGGATTGATCTAGTAGTACCTTTACTAAGAGCGGCCAACAACTATAGATTTTTTATAGTTGCCATTAATTACTTTTCCAAGTGGGTAGAGGTTGAGCCGATGATCACGATTACGGAGATGAAGACCTTCCAGTTAATATAGAAGAACATCATATGCAGACATGGTCTTCTGAACACCCTTATCTCAGACATTGGAACCTAGTTCAAGAATACTTCTTTAGAGAAATACCGTGAGAGGGTCGGGATCAGGCAATTATTCCCTTCTCCTAGCCGACCTCATGCAAATGGTCAGACTGAAGTCACAAACTAAACAATCCTCGATGGGATTAAGAAGATGCTGGATGAAGCTAAGGGGAGATGGACGGAAGAGGTTTATGTAGTATTATAGGCCTACAGAACAACGGCAAGGATACTAACAGGGGAGACCCTATTTATGTTAGCCTATGGATCAAAAGTCGTCATCCCTACAGAAGTAGGACTCTCCACACACAGAGTTCAGACCTACAACCCTGAGAAGAATGGGGAAGAGAGAATACTTGATCTAGATTTGATCGAATAAAGAAGAGCAGATGCTGAGGTTAGACAGGCAGCTTACCAACAGAGAATAGCAAAGTTCTATAATTAGAGGGTAAGGTCAAGACCTATAGCTATAGGAGACCTGGTGCTAAAGAAGACATTGCAGAAGGCAAATAAGCTCCACCTGAACTGGCATGGTCCCTATAAGGTGGTCAATGAGGTTGTACCCGGTACTTAACGGCTAGAAAATCTTGAAGGGGAACTTTTTTCCAACCCTTGGAACGTGGACCACTTGAAGAGATATTACATATGATGTTGTAATTTTCTTTATAGTACATGTATCATCTAATGAAGAGGATATTAATGAGAAGAGCAATTCCTGTGATAATACTATGTTTTATTATGCTTCAATGACAAATAATGAGGTGAAATATCATACTTGGAAGACCTCAGACCTTGAACACCATTAATTTGGTGAAATTTATGAGGATAGCATCTTAGTTTGATGACCTCAGACCTCAAAACATCATAATTTGGTGGCAATGTCTAAGGTGAAACATCATACTTGGATAACCTCAGACCTTGAACATCATTAATTTGGTGAAATTTATGAGGATAACATCTTAGTTTAATGACCTCAGACCTTAAAACATCATAATTTGGTGGCAAGGTCTGAGGTGAAACATCATAGTTGGATGACCTCAGACCTTGAACATCATTAATTTGGTGAAATTTATGAGGATAACATCTTAGTTTTATGACCTCAGGCCTTGAATATCATTAATTTGGTGAAATTTATGAGGATAACATCTTAGTTTGATGACCTTAGACCTTAAAATATCACAATTTGGTGGCAGGTTACGAGGTAAAACATCATACTTGGATGACCTCAGACCTTGAACATCATTAATTTGGTGATAAATTATAAGGGTAACATCATAAGTTAAGAGATAAATACACCATTATGTTCATACTTCAGACCTTAATATAAACACCATCGTCTGACAAAATTATTCAAAGGAGCATTCATCAAAAGAAGCAAAATCCTCTTAAGAGGACGATATAACATGAAGAAGTCAGAATTATAAGTCAAATTATGAAAGAGAATGTTATCAGAGGTTACAAAGTTATAGATGAAAAACAAAAATTGCAAAGCTTCACAAGTTATGGTCTAAGTGTCTGTAGCCACAGAGTTGGTAACCTCGGCCCCATCATTTTGGTCGACATTGGTAACCTCAGCCCCATCATCTTGAGGGTTGACATCCTCAGTCTCTGTAGCTTCAGGTTGGATGGTCTTTGCAGGTGCAGCACCTCCTTCCTCCTCGACCTCTTGTAAGGCCTGAGCAAACTGGGGGTTGGCAAAACCAAGACTAATGAAGTCCGAGGATGTCAAGCTCCCTGACTCCTTTTCTTTTATAGATGCCCATTTACTAGTAGCCTTAACGCCTCTTTCGAGGTATTCAAAGCCGAAGCTGATAAATTGGTCAGAGACCTAGTAGTCGGCCAAGATCTTCTCAGAGGGATCCTCACGGGTAGCTTTTACAGCAGCATCAACTTTTTATTGGAGGACGTCGTCCTTGGCCTTCAGGGCAGAGGTGTGGTCTTCTTAGAGCTTCACTATGTCCTTCTCCCGCTGCTTCAACTTGTTCTCAGACCCCTCCAAGGCGGTCTTCAGACATTCAACCTCAGTGTTCAGAGAGGCTAGCACCTTCTGGGCCTCTTTTCCCTTCTAGATAAGGGGCAATTTCCTCAGAGTCCAGTCAACAAACTGGTGCATTGTAAGGATACCCTACAAATAGAATCAGATATATGAGTTCAGGCATTAATCACATTCAAGGCCGAGGTTACATTTGGAATAGAAAAGTAAAAAGTTTTACTTGAATAGACCTGTGAAGGCAAAACTCGACCAACAGAGGGGTATCCAAGGAACGACAAAAGCGTTTATCAGCATCAGTCATCGCAGAACCGATGGTATCCAATGCCTTCATACTCTAGCCTATCAGGCTATCATCGATTTTCATCTGCTCCAGACGAGAAGTTAATGCTTCATTAGAGGATATTGGTATGGCCTTTAGGGCTTTGCTTTGCCTCTGATTTCTCAGGGGCGGCAGTGGTGGATTTCCTCTTCTTTGTAGCGTCGTCCTTAGAAGTGTCGACGTTCTACTTTGGTGGGGGAAGTGGAGGTGCATTAAGACCTGCTTTCTTCACCAACTTTATGAGGCTTAGGGACGACACCTCCCAGATATCGTCATAAATGCCTTCTGGGCGTTCTGTAAAAAGAAAGGTTTGAGTTAGAAAATCAGAGACATTAAAAAATTAGAGGTACCACTTTTCAAAAATAAACACTTACCCCCCAAGGCCAATCTCAGAGAGATAGTATGGGGTCATTAAATGCTCGTATTTGACCAACTAACCATAGGCCCCCTATTCTTGAAGTCTTTAACCTTTTGTAAGTTGTCCTGGCTCAACCCAGGGTTAGCCTTGGCAACAAGTGACACTTTTCCCACCTCGGGGGTGTCCTCGGATCAGACGAGGAAGAGGAGCCATATGCCCCAAATTCCCATGCCCTTGAGGCAAAGAAGTATCATGGATTCTAGTTGTCGTTCGAGGTCTAGGTAACCAGCAACATCTTCTTGTCAGACTTCCTAGCTAGGAAGTGGTAATAGCTGGGGTGGTTTCTCGCGGAAGACGGGATGTAGCATCCAGTAAAGACCCTAACTGGAAGGTCTGAGTGATGGACTGCCTTCCATAATACAATAGCCCCAATCATCACCCTCCAAGCATTAGGGGATAATTGTGCAGGGTCCAGGTTGCTATGGGACAAGATGGCCCTAATTGTTGGATGGATGGGGAGACGGAATCCTAACTTAAACATCTTCTCGTACAGACAGATCTCCCCATCTCGGCCACTAAAGGCCCTCTCATCTCTCTAAGGTCTGCTAAGTTTGACGGAGGGACCTATGGAATAGAGGTGCCTAAAGGCTAAGAGGTCGTACTCAGTTACAGTACTCTCTATCTCGACTGCCTTCAAGGTGTCAATGTCACTCTCATGACCATCATCCTCATCCCTGGCAACGTCGGCCTGGGCAGGTGTAGGATCACCTTCAGGGAATCTCTGAGAGAACTCAGCCCCTGTGGCGGCCGATAGAAGAATGGCACCAATATGTGGTGGGATTGCCACACTCAGCCCTATAACTTCAACATCAGAAGAAGTACGTGAAATATTGGAACTGTTGTGGGACGAAGCGCGACTTTGGACCTCAGCTTGATCAAGGACCTAATCCTGCCTAATGGAGAAATCCATTGCCTCTTGAAATAAGTCTACAGACATAGGGTCTGGGGTGGATAACTCAGACTCAGCCATGGGAGTAGGCTCTACTGGAACCTATGTTGGCTCAACTAGCTCGACTGGCTCAGGGTATATCACCTTCAGAGGGGGTGAAAAGATAGGTCTGAGAGGGAAGGCCTCTGCCCTATGAGCTTCCTCTTGGGCTCTCTTTATTTGCCTGATTTTTTCTAGGGTCTTCTCTCTAAGAGAAGGGAAATCCTCTAAGAGCTGATACAAAGGTCTGAGCATAAGAGGACGAGACTACACTTGCCCAAAATTTCCACCAAACAAATAACTTGAATCAACCTAATTGAGGATCAAACATGGTTATTTGAAATATTTCTAATCAAGAACAGTCAAGAACAGTCCACCGAAAAACTCATAAGTTCACCAAAAAACCTAAACCACCACCGAAAAATGCATAAAATGAAAAACAAGGCTGAAAATGATGAAGTAGGGTGGAATCAATACGTGTCTGAAGGTGGATTGAAGGAGAGGAAGATCTGAAACTAAAAAAAAAGCCCAAAACCCAACAATGATAGAGCTCTTGAAGAGAGATAGAGAACACAGAAAACTCAGGCAAGAAAATGAGAGAAATGGGGAGGAAAGAGAAGGAAAAGGGTTTAAACCCTTAAAATTTGCTTGCACGCATCCCAAGGCCCATCATTGCCTTGGGAGCCCAAAAGACCATAATCATTACACTTACTAAGAACAAAACCTACTTCAGGAGTTGACACTTGTCAAAGAAATGTTGGTACACAAGGAAAATACATCCTCGGACATGTATGCCCCTAAGTCACCTACTCACATAGGTAACTAAGGGATAGGGGTGATTGATATGCCCAAAGAGTATAAGATAGCTCGAAGGCACTAACCTCGGCCTGGGTGACAACCGAGGTAACAGGGGCTCAAAGCTGATGATCAGTGATCTCGTCCAATATAAGGTTAGCTATAGCCGACGTTACTAGTTACCCCTCCATCGGGAAACATTCGAGGTCTTCGTTATTCATGGGGTCAGTTATCCATCAAGTCGTCCACAGCCGATGTCACCAGTACCACCTCAATTGGGCCTTTGTCGATGTCTGCATGTCATATGAGATCATCTATTCATGGGGTCGACCATAACCGATGTTATAAGTATCACTTCAGAACCAGCAAAAGCTTCATAGGCTCAACCAACTATCATCATATGATCATCTACCTTGGTCGACGCTACACCTCATACCTAATCTTGGTCGCGCATCCTGTCCAAGGTGTTCACCGGACATTGGCCTCAGGCAATACATGGGTCATACTCCACTAACCTCATACTCACCCTAGCCGAGGTTGGTACCAAGCGAGGGCAGCCGAGCACTTACACGCATGAATGTCTTGTTACACGTGGACAAGTCTGTTATAACTGAATTATTCCCAGGGAATATTGAGGTCATCATTACTTAGTTGAGATAAGTCAGGTGTCATCCTTACACTAGATAGATCTTCATGCACATTACATGCTTGGGGGGTACATTACACCCCCTAAGCACTATATATAGAGGTCATCCTCTACCTTGTAAAGGATCCAAAATTACAACCCTAGCTAAAAATCATCACTTTGTAGAGTAGAGAGAGAAATCTTGAGAGATTGTATCAATGGCCATTAGTGCCTTATTTTAGTGATATTACTTACACTCACAGTGGACGTAGGCTAACTTAGGTTGAACCACTTATATATTGGTGTTCATCCTCTTCTCCTCATCTCACTCTCTTATATTTGATATACTCATGTGTTGCCATTGTTATATACCTGTTTGAGCTTGAAAACACCTTACCAGGTGGTGCTAATTTAAGCATCATCATGGAAGATCCAAAGGAGGCAAGAAGACTTCTCTATAAGGCGGTGAGATATGTGCTTGAAGGAGGAAATCTGTTCAAAAGAGGAATTTTAATGTCTTTGCTCATGTGTGTCCATCCTAATGAAGTACTCAACCTCATCAAGGAGGTTTATGAAGAATCATGTGGAGCCCATTCAGTTGGAAGATCATTAGTGAAGCGGGTCACCACCCAAGCTTATTATTGGTCGACTATTAAGGAGGATTATGTCAACTATACCAGGAAGTGTAACATGTGTTAGCGATATGCCATTATACATAGAAGACCTAGGGAAGCATTAGTGTTGATCACATCTCTTTGGACCTTCGCCATGTGGGGAATTGATCTGGTCGACCCATTATCGAAGACGAGATGAAGATTTAAATACTTGGTGGTTATAGTAGATTTTTCATAAAATGGGTTGAAGTTGAGCCACAGGTCAAGATGTCGTAAGAAAAGGTATTCCATTTTAATGGAAAAACATCATATATCGGTATGGGATGTTGTACAAATTCATCACGAACCATGGTACGTGGTTTGATAACAACATATTTAAGGACTATTGCATTTGATTGGGAATAAATAAGTCGCACTTCGCACCTACCCATCCTCATAGCAATGGTCAAAAAAGATCACCAACAGGACCTCTTTTGACAAAATAAAGAAAATTTTGGATGATTCCAAAGGGAACTAGATTAATGAATTGCACATTGTTCTTTGGGCATGCAGGAGCGAGACCCCTTTATATTAGTGTTTGGCATAGAGGCAGTGGTTCTCACTGAGATCATCTTACCTAGCCATAGGTTTCTCAACTTCAATTTGCCCTGGAGTGATTTAATGTGAAGACTTGATTGGGATCTAGTAGAGTAAGTTAGAGAGCACATAGCACTTCAGGTGGCAGCCAACTAATACTAAACAAATCAGTTTTACAATAAAAGGGTGTAGAGGGGGCTTGCAACTCAAGCGTGACATCTTGGTGAGGCAGCTCAGCGTGGCAGCTCAAGCGTGACATCTTGGTGAGGTAGCTCAGCGTGGCAACTCAAGCGTGACATCTTGGTGAGGCAGCTCAGCGTGGAAACTCAAGCGTGACATCTTGGTGAGCGGCTCAGCGTGGCAGCTTGGGGAGGCAGCTCAGCGAGGCAACTTATATTTTAGTTTGTTGTTTTAATCACATTGTACTTTCATTATTGATTTCTGTAAACTTTAACGATTGTAATGACGTAACGATAATAACTGAAGGGTTTGTATGAGGTCAAACGGTACTTGCGAGAGACCAGGCTTGGAAGGGCCTGGGAGAGCTTTTATGCTCTATCGAATGACCTCACCGTGGGAACTTTAGAGGGACCTGGTTTGGAGGATTGAGAAGTAAGGCACCGTTGGGGCTTGTCCTGACCATCTTAGATACACCTGGTAAAACACCGAAGGACCCTAACCGTGGAACCTCAAGTGGAGCAGCTTGGAGTTCCATCGGGCATTGAGTTATGGACCAAACGACCCTCTACTTAATGTCACATCTACTGTGGGTGATGTCACTAGCCATCTAAACGTTGTCAGACATGCACTTGAGTAAACCACTGTGGTATTTGGGGCTGTCAGGCAGTTGGTGAGCCATCTTTGCGACAACAACCCCCTGACACACAGTGGATAGGCAAAAGGCATGTCTTGGCATTTAATGTTTATGACATGGAGACAACTAGTGCATCAGGCATTTAATGATGTGACATAAAGTATGAGGGATGTCTTTCATAGTCTTTAATGACTGAGTTGCCTCGGGGGTGGTGTGGGGGGCTATTTAAGGACCCCAACCACCTTTGAGGAGGGGATCCTGTTTTAGGAGAATTAAAAAGAGTTATTGCAAACTAGAGAGCTCATTGACTCACCATTGTCATTTATTACGAAGCTTTTAATATTAGACAGAGATTCTTGAGGGTGTTTGTTGTGTTTCTACCTGCCTATCAGGGTGTATCTAGGGTGCTTACTTCTCCCTCCCTCTAGCTAAGCCACTTCTAAAGGTCCATTAGCATGACCTGAGTTATACACGAGAGATTTGAGAGTTTAAACTGAGTTCATCTTCATTGAGTTTGTGTGTATATTTCCTATAATTAGTCTAGGGTTTTGGCTAATTTAACTTGTGATTACTCAATAGGGGTTACGCCTCCATATATATAATCTAAAGTACCCTCTTACATTTGGCGACTCTGCTGGGGAGGCATCCTTCTAGAGAAGGAGTATGGCGCAGGATAACGCTACTAGAAGACTCAATTTCGATGACATACAACATAATGAAGAACAGGCTGCGAGGGAGCAGGAGGCCCTAAGAGATGGGGCTCCTCGAGGAGAGGTACCGCTGGCTCCAATAACGATAGGCGTCCCAGGGGCTGCACAACCTTCCACGAGCGTAGGGCTGGGACCTGCCCAGATGGCGCTCCTCATGAGCAAATTTTATGAGTTTTTGAAAACCCCAGTAGCTTCCACTATGCTGGGAGGATTGGAGACTAATGCCTTCGTGACACCAGAAGTGGCCCCAGGGGCCCCACCAGGGGCAGGCATTACAGGAGCGGTACCAGCAAGTGTACCCTCTGTTATGAATCCCACTGTGGGCGGCTCAGGAGTTTCAACGGCACAACCGATAACGTTTGCTCCGGTTCCAACGAGCGCTCAACCGTCTGCTCCATTGCAGATGGCCCCAGTAGCCTCGCCTTTGGAAGAGATGAGAAAAGAGATGCAGAAGGAGATGCTGAAGTTCATGCAGTCTTCCTCGCAGGCCGTGGGCGAGGTGGCTTCGGTCTACGATGACTTTCGAACACCTTACCCCCAGGAGTACAACGACGAACCCTACCCGAAGGACTATATTCCCCCTACCTTTAAAAAATACTCAGGGAAGGGTGGGAACCCGAAGGAACACATTAAGCGTTTCGTTGAACACTTGGGGGCGCATTGCAATGACAAAAAGCTTAGGCTGAGGGAGTTTTACAAATCCCTGACTGATAAAGCCTACACTTGGTACTCTCACCTGCCTCCCAATAGTGTCTCCACGTGGGAAGAGATGCACGTGTTGTTTGTCCGAAAGTTCTTCTTGGCAGAAGATGAGTTCACCCTAACCCAACTTGGCAGGGAGAGGCAAAGGCCAGGGGAGGAGTTAGTGGCCTATATCCGAAGGTTTAGGGAAAGGTCCCTCGACGTGAGGGAAGAAGCTAAGGAGGCCAGGTTACTACAAATTTGCGCTGAGGGATTACTTCCTGAGTATATCTGTCACCTGATCAATGAGACACGCGAGGGAACTTTTTCAGCTTTCTTAAAATCTTCAAGAAACATATCGTTGGTGGTGCGACCTAGCCCGGTAGTAGCCCCCATGATGTTCAGACAGACGATACAACCCATCGGGGGAAGGTCTCAGGACCCACGGGTAGGATATGTCGAGAGAGAAGATGGTGGCAAGGCTCAGAGGAAGGACAACAAAAGAAAGTTCGGAAGGGATAGATAAGACCCACCACCGTTGCCTTGTACGGTGGAGGAGGCTATGAGTTGCTATAACGCAATGGTCCAAGGCGGAACGGTGTACGAGCCAAAAGGCGTCCCGGTGGAGGAGCCCGACGCGGCAACTAGGGCCAATCCCAAATATTGTCAGGTTCATCGAAAGGTCCAGCATCCAACAGAAAGCTGCTTCACGCTGCGAAGAATCATAGACAAGTACGTAAAGGCGGGAACGCTGCAAATCCCCCCATAAAACGTTAACAATAACCCGCTCCCGGCGCATGGGGCCAATGTTGTGACGGCCTACGATAAGGAGGCAGAGCGAGAGGGGAGAGGGGCAACGATGGAGTTCGATAAAGCACTGGAGTATTGCACTAGGGGAATGGCTAATGTAGTTCTGGCATATGATGAAGCAAGTGCTAGGGACGTAGAAGACGCCTATAGCGTTGAGGGCGAGGAAACGGATCCAGTCATAGAATATAGCGCAGTGTCAAAATCCCCAAAGTTCGCTTGGTTCTTCGATCAAGTGGGGATACCAAAGGAGAGCAGACTGGAAATAACTCGGGCGATCCTTGACATCGCGAAGAAGGACGCGGTTCCCTCGCTGAAATGGAGGGGACCCATGGCGAGGCTGGTGAAAAAGTTCCTATCAGAGGTGACCTTCAGCGATGCAGATAGAGCTGTAAGGTTCCCTCATAACAGGCCCTTGTATGTGACGGCCAGTATCAACGGGGTTAGTTTTGCAAGAACGCTTATGGATGGGGGCGCTTCCATCAACATTATGCCGATCAACTCCTTCCACGTAGCTGATATCCCAGAAGAAAGGTTGGTCTCCATGCCTCTGGTAATCTCAGGGTATGACAACCAATCTTCCAAATCCAATGGGTATGTGAATGTGGGAATTGTAATGGGAAATCTAAGTTCCCACATCAAGTTCCATGTAATAGAAAGTGCAACTTCCTATCATTTACTAATAGGAAGAGTATGGATGCACAATCAAGGTTTAGTTCCTTCAACATATCATCAATGCGCCAAGGCGAATGTCAAAGGAACAGAAGTGACCATTAGGGCTACAAAAAGGCCTTTTGCTATCGAGGAAGCTCACTTTGTAGATGCGGCCTTTTATACGGAGTTGGAGGAGGATGCTCGAGTCCTAACGAGAAGAATGGAGGGGGCATGGGTTCCCTCGATCAGAGATAGAATGGGGCCTCTGAACGAGCAAGGCAAAGAAGCCGCGAGTAACGAAGGGGTGAGGGCCGAAGAAACCCATCAGGTGATCCCTCGACCCCAAGGTACCACGAGCAGCTCAAAAACAAAGTACGACTTAGAATGGATCCTGTGGAGCATGAGGTCCAATGGCAAAGTGTGCTGAGTCGCTTTTCAGGTGGAAGAATCGCTGAGGCTTCGAGAGAAAGAAAGAGGAAGGACGTGGCAACAGTTACCAACAGACAATGCAAGAAGGTGGTCACTGAAGAGGGGAAGGTGATATACCGTTTATAACGATGTGAGCGGGCGGCCGAAGAAACCGAGGATGGGGCTGACCCGTTATATGAGTGCTTCTTGGTAGATCAACAGGGACAGTGTATAGTGATAGACAACTCCAACATACAGGAGTTCGTGGAGGAGGTCGCCGAAGAACCAGACTACATGGCAAATCAACCGAAGCCCCAGGCACAAGAGTTGGAGCAGTTGAACCTGGCAGGAGAAGGGGAAGACCCAAGGCCCATTTTCATCGTGAAGGATCTCGGTAAGGAGAAACGAGAAGCCTTGGTTGGGCTAATCCGGGAGTTCATAGATGTCTTTGCATGGAAGTATACCGAAATGGAAGGGCTTGATGAGGAAGTGAGCTGCCACAAGCTAAACGTGATGCCTTCAGCCATCCCGGTAAAGCAGGAAACAAGGACTTATAAACCTGAGTTGGACTTGAAGATTAAGGAAGAGGTTCAGCATTTGTTGGCAGCAGGATTCATCAAACCAATACAGCATCCCCTTTGGCTATCTAGCATTATGCCAGTAGGAAAAAAGGACAAGAATCGAATAAGGATCTGTGTGGATTTTAGAGATTTGAACAGGGCTTGCCCCAAAGATGAGTTCCCTCTACCCTCCATTGATAGCTTGATAGACGCCACGGGTGGGCATGAGATGTATAGCTTCATGGATGGGTACGTAGGGTACAACCAGATCAAGATGGACCCCGTGGACGCAGAGAAAACGGCATTCAGAACCCCGTTGGGCAATTTCATGTACAAAGTAATGCCGTTTGGACTTAAGAACGCGGGAGCTACTTATCAAAGAACAATGATGGCCATTTTTCACGATTTCTTCAACAAATTTGTAGAATTCTATGTGGATGATTTGGTCATCAAATCGAAGAAGGAGGAGTCCCACCTAAACGACTTAAAGAAGGTGTTTACTCGATGTAGGAAGTATAAATTAAGGATGAACCCATTGAAGTGCGTCTTCGGAGTAACATGTGGGAAGTTTCTAGGCTTTGTGGTTGATCGACAAGGGGTGCAGATGGACCAGGATAAACAACGCGCGATCTTAGAAATGCCGTGCCCAAGAACGGCGAAAGAGCTGAAAAGTTTCCTCGGTAAAGTCTCCTACCTTAGAAGATTTGTACCAGGATTGGCCGAGGTAACACACCCGTTGATGCAGCTGCTGCGAAAGAACACAAAGTTCAGGTGGGAAAAGGATCACCAGGAGTCTCTCGATGAGTTGAAGAAGCTGCTCGTTTCACCACAAATCATGGTTCCTCCACAGGCAGGAGTACCGTTGCAGCTGTACCTCACCTCCACTGCAAGGTCCGTTGGAGCTTTGCTGGCGCAAGAGATTGACGGGCAAGAACGGCCAGTATATTACCTCAGCAGGATCATACATGGGCCAGAGATTAGATATAGCAGCCTAGAAAGGCATTGTTTGGCCTTAGTCTTTGTAGCACAAAAACTTAGACATTATATGCTGTCTTTTACAATTCACATTGTAACTAGATGTGATCCTATTAAGTATTTGTTGGCTAGAACTATCTTGATTGGCAGGGCAGCTAGGTGGTTCATTATTCTCTCCGAATATGATTTAAAGTGTGTGGTTCCTCGTGCTATCAAGAGCCAGGCGTATGCTGGTCTATTGGCAATCTTTCCATCGGGAACGTTTGAACCACCTAAAGAAAACGTTCCGGGAGACGACTTACAAGCCAACTATCTGGATACAACCGATGAGGAACGGACGATGCAGTTCGATGGGTCTTCGGCTGAAAAAAAAGGAGGGGCAGGGGTCATCCTTTCAAAAGGAATGGAGGAAATTTGCCTTTCCTACAAACTAGATTTCCCTTGCTCCAATAACGAAGCAGAATACGAAGCGTTGGTACTAGGGTTACTGGAGGCTCTTCGAAGGGGAATTCATTCACTCTGCATCAAGGGTGACTCGAACTTAGTAATTCAGCAGGTTAATGGAGAATATGCATTGAAGCACATGAGTTTGGCACCGTACAGAACGATCATTCAAAAGTTCCTCAGCCAGTTCCATCGGACAAAAATCAGAAGACATCCCAGAACGATGAACCGACATCCAGACGCTTATGCCACTATTGCTCAAAAGATGGTCATGAGGAGCGATACGACTATCATTACGATCCAACGAAGAACAGCTCCTTCGGTGGTGCAGTCAATACTACCGATGGAGGGAGACACGGATTAGAGAAGAGACATTAAGAAGCAACTGGAGTCTGGCGAGGGGGCGATGCGGCTAGGAGAGTTGGCCCAATATTTTACATGCCAGGGAAATCTCTATTTCAGAAATACAGGAGGATGGTTGTCAAGATGCGTCAGCCCCGAGGAGGCCGAGAAAATATTGAGGAAAACGCATGAGGAGCATTGCGAGACGACTGAGATACCTCTATATAGGAGAATTCAAAGGGAGGGGTATTTCTGGCCTAAAATGAAGCAGGATGCGGCAGAGCTACAACGGAAATGCAACAAGTGTGAACTATTCCTTGAAGCAGCTGAGTGCCATTTTATTGAAGCCCAAATGGACTGGAGGCAGCCCTACATCGACTTCATTCTGGAGGTGGTTGTCCCAATGGAGAAAATAGATGCAATGGATCTAAGGCGAAGGGCTCCAAGGTTCTACGTCCAGGAGGGGCAGCTTTATCGAAAGGGGTACTTTAACAGGCCCTTGCGATGTGTCACAAAGGAAGAAGCAGCGGAGGTCCTCAAACAAGCGCACGATCCAGCACACATAGGAGGGGCTAAGTTGTATGATCAGTTGATGACGTTGGGGTATTATTGGCCAACGATGGAAAAAGACTCTGCTGAGTTCGTTCGAAAATGCAAAGCTTGCCAACTTCATGGAAATATGATCCACGCCCCATCGGTGGACTTACACTCTCTGTCAACACCCTATCCATTTCATACTTGGGCGTTTGACCTAGTAGGGGAAATACACCCTTCTTCGAGAGGCAAGATATGGATACTGGTAGCAACGGAGTGTTTTACAAAATGGGCCGAGGCAATACCACTCAAACGGGCAACGGCTGGGGTGGTGAGCAACTTCATCAAAGAATACATCATTTGCCGTTTTGGGATCCCAAAAGTAATTCTCTCAGATAATGGGACCCCCTTCGTCAATTCTGAAGTAACAATGCTCACGGACAAATAATCCATTGTTCATCACACTTCAACGGTGGCATACCCAAAGGGAAATGGTCAGGCCGAAGCAACTAACAAAACCCTGATTAATATTTTGGCCAAAATGATGGAAGACTTTCCAGGGGCGTGGGATGACAAGATACCAGCTGTCTTGTGGGCCTATCGAACAACCAAGCGAAAACCCACACGATACACGCCGTTCTCTCTTGTCTATGGGGCTGAGGCAATCCTCCCAGTAGAATTGGAAGTCCCCTCTGCCCGTTATGCCTTGAGAAGTAGCATGCTCCCTCATAGTAGACATATACAGCTGGAAGCGTTGGATGAGCACAGAGATAACTCGATGCAACACTTTCAAATATATACGAAACAACTCTCCAGAGCATATGACAACTTGGTGAGACCAAGGAAGTTCGTGGAAGGAGATCTCGTATTAAAAGCGGCAGTAAAACACATCAAGGGACTTCCTCTACCAAAGTTCGCAGCCAACTGGGAGGGACCTTTCGTTGTGAAGGAAGCGCAAGACTCAGGTTATTGCTTAATTTCGAAGATAGAAGAAGACAGGCCATTTAAGATTAACAATAAGTGGCTGAAGATTTATCATGTGTAAAATAACCAAGTTTGAGCTGAGGTTATATCGTTATAAATATACAAGTTTTGGGTGACATTTTTCTTAGAATAAAGAATTGCAGAAACACAAAACTCTATAGCACACAACAACAGTCACAACACATGAAGGGATTGAAAAGTATGCATTCTTCATTCATAAACAATAGAGTATTACAAAATTTCCTTTGGAAGCTATTTCCCAAGAATTACATAGAGAAAAAGAAATAAAAGATCTGTACACAAGAGGTAACTACCCTAAAAGAAAAGATAAATCCGAGGAAGAGAAAAAATCTCTAGGCAGGCCCGAAGAAGCTGCTGTGAAGGAACGTTGGGCGTTAATGGAAACCTCCAGCCTCGTTTGCACTTGCGTACGTTCGATCAGGAGTCTCTCACGCTTCAGTTTGGCCAGGCACAAAGCTTCTTCGGCATCCTTCACCTCTTGTTCCACCGCTTCCAAAAGAGGGGCCAATACGACCAACCTAGCCTCCTCAGCTTGCTGGTCCTCTTAGTGCTTGCGCAATACCTCCCTCTGGCTGATCAGTTGCTGGTTTATCAAGGTCTTTAGATACATAGCAAGCCAGTCAAAACGGAAACCATCACGTCCCAACTCCTTCAGGAAACCTAGAAATTGGTTGAGAAGGGATCTGGTAACACTGGCAGTGGAGGTACTCACAATTTCAGCAACAACGATCGTCATGCCTTGCAGTCTGAGACTCATCACATGAATATTTGAACGCAGGCAATCCGGTGTGAAGGTCTTAGGATGGCGATCCACCAGTTGTTCAATCACCAGGCGATGGTTGACGGGCATTTGAGGAGACTGCCGAAGCACCATGAGGCAGAAAGAGTGAGGAGCTAGGTTGGGAAGAGGCAATTCACACCCAGATTCACTCTCGGCTGCAGCACCAGTCGTAGAACCTTGATCATCATGAATAGAATTTTCCGAAGCATCAGGTTCTCGAAAGGGCGAGCCTACAGGTGAGAGGACTGGGGGCGAATCTTCCCGAGCAACCTGAAAAGAAAAGGCCAAACTTAACAAGTGTTTTCGTTGTTAAGTCACCGTTATAAGGTGGAGTTTGTGATAATAAAACTTAACAAATGTTTTCGTTGTTAAGTCACCGTTATAAGGTGGAGTTTGTGAAAAAAAACTTAACAAGTGTTTTCGTTGTTAACTCACCGTTATAAGGTGGAGTGTGTGAAAAAAAAAACTTAACAAGTGTTTTCGTTGTTAAGTCACCGTTATAAGGTGCAGTTTGTGATAATAAAACTTAACAAGTGTTTTTGTTGTTAAGTCACCGTTATAAGGTGGAGTTTGTGAAAAAAAACTTAACAAGTGTTTTCGTTGTTAAGTCACCGTTATAAGGTGGAGTTTGTAAAAAAAAAAAAACTTAACAAGTGTTTTCGTTGTTAAGTCACCGTTATAAGGTGCAGTTTGTGAAAAAAAAACATAACAAGTGTTTGCGTTGTTAAGTCACCGTTATAAGGTGGAGTTTGTGGAAAAAAAAAACTTAACAAGTGTTTTCGTTGTTAAGTCACCGTTATAAGGTGGAGTTTGTGAAAAAACAAAACAAAACTTAACAAGTGTTTTCATTGTTAAAGTCACCGTTACAAGGAAGAGCTTAAGAACAATCTTACATAAAATCATAAGATGGAGATAATGGAAAACCTTAACGAAAGACAGCAAGGAAAATATACCTCAGTCACAACGGGAGCAGTTGAGGCAGCCACAGGGACAGGAACCGTTGGGGGAGCGATTATTGCCTCAGATGGTATAACGGGGTCCCTTGGCGCAGAAGCCTCCACGCTTGTCCAAACAGGATCACCCGTATAGGGCACAAGGGCCAGCATATTGGGATCATCATGAGAAGACACGGGGCCCTCAAACAAAGCCACGTCAGGAGGAGGTGTAAACACACCAACCTGGGCCCTCACTATGGGAGTTGGTGCAAGATCAGGAGACAACTGTGCACAAAGCCAAGTGTTAGAAAAGAAGAATGGGCACATAAATTATGAAGAAATATCTTGACGTGTTACTTACCTCGGTTAGGGTGCTAAACAAAGGAATGACAGGCGGGGGCCTTAGCAGCACCGTTGGAAGAAGAATGCTCGCCAACAACGAGGACACTTCCACCTGGGATACCCAATACATATCACAATTCAGTAAGCCAAATACGAAAAGAGTATGACCGAAAGGACTACAACAAACAAATTATAGATCACATCATACCTCGGGCTCATTCTCTACCACAAGTACAATGGGCAGAGGAACCTCAGGTGAGGCCTGTGACTCGGAAGGGACAAAGGAGGTTATCTCGGGATGTGCCACTTCGGGCAAGATTACCACTTCCGGCGAGGAATCACTTGCACGATCAACGTCATCACATCCCACAAAAGCTTCCCTCGCACGTTGGCTGGGTCCACGGCGAGAATACGTGAGCCCCGTCATGGGGGAACGGGGAGGACTTACATCGGTATGAGGTGCACTGAAGCGTCCCCCCACAAAACGGCTCACGGGAGGACTGGAAGGGTCTGGGTTTTCTATTTCAACCCCCTGCAAAACAGTTGTCAAAGAAAGGGGGGAGGGATAAGTATACACACAAGCAAAGACAGTCATCCTCAAGCAAAAAAAGGAGATAATAATTAAGTCAGTCATATATACCTCCGATTCAGAAGGAGAACGGGAGGGCACAACCACGGGCAAAGTGGGAGGAGTGGCAGCAATTGAGGGGGCAGGGGTGGATTGCACCTCAGGGGTCAGGTGTACTTCAGGAGTCCGTTTCTTCTGGGACTTGGTGCCCAGAGTCTTCTTCCTCAAGCTAGCTGCACCAATGCCGACCCCTTGAGGAACCCTGGAACTTTTCCTCTTTTTGGCCGTTGGCTCTGAAGGACCCACCACCACCGTGGGGAAAGCAACGGAGGAAGGGACAACGACTGCATGCCGTTGATACTCAGCATTTATTCGGTCCAGTTCTGCCTGGGCCTCCCTCCTCACACGCTCAGCCATCTCAACGGGCATGGGAGGAGGAACGGAGGCTATGGGAAGAGCTGCCACGGGAGTTTGGGGCCTCGACTTCGATTTCGATGTCCCACTCTTGGCCGTCCTTGCTTTCTTAGCAAGAGGTTGAGAAGCCTCCTCATCGGTAGTAGCTGCAGCAGAGGGGGCAGCCTTCTTTGCAGCATCAGTTTTTGACTTAGGCGTGGCAACTGGGACCATGGCACAAAGTGGGGGAAGCTCGTTGGGAGGTGCTTTGTGGGTTGAACTTAGAGGGAACTCTATCCCAAGCACAGAGTTGCCCTTTATCCCCAACTCTAGGGCAGAAAATGAGCAAACATGAGGGTACACTGGCTCTTGCTCGATGAACTTAGCAATTTTAGCTAGTTGTCTTGGCCAATATTTGGTGGCAAAAAGAGGGGTCACATCCCCACGCCTAGTAATACTAGGAACGGTGACACGCCCAGCCATTGCTGAGGATATCCCCCACGCAGCAGTTGAAGAAAATAACGAACACGCCTCGCCAAAGGAGACTTTGGGGTTTGATGATTGGAAAACTGGACGTGGCACCCCCTAGTCAAACCCAAACTGACGGCTGCATCGGTTGGGGTTATAATGCTCGCTCGAGTATCCCCACTCGGTGTAGGAGGGCAGATATCCAGGAGAAAGAAGAAGAACTACGGCCAGCGAGGGGTCCTCGATGTCAGGAGAGGGATCCCGTATCATTCTGGCATCAAGATGAAAAAACTTACAAGTGTGGAAAAAGGCATCTTCTTGATAAGGCCTCATAACGAAGCTCTCAAAACGATCAGTCACTGAAATCAACTCCTTTCGGCTTTGCCTCTTATGGTAAATAAAGGACCGAGGAGGCAGAATCGATTCAGCCGAAGGAGGTCTGTTGGACTTGGCCGCTACGGCAGGAAAGCGGAAGTAAAGAAAGCTAGTCAGAAGCACACTATTGGCAAAATTGGCCAAGTTATAATGACCAATGGAGCGTTCCATGTCGAATAAAGTCCTGTCCAACCAGGTGTACAAGGATCCCAAGGCAATTGCAGCCAGGGGAAGCTTTATGCCTCGAGCTAGGCGAAGGGACAGGTTGATGAGGTCTCTTCGGGGCTGATCGTTAGGCTTGCCCGTCAAAAGGAAACGGGACAATATCACAAGAATGTAAGCAGGAAGCTCTAACGATGTACCTTGACCAGGGGCAGTTGATGAAGAGCTGCCTTCGCTGGAACCCTGGAAGAAATAGTTGATCAGGGGAGAAAAAGTAGCTTTGTTGGAAGAGCCGATGCAGCTTCGGCATATACGATCCAACTCCGAACGATCCACGGTCTCTTGAGCATCAAGAGCTTCATCGGTGTAAGGCTCATGGCCTGTTGCATCGAGGCCCAAGAGCTCACACACATCCTCCAGAGTTATGGTAAACTCACCCCAGGCAGCAATGAACGTATGAGTATCCACGTTCCATCGAGAGATCAAGACAGGAAGGGCAGAATTGTTCTTTGAGATGGTGAACTCACCAAACCATTTAGCCCGTTGCAGTCCAATCTTGGTAAGAATATCAGCATAGGAACTCTGCATGTGAGAGTTCCAGGCAGCAAAGTGGGCGGGGGATCCCCCGGGTGCTTCGAAATCAATATGGGACCATGGAAAGTCCCCTCGCTCTAAGTGAAATCTCAGAGTTCCTTCTGGGGGAAAAAATCCCCACTTAGACACCTCTTCGTCTTCATCACCCAGCAAGAGGGCGTCAAACTTGGAGGAAAAGCAAACAGCCTTACAGGCAACAGCAAAGCCATCACCCTCCCCAAAAATGGGAGAGCGACGGTAAAATCTCAGCTGTTCTTGGCGAGCAGCACCCTGGGCGGAGGCAGCAGTGGTGGTGGCAGACGGAACACTGGTGGCAGAAATGGTGGGGTTGCTTGAAGACGCCATGGCAGAAATGGTGCTTGAAGCCGTAACAAAGAAAGTTTTGAGAGAAAAGGGATTGAAGGCAACAATGGAGACGGACGATCACAAGTAGTGTTATAGCTCTCTGCAACAATGGCGTATCTATCTCTCTCTCTCTTTATAAGAACAGAAGCGATAGTCTGAGGAAAGAAGATAACAATGAAGTAAGGAAATAAGTGAAGAAGAAAGAAGAAGTAGAAACAGACTCTTTAGGCCCACGTGGTTAAGGTTCAAAGTATTTTGAAAAATGGCTGTTGAGACTTTCGAGTCTGGCGTTTAGATTTTCCCACCCTCGCACGTGCACGGCCGCCTGTAATCATTTCACAAGAACACGTGGCACTTCGGGAAGTGCTGCGACAGTTGAAAGGACAGCGCACGTCATTAATGAAATGACGCATAGAGAACATGAAGCGTTGCCTTCTTCAGCAAGCTTGAGTTTTTGGCGCCAATCTTTTTGTCAGACTTATCTAACAAGGCCCCAACGAAGAAGATGTTCCAAACGGTTACACAAAGAAAACTCCATCAAGTTGAGTCATTTCGTGCAGACATTTCTTGTCCCAACAAATCTCTCCACGAGGGGGCAAATGTAGAGGGGGCTTGCAACTCAAGCGTGACATCTTGGTGAGGCACCTCAGCGTGGCAGCTCAAGCGTGACATCTTGGTGAGGCAGCTCAGCGTGGCAGCTCAAGCATGACTTCTTGGTGAGGCAGCTCAGCGTGGCAACTCAAGCGTGACATCTTGGTGAGGCAGCTCAGCGTGGCAACTCAAGCGTGACATCTTGGTGAGCAGCTCAGCGTGGCAGCTTGGGGAGGCAGCTCAGCGAGGCAACTTATATTTTAGTTTGTTGTTTTAATCACATTGTACTTTCATTATTGATTTCTGTAAACTTTAACGATTGTAATGACGTAACGATAATAACTGAAGGGTTTGTATGAGGTCAAACGGTACTTGCGAGAGACCAGGCTTGGCAGGGCCTGGGAGAGCTTTCATGCTCTATCGAATGACCTCACCGTGGGAACTTTAGAGGGTTCTAGTTTGGAGGATTGAGAAGTAAGGCACCGTTGGGGCTTGTCCTGACCATCTTAGATACACCTGGTAAAACACCGAAGGACCCTGACCGTGGAACCTCAAGTGGAGCAGCTTGGAGTTCCATCGGGCATTGAGTTATGGACCAAACGACCCTCTACTTAATGTCACATCTACTGTGGGTGATGTCACTAGCCATCTAAACGTTGTCAGACATGCACTTGAGTAAACCACTGTGGTATTTGGGGCTGTCAGGCAGTTGGTGAGCCACCTCTGCGACAACAACCCCCTGACACACAGTGGATAGGCAAAAGGCATGTCTTGGCATTTAATGTTTATGACATGGAGACAACTAGTGCATCAGGCATTTAATGTTGTGACATAAAGTATGAGGGATGTCTTTCATAGTCTTTAATGACTGAGTTGCCTCGGGGGTGGTGTGGGGGGCTATTTAAGGACCCCAACCACCTTTGAGGAGGGGATCCTGTTTTAGGAGAATTAAAAAGAGTTATTGCAAACTAGAGAGCTCATTGACTCACCATTGTCATTTATTACGAAGCTTTTAATATTAGACAGAGATTCTTGAGGGTGTTTGGTGTGTTTCTACCTGCCTATCAGGGTGTATCTAGGGTGCTTACTTCTCCCTCCCTCTAGCTAAGCCACTTCTAAAGGTCCATTAGCATGACCTGAGTTATACACGAGAGATTTGAGAGTTTAAACTGAGTTCATCTTCATTGAGTTTGTGTGTACATTTCCTATAATTAGTCTAGGGTTTTGGCTAATTTAACTTGTGATTACCATACTCAATAGGGGTTACGCCTCCATATATATAATCTAAAGTATCCTCTTACAAAGGGTAAATCCAGGAACTTTATGGAGGGGGATTATGTGTTGAAGAAGATTACCTAAAAGGGGAATAGGCTAAAACCTAATTGGAATAGCCCATAAAAAAAAATTGTATAGTTGAGTAAACTGGGATTTGTCATATTGATTCTTTAGAGGGTGAGTCATTTAAGAATCCAAGGAGTGTAGAACACTTGAAGTGGTATTATCAGTAGTGATGAGCATATTTGAGTTTAGAAAAACAGAATACTATGTAAAAGGTTATCATTTCTTTGTAATCAATCTTCAACAATCAATGAGAATCAGTAATTCTTCCTCAACATCTATTTTCATTTCAAGTTTTCATCACTTAATCAATGCATAGTTCGTCGGTATGAGATATGTGCAAGAAGCCCAAGCCAAAGACATATCAAAGTCAAGCATATCAGAATGACTAAATTATAAACCACACTTCATGAATGACCTCGTCTTGGGAGGTCACGATCACGAAGTTTAGGAAAATGTAGGAAATCAATGTAGTCAAATGGTCAGGTCGATAAGGCCTGACACAACTGGCTAATTCAAGGATAAATCTTAGTACATTTGGCCGACTCTGGAAACCAATGCTGACACATGGTCAGGACAATAAGATCCATCCATACGACCAGTAATATGTGACAAGTAATGGCAGATCCTAAGTCAGGATAACTTAGGTTCGTTCACCTGGTATCCAGCAAGTTAGGTTAGGTCAATAGAATTTGACCCCTAAACCATACAACTAAACTACTGGAAGACACTATCTTTTAAATCTAATGAATCAGGTCAAGTTGACAAGATCCAACTATACGACCACAAATACTAGCAAGCTGACTAGCTCTGACCACATCAACTTGTAAAAATATTTCGCAAAAACACTTTTATTTCAGGTAAAGACTAATAGCATGGCCGAGAAAAATGACTTGCAGAAAATCAAATACAATGAAAAATTACATGCATGCAGACAACAAGTTCAATAATATTTGTCTTCAAATTTTTTAAACAGTGAAAATGATTAGATGTTCGGTGCAGACATTATTCAAAATGAGAAATAGGATAAGTTATAAGTCAAAAATGGCTTCACAAAAAATTAACAGCATGAGAAGATCAAGTTCCATGAGTCTCTTATTTAGTAAGAGGATAATTTCAGATGTTTTCATTAGTAACTTCAACTATATGAGGGCCTTGGGGAACCTCCTCAACATTCACCTCAGCAGCCTCAAGTGTAATGATAATTGGATCAACAACAGCAATATCTTGATCAGTCTCACCAGTAGGTTGATCTTCATCAACTGGCTCATCCTCCTTCATTCCTTCTGCCTCAGATTCAAAGGCCCTAACATCATCATCATCGCCCTCCTGCTTTTTGACAGCATCTGCTATTTTGAGGTAATGTTCCATTATCCTCTTATTTAACTCGTCGCAACCCTCCATGAAGAAATCACGATTTTATTGTTATAGTCACCAGATGCTTTATACTTATTATCCCCATTATTTTTAGTTTAGGGCCTCATTGGCTTTGATCAACTCTTCATTAACCTTTTTAAGGACCCCCTTAAAGATATTAAGACCTCCTCAAAGATTTTAAGCTTTATATTGTCAGTGCTAAGATGGTCCTTAAAATTTTTATTCTTATCTCTAACCATGATAAAAGCAAAACTTTTCTCGACCAGCTAGTTCTCTCTCTGTTAGATCTCATTATCAGTCTTTTATAACTCGTCGATTAACTATTTAAGCTTTTCCTTCAACTTGTTGCTCTGTCTAGTGAGCTCAATAATGATATCAGTATGCTCCTTATAGGCATGATGATTGGACATAGCCTTTTCTCGGAGAACAGTGACACATATTCCTCCCTGAAGGAAATGACAAGGAGGTCAGAAAAGAGTAAAACAACTCAGCGAGGGAAAATAAAAACAGAGCATACAAAGAACTTATGATGTAGACCCTATGGTGATGAAGCATCTAGAGGGTATCAGCATCTAGACTCTTGAAAAATTTGAAATTCAAATTGTTCCCAGGCTAACCGAGCACATCCATGGCGTTACCCAATAAGTGGAAGAGAGAGTCCTTATCTCTCTTAGTCTGATTGGTAGTCACAACGTGCTCAAGTTCAAACAAAAATGGCTCTACTAAATGGTAACAACTATAGGACCCAAATTTTCAAGCATATCTACGAGGAGGTTGCATGCTAATCTAGGTGCTCTACAAAATAGAACATGTTATCCTCGTCACTTCCATTCTTCGACATATGTTCTCACCTTGGGTAGTGGAGTCCTCTAACGGCCTGTTATCACCAATAGTTGGTCGATCATCAATAGTAAAAACTTTCCCCTTGTATTTGACCTTTGCAATAGTGGCATCAGCTTCGGCCTTTTTCTTAGTCTCGACCTAAGCTCTCTTTTGAGCATCGACTTTCTTCTTGTCCTTAGCCTCAGCATTCTCTTTTCTCTTATCTTTTGCTTCAAGTTTCTTCCGATGAGAAGTCTTCAGTGCACAATGATACCACAAGAAGTCTCAACACGAAACACTAAGGATGTGGGAGTAGAAGATAGGCAAAAGTTTTATAACTAGCCACGGTGCAATGAAAGATGACCTAATATAGTTGGCAAGGTTCATTACCTTCTTTGACCTTGACCTCTTGATCGGCCTCAGCATCAACCTCGGTAACAAATGTTATTAAATTTTATCTTGGGTCAACACCTCCTAGAGGAGTGCATTATCCATGTTTAATTAACTTCTCAATGAAGAAGAGAACTTAAAACTTATAAGGGTTGTTTGTATAATTTCTCTCCCAAAGATGTTCAATATTTGAGGTAATCTAGGAGCCCTCTTCTCTAGAAAAAGGTTGAATAAAAGGGTTAGCATAGACCACAGTAAATGGAGATAAAAATCAAATAGAGAAAAAGCATATACCCGTCTAGTTAGGCCCACACCAATTGTGGGGGATAGGGTCAGTCCAATCCCTCTCATATGAACAGAACTCCTAATTATTCTTTAAGAACACGTATTCGTTCTTCCAACTGTGATTGCTCATCTGAGAAACCTTTACCACCTTTAGTATGATTTTATAGGCATCAAATATTAATAGCCTAGGGGCTTGGAGTTATCTTTTATTCCATAGAAGAACCTAACAACATCCTCAGTAAGGTTAAAACTAGTATGAGCTTGCCAGTACACCATTGACCCTAGTCTTGTTCGGTACGCGTTTGGGGCAAGTTGGGTGAGAGTCACCCCATAACCCATTAAGATCGACCCTATAATGGGGTGTAATGGTAGATGAACTCTGACCTAGAGAGCTCATTGAGGAAAATAAATCTCATCGGTACCACGTCGATAATTAACTCGCTCATCACAATCTGGAAGCCTCATTGTGATACTAATGGGGATGGTATATGAATATCCGAGGTCATCCAACTCATACTCGATGATGTCATAGACATGGTATTAGGCCTCAGTATTGGCTGGATTATAGAAATCAGAAGAAATAATGGAATTACTCTCCTCAGTTTGAAGTACAACGACAAGGGAGGTAGAGTGCCTATGTCTATCAGACATGACCCTTTCAGTTGAAGCCTATATATATATCGAAAACCATATTTGTTAAATTTCTACCAGTAGGTTAATGGTTGACCTCTTCAATATTAGGGGGGCCTATGAGCTCGGACTCCTATGCTCCATATCTGAGGGTTGTGGAGCAAACCTAATTGAAGACCGAGCTTAAGGAATAAACCTAGGGTGAGAAGGGATATCCTGAGGATGAATAATCATAATGGAAATGGTCTCATAGCCTCATAGAAACTAAGGCACGGTTAGTTAAGTTCAAAAATACGTCTCAACACTCTCTGAGCCAAGGAGCTTTCCCTCAAGAAGGTTAGAATTTTGGGAGAATCAAAGGATTGGAAGTTTTTTGGTTCCATAGTAAATAATTATGTTGGCCTTCAAGACTAAATCAACGACACAAGAAACAGGAATTTCAGGATATCCTTAAATCTAAAAACCCTAGGCCAACCAACTCAATGGCCTCCTAAGACATATAAACCTCCAACCAAATGTCAATCTAGCAACAACAATCAACAAATAATAAGAAATCACAACAAAGATTAAAGAAATTTGTAGAAGAATACCCCTAAAAAGCTTGAATTTTTGAATGAGCATACCTAAACCCCTAGTTTACGGGAGACCACTCAGGAAGTGTTTAAGATCTATCAATGAGTGGTTAGAAACTGAAAACCCTATTTGAAAAAGATTTTCCAAGCTGAGAATCAGTCAAAAATGGCAAAAAGTGGGAAGGGTTTGCTGGAGAAGGAAGAGTTTCTAAAAATGACGAAATTTTTTTCTAATAAATCTCGTGCGAAGGAAATGATTTTAAAAAGGATTAAATGATGTTTAAGATAGATATATATACCTTTTAAGATGGCGATGATTATTTTTTAAAATAATAGCCTAACATTATGAATTGAAAATCCAACTAATGCCTTGGAACAGTGTACATACTGCCCCATACACACGTGCCTTTAATACGCTTATCGTCACTCTCTACATCTAACATTTGGCAATCTCAAAACCAAGGAAAAAATTAGAAACATTCAACATGTAAATTTGCTCGGCCCGATATGAGTCGATGACATACCAAGATGAAAAGATCCTCATAATCCGACCAGAACATGAGCCGATGGAATCTCAGAGAACACTCCATTCACTTAATATGCTCGGCACATACTCAGAAGACATGAGATTTTAGAGAATCTGGTACAATCCACAATCGTGAGCAAAGTCTTAGTGGCTTTTGCTATACTATTAATATGGTATGGCTCATAGACTAGTTAGAAGAGGACACCCAGACTCGTCAACTACAAAAATGAGGTCGGCTCAGCTATTCATCAAAATGTCCTAGGTAATCTAGTCGGAGCGGCCTAGGCAATCTAGTCAGTTCCAGTATTCTAGATAATTTTTTATACTTCGTTAGCTCATAGAAGGCTAACACCCTTAAGTAACCCTGTCAAGAAAAAACATGTATTGTGTTATTGGATGATGTCATTACTACACTCATGTGGGGAAGATATGCAAATGTTCTCCTCATGTGCACATAACTAACTTTATGATTATTCTCTCACTAGCATGTAAAGTGTATACCTACCTAACCTATAAAGGCATGACACATGTCTCTATCTTTTCTCTTTTTTCCAATAACCTATAAATAACACACACACTCCCACTTAAAACGAATTTGAGATATTTTCTATACCATTATATTGTCAAACTCTAGAGAGAACTTGAGAGCTTGTATCTCATATTCATCTATAGCTTTTGACTAATAATCAAGACATTAAACACCTACACTTGTGGACGTATGCACCACTTTAGGCCGAACCACGTACATTCGATCTTATTTCTCGTTCTTTCATCTCTTTATCGTTTTCTCCATATTAGCATTTTATAGTTTGTATATCTTTATATGTTATTGTTTAAAATTAGTGTACTCTTTCTAAGATAAAATTAGTATAATAGTTACTTATCCTTTTCATCAGCGACCTTAATTATTTTGACAACATCTCTCTTCGGCAACTGATTATAGTCAACCAGAAACTATAAAGCACAAAAGAAAGAAAATTCAACAACAAAGATAATGTGAAGAAAAATGCATATATAAAAAACAAACTTATAAGAGAGAGGGTTAAAGTGGAATGTTCCACCAACCGATTATGAGTCGGACTGGCGACTGCAACCGTGTGAATAGGAAAAAGGGCTGACCTGATCAAATTGCACTCCAAATGTGGGCACCTAACGAAAAAGTCAGCAACAACTTTTTTACATTATTCGTTGTAATCTCCCCCGCATAATAGTATGGTGGGAGTCTTATCCTTCTTTCTTTTCATGGAGGGTGACTCTGCCATATTAATTGGGGATTCCCAAATTGCTAGGAGGTAATAGGTCCCACAGCCTTATCTTCTTGGGGTCCATTTCACCAAGAGAAAGGTTAGCGGGAGGGACGAACAAGAATTCTAACAACCTGAATGAAGAGGGTGTTGTCCCCTCATCCGAACTATTAGAGGTGGAGGCCTCCGAATCGTTCAAATAGATCGTGATAGCTGGAGTCTGATCAATTTTCTTCGTTACAAATGAAGCAGTTGAACTTGTGTAATCGAGGAGAAGTGTATCCAACCTTGAATGATCAATTTCTCTAACACTTTTATTCACCGACCAAAATTTATAGAGATCAACGAAGTTGACATCTTTGTCTTGATGAAGTTTCTTCTTTGTGGTTATCAAGGAAAAAAAAATAATTACAATATGGAAAATACAATAGAAAGGGAAAAGTACAAAGGAGAAACATAAAATACAGTTTAGCCTATTCCTCTTCCACCCTAAGGGGAAATTGTCCCTTCATATCTTATGGTCTTAAGGAGAGGAATATGATGCCATTTTTTTCACAATCACGTCATAATCTCAATACTCTTTATTGGAATCGAATAATTTTACTATCAAGGCTTGATAAACTACCCTTGTTTTCTGGTAGTAAATATTTTCATGAGGCGTTACCCATTATTAATAGTACATGAACTCAGTAATACCAAGGTTGGTCCCGTATAATTCATTAATGCGGTGAACCCCATTAACGATTCTCCAAATAATTGGAGCGACATGGTCCGGAAACACATCAAAGTATTAGAAGAATTCGAGAAAAAAATTACTTAGGGGAAAGTCACCCCACATTCGACAATGAAGATTAACGGCAACCAATGGACCTCATCAAGCCTACAAAGGTCACAAGGACCATCAACGAATTATATGATATCCTAACTAGGGATATAATCAAGATTGAACTTTTCTATGGTGTTTTCGTTAATTGTGCGCACTAGAGTTAAGAGTAGGGGACGACGCAAACAAATAATTAAGGAAGGAAAATCAGAAATACAGTAGCAAAAAATTGAGAGAGGTAAAGATATAGTGCTTACAAAAAAAAAAGGGAATGAGAGTGCTTCTTCAAGTGATTCAATTTTAAAATGGGTTGGAAAGAGAGGAAATTTCCTTTTGTGGTGAGAAACATCGTCATGGTTACACAAAATGATCATTGTAAATACGGTAACCAAAATGACAAATTACGGCAACTGAAGTGATGGATGCATCCCCCAAGTTTAAGTAACGATGTCAGATTATGAGCATGCCCGTGGGGCACTCAATAGGCAAAAACCTTTCAATTCCTGGGTCATTTCCAATATTTCTCTTCGATCAATGTATAGAGATTTCAAATAATTGTTGACCCCTTACCAAAAGAGGAATTGTGTCATCATCGACGAGTAAATGGACTTATCCAACATCGTAGCCTATCAGAGCATAAAGCCAAGTGACCTCAATGAGCTCCTGGACTTTGGGGGTCAATTATGTCACTAGAACATTCCTAGACACATGGTCCCATAACTGATGAAGTCATTCGATCAAGATAAGAAGAACTATTCAACTAAATTACACAAAACGATGGACTATAATCAAGGGATACGTCCGAACTCTTAGAGATAGTTGTTATTGGGGATTATGACTCTCCTAAGATGCCTTATAAATGTAAACTCACCCACTATGAGCGTGGCATGTACACTGACTGGTACTAGAAATTTTTTGACTTAAATTATCATATAATAAATAATAAATCCTAGCGCCTCGTGGACGTAGGCAAGTTGTCGAACTACGTACATCTTGTGATGTGTATGTGCGATATCATTTTATTTTACAATCAATATTGTTATTGGGCTTATGCTTATTTAATCTAACAAGTTGTAGGAATTTACCACCTACAACTATCATTTTATTTTACAATGAATATTTTATTTTACATCTTATGTTTATGGTTAACCATATTCACCCCCTCTAGGTTTATTAGAGTAGAACACTTAATTTTTAACATACACATCCATAGAATCTAAAACCCACTTAAATAGAGTGATTCCATTACTTCCAAAAACGAATCCTTTCTTAAAATTCCACAAGCTAACCTTTATGAGCACATAATCGATATAAGTTTTTTGGGATAAACCCAGTATCCTATCAATCTAATCTAGCGAAATAGTGATCCTAATTATGTGAATAGTTTGTTATAAGTTCTTCATATCGAACTACTTGGACAACCACACTCAAATGTAAGATTATATACCCACAAAATTCCATATTAGGAGAATATCATCCATGTGATGTACCAAATATACCAATGCGTTTTTGTCATGCTTCTTACACAAATAATTATTATTCGGGATTTTATCAAAATCAAAAGTTTGATTTCCTGATCAAACCGAATGTCATATGACATTAATGTTAGCTTAAGTCCATAAATGGACCACTTAATCCAACACACTTTTCTTTACTGACTTATTACTATGAATTTCTTAGTTTCACCAGATTGATGCACTCACCAATACAACCATTCAAGAATGCAATTTTAACATTCAAATAATCTCAATGGAATTTATCATTACTACCTAAAAGAAGGTTTTCTCATATTCAATCCCTTTCTATCTAATTAAACCCTTTCGCAAAAATTCTTGCCTCGAAGGTTTACACCTTCCCATATTTCCATCATTTTACTCTTATAGATCCACTTGTACCTGATGGGATTTATCCTATCAAAAATTCTACAAACTCCCAAAATGGATTTGAGTACATGAAATACATTATGGTATCTATAGTCTTAAGCCAAAGCTAAAAGTCCTTGTATTATAATGCCTTATTGTAGTTCGTGGAACCTAGTTCGTATTTCCTTGGGATCTCATCGAAATGTTTAGCTAAAACACTAAAATGTTAGGTTGTTTTCTAACCATCCCACTACGATGTGGTTCCACGTGTGATCCAATATAGTGACATGTATTACCTGATTATTAGTAATATCCCACTAACTCAAGTTAATGTACTATTAATATTAGTTTTTATTTTTTTATGTGTGGTCAGAAAACATTGTTAATCTAATGTTCTCTTGTAATATCATATAAGTCTTATCCCGAGCATGTGGTTTATTATATTATCATCATTCAAGAACTATACCTTGATACCATTAATGACCTTCTTGTTCTTAGGAATATGAAATAAAACACCTTTAAAACCTTTGGGGTAACTAATAAAGATAGATACTTCTAACCTTTATTCAAACTTCCTTGGTCCCTTCTGTAACACAAGTTCCAAGCACCCCCATATTCGAAAATGTACTAGAATGGCCTTACACCCATTCCACGATTCCATGGGATTTGAAGAGACCAATTTATACAGAGCTAAATTCGGAATGTATATAGACATCTTTTACTACATCATTTCATAGTGTAGCACCAAGTACAAACAATTAAAATATATCCCTCACCTAAAATGAATGATTTCAAAACTATCCTTTGAGGTATACACTACCACAATCAGATTATTGAGTTTGGATCAGTTTACCACCCATGGCCTTATTGAATAATAAGAATCCTTCAGGCACCACTAGATTAAATTCTCGATAGGCCATAAGTTAATCCGGCACTACGAGCCAACGAGCAGCAAGTCAACTAAGAGGTTCTTATCACTGATCAAAACGAAGATGATATGGTTCCCCCTCCCCGGTCTCCTCTAATTAAGATCTCCTTTACTGTGAGAGCGTAGATGTTCAGAAGAATTAACCTAATATTTGCACCAATCAATGAAGGAAGCAATCACCATGGGTCTCCATTCACCCAAGACATATTGATTGTCTAATTCTGTCGGCATACAACCTACCTAGGATGGACGCCTTTGATGGAACATTTGATCCATAATATCACATTGACAATTACAAAACAAACATGGACTTCTTAGGTGGTGCAAACCATATTAGGTGTAAACATTTCACCACGACACTAAATGGATCGGCCAATATGTGGTTCAATTAGCTACCCCCAAACTCAATTACTTATTTTAGAGAACTTATTGATTACTTCATCAGATACGTAAATTAAAGTTGGGTACATAAGAAGACGATTGATTACCTATTCAACATCTTTCAGACCAGGGAGGAATGCTTAAGGGAATTGGTCAAGCGCTTTAATGACGAGCTTATCAGGATTGACCACCATTCGGTTTTTAACACTGAATGAAATGGGAACAGTACGCTAAAGACAATTCGATGCTAGAGGATGCTACTTCATGTCACTGAGGAAAAAGAATGAGTCTTTTCACATCGATGGACTGGATCTAAGGAAGGAACTAACTAAAGGGGCGTCAATTGAAGTTTTGATCCCTATTCTTCTATTAGAAGCATGACCATAACGGGTGGTACATGTAGGATCATCCTTGATCGATTGCAGAAGAGAATAGGTGGCGGATTTCCTATGAAAACACCATTGTACATTCATCTAAAGTCATGAAGGCATGTCAGGAATAGACGCCTCAATAATTCTGCAATGCCTGAAAGTTGACCTGGTGTTTTTTCCAAAAAGACAAAGGAAAATAGAATTCACCCTAGAGTGAAACTAAGTATCACAAGCCAAAGTATCAAAGTTAATTGACTCCCAATTTGTTTGGAGGTCAAGTACCCCCAATGGTTGTCCAATGTAGTCGTGGTGAGAAAAAATTAATGGGAAATGGAGACTGTACGTGGACTACTCAAGCCTGAATTAATCTTACCCTAAGGAATCATATCCACTCCCAAGTATTGAAGCTATTGAGGGCCATAACATTATTTTGTTCATAGACACGCACTTCGTAGAAAACTGAATTCGAATGCATCCTTCTAATGAAGAGAAAAAGTCGTTCATAACTGATTAGGGAATACACCGCTACAAGATAATGTCCTCTAGTCTAAAGAATGTCAGTGTACCTACCAGAGGATTGTCAACGCAATGTTTAAAATCCATATATGTAAATCTATTGAGGTGTACGTAAATAACATGTTAGATAATAGTTTGAAGAAGGAGGTAATTATCAATGATCTAGAAGAGACATTCACAATCCTTGACAAATATGTAATGAAGGTGAACTTAGAAAAATGCACATTTGGAGAATCCTATGGGAAGTCTTTAGGGTTCATGGTTACCTGTAGGTAGATAGAGGTAAAGCTTAAGAAGATTCAAGCAGTCCTAGACATGAGAAGACCCAAAATGATTAAGGAGGTAGAATTGTTGATAGGGTGAATGGCAACCTTGAACAGATTTATAAATAGTGAAATGGATAAGTGTTTATCGTTCTTCCACACATCGATGAAAGCCTTCGTATGTATGGATAAATACAAATAGTCTTTCCAGTAAATGAAGGGATACATGGCCTAAGCCCCACTCCTCTCCAAACCTATTTTGGGCAAAAAAGTATACCTTCAGTTAGTTATTTTGTCGTCAATTGTCAGCTCAGCTCTTATTGTGGAGGACAACAATGACTGGTATACTATGTGATCAGGGAATTCAGATGAGTTGAGTCCAGATACCGAAAGACCTAAAATCTAATTTTTATGATCATAATTTTTTCTCTAAAACTAAGGCCATACTTCCAATTCCACATTATAGTCATCCTCACCTACCACCCCCTAAAACAGGTCATGTATAAGTCAGAGGTCTTCGATTGACTGGTGAAGTAGTTAGTGGAGTTAGGAGATTTTGATCTCCAATAAAAGACATGATTATTTGTCAAAGGGGCATGGACATTTTAGATTTTCTGTCATAATTCACCAATCAGGGAAATAGCGAGTCAATTCAAAGGTTAAATGCCCAACGAATGATTTAGATCCTCTATATTAACGAATTATCCAATAAGTTCAGGAGCAGATCATGGCTCATCAAAGACATACCATACATATTAAACTAAAAATATTCCATGAGTTTTAACTTCCAATCATCAAATAACAAATCTGAGTATGAGGCTCTAATCGCCTGAATACGCCTAACACTCTCCTTTAAGGATGATAAGGTCGAGTTCTTTAAAGATTCAAGGGTGGTTGTTGGTTAGATATTGGGAGAGTATGAATCTAAAAGAAAGAATATTTTGGTCTACCTCAAGTGATTCCAAGAGATATTACACCGCTTAAGGGCATTCAGAACTGATATGCCTAAGATGTGTCAGCCTATGAACACATGACATGTGGCGAAGACTCCACGCAGTAACAGAATAAGTATAAGGGTCATGGTAGTCCATGCCCACATGGTCGTAACCTGGTGTAATAATGTTCGTAGCACCATTCCCTAGGAATATATGAATAGTCCATGGCCAATCTTCTAATAGGCCGTGGCCTCTTACCCCATGAGTGCATCCCTAACACGGACATTGCCACACCAGCATAGGACTTGCCAGCTATCAACCTTCTAAAAATATTCCACCTTAATAACACTTATCCATATATCACCTGCACCATGCACGTGACCCCTCACCAAACTTCTATAAATAGATTTACTCACCTCCTCATTTAGTAAGACATATTTGGTAAAAAAGCTCTGCCAAACTCTCCATTCAATCTCTCTACACCTGAGAGCTTACTTAGGTCATCCACTTCGGTCACTTAAGCTATATATGTCCACAGCCCCTCTATATCCTAAGCTATCAGGTCGCATCCCTCTAGCACACAACTCGTATGTCCATATATTAAGCCTTACTTCTCTCTTATATGCCTCCTAAGGCCACCGAATCTTGTACAACTACATATGAATAATGAGAATGAGGCACCAAAGTTAATGTAGGATCATTTTTATAGTCAACCCACTCTATATCTTGTGTTATATCTCTTTATTTATACTTTCTTGTTCTTTTTATACTTTATGTTGTCGGGTACAACTTTGATGGCATGGATCGTTCTTATCAACCTATTTTTTCGACACCAACATTTTGGTGTCATCTGTGGTAACGAGGTGTTATACCAAGTTCCTCATAAATCGGTTCCGTTATACCTTATTTCATTTATGGGGATCTCTAGATCGATATCCCATGGGTGAAATTTTGGTTGTTAGACCCACATTTGCATTTAAACCCTTTACAGGGACTTTTCTTTCCAAATATGTGTTCTTAAGCCTATTTTATGGTTTTTGGACACACTCACTTACCCCGATAATGTTACCATACTTGAATCTTGCAGAAAAGCTTGATGGGCCATGGCCTTTTGAGGATTGATAACTAAAGATGCACCAATATTCAATTTCCTCTACACTTTTAGGCATCTTATGCCACTTTGTATCCTATGTGGTAGGCATTTAACTACTAAAATTATGTTATTTTGCAAATAATGACTTTTATGCCTTGGATTAAAACCTAAAAGACCTTTTGGTCCTATTCTTTGGGGGTGAAATCACATTTTTGGGAAAATTTTAGGTAAAAACCCACTTTTGCACCCTGGTGGATGTGGCCTGGCATGTTGCCTTGCAGTATGTCGCAGCCTCTATGCTACAGCTTAGCCAATTTTTTTATATTTTTGGCATATTAGCATTTTTTATTAAAAGAATTATTTTATCTAAGACCGAAGATGGCGCAAAATACTTAATAAAACTACAACATATTTTATGGCTTGCGAGTCGATTTAAATTGCAAAAAGGCTTGGTCACGTGATTGGAAAACCAATATTCTACGGAAAAAATCCGACTAGGCAATTGCCTTAAGGATGATTAAACTATCTAAGATAGGTTATGCCACTTTTAATAACTTTATGTTTACTTTTCCATCCGAAGAAAAGTGCTTGACAAATTATCCACCCAATAGAACCATCTTGGGAGAGAAACCATGTTCGCTCGTATCACTTGTGGCAGAGAAAAATCCTTGTAGAAGATAGGCTAGGACCATATCTCCTGTTGACACAACATGCAATAGTCTTATCTCATGTCGTTCAACCAGGCCGTGACCCCGTCTCCTATTGCTCAGGTAAGCTGCAACCTTTATTTAATATATGCATATGGTCTCCTTTTCTTCTTCTTACTGCATAAATCTTGGTTTTCTCACCATGACACAGTTCATCTCAGAGAATATTTTTTTAGGAACTAAAAATCTAGAAGAGTCGTGGAAGGTATCTTAGGATCGGATCCCAGCAAACTGACAATGTGGCACACTTGCTGAGGTGAATCAACCACCTATATAAAGGTCAGGCCTCCCTTCAGGGTCAGATCAATATACTTGGACAAATAATTCTGATGCTAGAGTCCGTAGCCTTTGCCAGCATGCAGAAGGCCACAGATCCACATAAGTCCACAACACCAAAAGAAAAGTCTACGGCCATATCAGTGAAAAAAAGAAAAAATAGGAGAATTATGGACCATAAAAGCCCTATAGGGAATTCACGCCCCTGAACTGCAACCTAGAGGATATATTGGTAACTATCAAAAAGGAAAACTTCCTCAAGTGGCCAGAAAAGTTAAAATCCCCTGCTCATATGAGGGATAGGAACAAATGGTGTAAGTTCCACTGAGATCACAGCTACACAATCGAAGAATGCATCGTTGAAATGCTCATCGGGCAAGGAATGCTCCAGTCGTGCAAAGGGGTTGCATCCTCAACCTAGAAACAACTGCATGCCTATCTCTTTGCCTTAGAAAATGGGTTAATGTATCTTTGCAAAAAAAAATCTCAAGTTTATATATATATTGGCTTTATATTTCATGAGCGCGCGCTCGTGCACACACACACACACACACATATATATATATATATATATCACTGTTCTAAAAAACCCGCCTAGGCTTGAGGCTTGGGAGAAACTCCCCGCCTTAAGATTTTGACGCCTTATGCTTGGTAAAACCCTTAAGTCTTACTTTTTCTCTAAAAACAACAATGCTTTAGTGAAACGATATCCCCTTTTAAAGATTTTTTTACAAACCGAACCATTATCTCACCCAAAATAATCAAATAGTATTTTTATTTGCAAATATTCAGACATATTTTTATGATATGTACAATTTTAGTATTTTAATAGCCTTGTTATGGTTAAAAAATATTAAAATATATTAAAAAGACCTAAACGCCTTTTCACGTCTCTTTACGTCAAGGCCCGCCTAGGCTTCTAAGGCTTAAGGCTTGGCCTCCACGCCTCGATCACGCCCCGCGTTTTTTAGAACCTTGATATATATATATATATATGTGTGTGTGTGTGTGTGTGTGTGTGTGTCAATGTTAGGTTCTAACTTTATTTCTAAGTCTTTTTAAAGATTCTTATTCAAACAGGTTTGTAGAAAAGCCTAGCAATTGCTTCATACCGAAACAACAACATGAATGGGAGAAGTGCCCTCAGAAGGAAGGGTGCGATAACTTGGGGACCGAGATTATATGGCATAGCCTTGGGTGGCTCATAATAACCCCTCATAGCCTCAGGTGGCTTATAATACCTCCTCATAGCCTCAAGTGGCTTATAATAACCCTCATGGTCTCAGGTGGCTCACAATACTCCCTCATAGTCTCGAGTGACTCACTATACTCCCTCATAGTCTCGAGTGACTCACTATACTCCCTCATAGTCTCGGGTGGCTTATATTACCCCCTCATGCCTTGGGTGGCTCACAATATCCCCTTAATAGTCTTGGGTGGCTTATAATACTCCCCCCCCCCATAGCCTCGGGTGGCTAACACGACCTCCTCATAGCCTTGGGTGGCCTATAATACCCCCTCACAGCCTCGGGTGGCTCATAATACCCCATGACAACCTTGGGTGGATTCTCGTACCCCAAGAAAGCCACGAGTGGCTTTATAATAACCTAGGAAAGCCAGGGGTGGCTTCATAATATCTCGGAACAACAATGGGTGGCTTGAAAATACCCCATCACTACCATAGATGGCTTGAAAATACCCCACCTCAGTCATGGGTGGCTTGAAAATACCCTACCACAGCCATGGATGGGTTAAAATTATCCCAACATAGCCATGAGGGGCATGAAAATACCCCGAAGTAGAAAATCAAAGTGAAGAAAAGCCGACTCTAGCCTAATGACTGTAGCTTGGTGACGAAACCTAAAGTGTGGGCTATGGACTTAGAGTCCGCAACAAGGGCGTTCAGTTCCTAAAAATAACTAATATATATTAGTTCCACAGCAGGCATCCTAAATTCTTATACAGTCAAAGCTATCACAAGTCTGTCCAAGGAAAGTATCCTAAAGTGACAGGAAAAGCTCAGATATCACAAGGCATGTCCTCAATAGGCATCCTAAAGTTACTATATTAGTTATTCTGCGGCCTAAAGTCAAGCAGTTAAACAAAAGCGAATAAGAAATCATATAACACAAGGAATTTGTGGAAGAATATTAAAAAGACTTTGGACATATGTTAATACATTACAATAAGCTGTGAAGGTACAAAATTAAAAGCTTTGGAAAAATAAATTGTTCGATAGTTACAATGTTTAAAAGAAAGGGATGAAATTACAAAGCAATCTCAATATTGAGCACACTCCTCTTCATAATCCTCATCACCATCCGTGGAAGTCTCTATCTCCTCTGCCTCGATTGTTGCGTCTTTCTTCCTCTGCTTTCTTGTTAGTTCATCTGTTGCTTGGAGTTCCTCAATACATAGCATGTGCTCTGCGCTAGTGAACCTTCAGTTTTATATGTTCTCTCTGGCATCAGGTTAATTTTATATAAGCCTATCCCATATCTCTTTGTATCCGCGAATAGAGGCCTTGTTTTAGAGAAGGTAGAAGTCCTGAGAAGTCCTAAATTGGTCCATGAGGTCCTTAGTTGCGTTCTTTAAAGACACAGCATTATTATCATTTGCCTTCTTCAAGGTGACGGCATGTTCATCGGACAACTTCTGCAGCTCCTCATCATGGGCTTGGACCAAGCCTTAAATTTTTTTGTCAAGTTGTGAACACTTGCCCTCACTTTCTGCAGCCTGTCATGCAGCCTCTAAGCATTTGGCATCCGTAACCTTCAAAGCGTCCATGACCTCTTTAAAGTTTAGTTCAGCTTCATTTTTGGCCTTCTCCGCAGCCTCAACTTTGTCATTGGCATCAAGTTTTTGGGCCTGTATAGCCGCTTTCGCGGACTTCTTCCCAGCCTCGAAGGAGGAAGATTTATCCTTTTCTAATCGGGATTAGTGATTGCCCTCCATGTCCCTATAAAGCTTATAATGGCCTTCATATTTATCCCTTTGAGACATGGTGGTCTTTGTAGCTTGGATAAAATATAAATAAGTGTTAAAAGGAATATAAAGAAATTTTCACATCAAGTAAAAAATAATTATCAAATAGAATAAATTAGTTAGTTCAAGTAGTTTAGTTAGTTAGAATAGTTTGTTATGATTAGACACGTGTTCTCTATAGTTGTAATATTATTCTCTATAAAGACATGTCATCATGTAATCCATTTCAAACTACTACGTTTTGGCCCTTCAAAATTCGTCAAACAAAGTATTTTTTTTTACTGTTTTGTGACATCAAATGCATCATGAAAATAATTAGGTACAAAAATATTCTGATTTTCCACTACGTACAACTAACGGCCCCAAAAATGGCACCACGAGTGGCACAAACACCTCGTGCGCATCCAACGTAACACGTAGCCACTGGCCGCATAGTCGGGGGACTCCTGGTTGAAGAATTGGACCTGAATTTGCACACATGCACATGTAGACTTGAAAACGTTAGGTCTCGGAGTAAAAAGGTGAGTACGCACGAACCGTGAGGTCAGTTTGTGCACGTTATGGACCGCCAAAAAGGGGATTCTGATCCCTACGAGGTTATAATCCAACTGGAAAATGCATGAAAAGAAGAGTAAGGAGAACTGTTCCTATAATACTATTAGAAGGTAAGATAATTATTTACTCTTACCCTAAACTAGAAACTCTAAATCTAAAACAAAACCCTAATCCCTAATCCAAATTAATAACCCTAAACTAGAAACACTAAGTTCTAAAACCTAGACCATAATTCCTAAACTCAATATTTACAAATTATTATCATAATAAAAAACCTGGAGTCCCATGACTACACAGTCAGTTCCTACGAGTTACATTAGTCCCGTGAGAGGTTTTTGTAGTTTCTTACAATAAAATTCACTCCATGTTAGTGAAACACAGTTCAGTTTGAAAGAAAACTCCAATACAATCTCTTCTATCCAATGGCTCACGTAGACTGGTGTCGAAAAAAGAGTCTCGATCATTTTATCTCTCCCAATGCATTGAATATGTAGTGAAGATCTCATCAAATCTAGAATGACTGGTGGAAGTCGGGGCATCCTTAGACCTGTGAATGTTGAGAAGATAATCCATTTGATGGGCAAGGTGCTTGCACATTCTCCCGACTTCTTCCTTAGCCTTTCTTTTTCTTATTTTGCTCCATGTTCTCATATCTTTACTAAAACAATGTCTCGGGCTCTGTTTAATTTTAGTCAACTGTCGAATCCGATATTATCTCGAAAAACCTTCATAGGGCTTTGCATCCCCTTTTTAATGGTCTATACAATGCGTAATTCAGACTTGCGATTTTCCTTTAACACCCCTTTTACCTAGCCTTTAGGACTCAGATGTTTGAGTGCCTAGTTTTTATTGCTACGTACATATGAGTTCCACTCTAGTAGTGTGCCTAGCCATTTATTTTTCCCCAATTATTTTGGGTTGATGGTCCAAAGGTTTTGGGCGATATTATAACGGTATTCCTACGCATTTATATGTGAAAACTTACCCCGAGGAGGTAGTGAAGAGTGTATTCCTCTAGATTTTTCGTTCCCTCACTAATTAGATGCTTCAAAATAGCAGGGTCTATAGCTTTTCTCATTAAGTGGACTGCGGTGGCATATTTTTCCTAAGGAGACTTGGGATCAAGCTACCTCAAACGTGTTCGTGGACGTCAATCCACATCCCTATCTTCCCTACTCTGGGGAGTGGGCACATTAGCATTAATAGCCACATCTGTTCATAGAGAGGACACATAAACAAAATTTTGGATGAGGCTCATAGGCCCATGGTCATTCGCTCACTGAAGGAAGAAAGACCAGTCACGGTAAGGTTAGTAGTAACATCGTCAGACATAAGTGGGTATGCGGTAATGACTTCCTTCTGTTGGTCTAGAGATCATGGCACCAATTAGGGCAGCCTCACTTTCCGTTTATGGGGAAGCATCCTTATTGGCTTCCCTCTTCTTTCCATTCCCCTTGGCCCTCTATGGAGCTTGGTTGAGGACCTGGACAGTATCTTCTAGCTCATCTAGCTGGCAAAGGAGAAGGTAACAGTCAATTTCCATTACAAGTTGTCCTTTCATAGTACTACCTGTAAAACAAAGAGTTAGTTGCAAAACACAAAGGCATTTCAAAAATAGAGTGGTCACAGAGTCGGTGAAGAGTCAAGTACCTTCCGCAGCCCTCATTAGAGGTTGGTGGGAAGTGCAGTACCCAAGATCAAACAGTGATCGCAGAGTCACTTCCGGGGAAAGAAATTTTTCTTATCTGATATTGAGACTGCGGTTTCAATTTTCTTCCTTTTCCTCTTTGAAGGAGTCAAGCCTCCATAGACTGTATGGAAGTTAGAATAAAAAGGCACGAAAAGATAAACAAAAAGGCTGTGACATGTTAAGAAGTTAGTATGTGGCAAGATAATATTAAAAAGTGTGGAATTCAAAATTAAAGATTGCGGCACGTAAAATTACCTTCTCTGGGGGGACGACCCCAATTTCACGATAGCTTATGGACTTTCTCCCTCTCAGACTCATCTAGATACACTTCCCAGTTATCCCCGGAGATATAAAAATAATTTCCCTTCCAATTCTTAGTACTGGAAGGCCTCCCCCTCATGAGGTACCTATCACCACTTCACACACCCATGTAGTAGTACCATGAGTTTTCCACAGAGTTCTCCATTAGGCGATAAAAATTGAAGAACTCTGTAGCAGTAATGTCCCTTTCAAACTTCTTCTTCCAGACAACTAAAGAAGCAAGGATGGCTCTCCATCCATTGCAATCAACTTGGGTCGGGGGCAAGTACATAATTTTGAAAACTTTCCTCACTAGCAGTGGGACTGGCACCCACAGCCCTAGAAAAAATATGTGAATGGGGAAGCAAACTCCGCTATTAGGGATTACGGAACATAACCTTTGGTCTGCATAGGGGATGCTACAGATATCTCACTCAGGAAATTCCTAGGCATTAGCAAGTTGGGCCAGCCAATCCTCATTCATTATATAAGGATGATGGAGGGTTGTGGGATCTCTCACAAGCTCAGTGCCGTAGATATATGGTCCAGCATCAGTATTTATAATTCTCACATCATGGACTTCAGTAGAAGCCAGTGTAGAAATTTTTATGGGGGCTTGGTTATTGGTTGAATATGTATCTTATTCAACTATGTGAACTCTATATTCGGCCATTATTTGATCCCTACAGTCAGAACATCCAGTGGAGTCAGAGTCTAAACACACGCAATTTAGGAGGTTCTTCAGCTTACAGGGTCCACTTATTTTTAATGGTTTGATGTGCAATACCATGGGAGGAGGAACACCAAATTGTCTCTTTCATAAGTCTTCCAAGTAATCCCAAGTATTCCAATGCATAAGGCCGTAACAAGGACCTATAAAAGCAGAGGGGGCTCCACGGTTAGAGAGTTGCAGCCATTATGATAAAAATACATGAAGCAAAATTTCAAAAGAAATTGCCTCATAAATAGAGGTCGCGGCATTAAACAAAATTGGGTCAATACAGAAAAACAGAAGTGGAAAAATAAAAATTCCCAAGGGTAAAACCAAGGGTGCAGCCATAGTAAACAAAAGGCAGGATAATAGGCCGTAGTCATGGTAAATAGATGGTAGGATAACATGCCATAGCTAGCTATCCAAGGTACACACCTAGCCACAACCTAGGGGGGTAAATAGGAATGGTTTAAATTCTTTTCTCTTCGAATATCAAAACCCAAAAAACCTGGTGTTTTTGGCCAATGACACCCAGGAATAGTTAGTTCACGTTCTTGGACAATTACCCGTTCAAAAGGGATTTTAAAACTAAACATATCCAAGTTCTAGACCTAATAAACCTCATTTACCCTTTCGAATTTCCAAAAACATAAAATGTATGCCAAATATATGCTAAACACAAAAATATAAGCAAATCTAAACAGGCAGCATCAAAAATACCGGAATTAATTTCTCCCAAAAAACATTCCTACCCTAGACAAAATTCAATTCTACTAAATCGAATCAAGGGGAAAAGCCAAACAAGATAGAAATTCAATGTGACCAAATTATACATTCAAATTCACTACGAGCTATGAACAAAACCTTAACTAGGTATTTTAACAGCTGAACTGATAGAAAATGAGGTCTAAATTGAAAACAAGATTAGGAAACAAAGAAAAAGAATTTGTGGTTTGAATTTAAATAAGAATCCAAGAAGAAACAATGGAAATTTAACCTGATCTGATGATAGGATGCCTGAAAATGGAAGAAAATCGTCGAAAAAGAAAAAAGCTTCAAATCTCCTTAAATTGCCTTAAATCAACTATCTCAACACTTAGGGTAAAGTAATGAGGCCACGGGATCAACTAATTTATATAAGAGGGCATTGGAAGTCAAAACGTCACAATAGATGGCCATGGCATATGGACGCATCCCCAATAGAAAAGAACTTTTTATCGACTTAAGCATGACTGCGGCATTAGGGCAGAAACAAATCCCTAACATCAATTCTCTAACCTCTTGGCACTAAATATTGGGGACTTAATGATATGCCCAAGATGTGTTATCCTATGAACACGTGACACGTGGAAAGGATTCCATACAGCAGCAGAACAAGTAGAAGGGCTGCAATAGGCCATGCCCACATGGTCACTGCTAGTGTCATACTGGTTGCGACACCATTCCCCGGTAGCATATGAATAGACCACGACCATGCCTCTAACAACCACAGCCTCCTACCCCCATCAGTGCAGCCCTGTCGTACATATTACCACATTGGCATGCTACTTACCAACAATCCACCTTCTAGAAAGATTCCACTATAACAACACTTATCCATGTATCATGTGCACCGTTCATGTAACCTCTCATCAAACTTCTATAAATATAAGTTATCACCTTCTCATTTAGCCAGACATCTTTGGCAACGAAGCTCTGCCAAAATCTCTACTCACTCCCTCTACACCTGAGAGCTTACTCAGGTCCTCCACTCCTATCACCTAAGCTACATATGTCTGTGGCCCCTCTACAGCGTAAGCTATCAGGTCGCATCCCTCTTAGTTCAGAACTCGCATATTCATGTATTAAGCCTTACTTCTCTCTTATATGCCTCCTAAGGCCACCGAATCTTTCTACTGCTATATATAAATAATGAGAATGAGGCACCAAAGTGGATGTAGGCTCGTTTTTATAATTGAACCACCCTATATCTTGTGTTCTATCTGTCTTTATATCTACTTTATTATGCTTTATATATTTTATGTTGTCGGGTACATCTTTGATGGCATGGATTGTACTTACCGACCCATTTTTTATAGTAACAATGATCATCCACATTCTCTTAGAAGAGAATAGAAGGGTATCATTTGGAAAACTGGCATTATTAGATGAAGGAAATCCCCTCATCGAATTTATTAACTAACCTAACATCCAGATAGAGGAGGTTAAAGAAGTCAATGTAGCAGACCAAGGTCCAAGTTGTGTGGACAAATTCATGCAGCACATAAATGATGGGATACTACTGGAAAGATCATTTGGGAGTAAAGAATATACGAGAATTGGATACTAAGTATATACTTTATCATAGAGTTTTGTATCAGAAGGTTATACGTGATCGATCCTTAGTTGCGTTCACCTAATGGAGGCAACCATGGTCATAAAGGGCATACACGAACGGATGTACAAACGACATCCCAGAAAGCGAAGCTTGGGACAAAGACCTTTGAATTGAGGATATTATTGTCATACTATGACCAAAGATGCAAAAAAAGATGTTTGGTAGTGTGATAGGTGTCAACACACAGATAACTTCATCAATCATCCTGTTTAAAATCTCTTACCGAACATCTCCCCATGGACATTCGCTCCATGGGGAGTGGATATTCTAGTACCATTTCCGATTAAAAGGGGATAATACAAATTCCTATTAATGGCCATATATTACTTCACGACGTGGGTAAAGCTTGAGCCAATCGCATAAATCACTGACGAAAAGTATGTTCATTCATATGTGAGTTCATCATAAGCCGCGTACTGAACATCATCATCACTGACAATGGGATAATGTTTGATAATGTTTGTATTGATAATCTATGTGACCACTTCAAAGTTAAGCATTTTTTCTCTCGTCCTAGGCACCCAAGGTGTAACAAATAAGTGGAGGTCACAAACCAAACAATACTTCATGGCTTGAAGACATAGCTAAAAAATTTATAAATATTTATGGGTTGAACATGTTCTCTCAATCCTATGGGAATATAAGACAACCCCTTGGGGGCCTACTAGGGTGACATCATTAGTGTAACTAGGTGGAAACCCGCGCGATGCGCGGCGTATAAGGTATCGAAAGCATAATAAAGGAATCAATTTAAAAGTTAACAAATGTGAGCTCATATGAGTTTTGTAATGACATCTAGTAGAAAAATTACACATAAGTAGAGTCGTTTGAAAACGAAGAAACAATTAATAAAAAATAATACGGTCATGGATAAAAATAGAAAGGTACATAGTTTAATATGGTCTTTACTTGTTGAAACATGCGTGATGCGCGGTTAGAACATAAATTAATGCATTATAAAGGCATCGAAGTATGAAATTATAATTAGAAATAAAAGAACTTAAATATATTGAAATTGATGAATATTAGTGATCGTTAAACTCCAGGTCGAAATGCATAGAAAGATAGCCAATGTTTTACATTGTGATAGGAAAGAAAATAGAAATTAGATGAAGTAGAATATGTTTTAATAAGCTGATGAAGAATGAGTTCTTGAAAATGAAGTTAAATCATCCGTTTTTTCCTTGCGTCCATGTTCCTACAAAGAAATTAAACTATATGTTAAAAAAATATGTTGAAAGTATTTTATAATAAATGTGAATAGAATTTAAATGGAAAATAAATTTAAAATACCTTGAAGGAAGCTTCCGTTTTGGGTAAACTTCGCTTTCTACATCATTTCCATGAGAGGTACTTTCATTGTCTGTGATAATGATTGATTATTGTGTTGTTGAGACTGAATTTGTTTCCTATTATGTAAATGAGATATGATTAGAGTAAGAAAAGAAATTATAATATAAAATTATTAGTGAGTATCTAAAAAATACCTTTTGAATGTTGTGGTTAGTCATTGAAATATTTCCATCTGAAGAATCTTTTAAAATGGTTGACACAGTGAAGTTTTCATAGCCACGTATTAAGTTGTAGTTATTAAGATTCAGACGGAATTTGTGGGAGGTGCCAATGATCCTTGTGATTGCTAGTGGAAGTGGATCTTTTGGTACCTGTCGAAAATAGTAAATATATTATTTTTGAAAAATGAATGGGTAAAATGAATGTAGTGATAAAATAGTAAAATTATTATGAACAACGTACGGAAACGTCATGATTAATATTTGCAAGCTCAAAACATTGGACACTGATTAAAGATTCTGCTTCTTTGTTAAAGAGTATGAATGTGGTGGTAGCTGTTTGGTCATTGACTGAGATTTGAATTTTGTACCTATTTATGGAGAAGTATATAATTGTCAAAATTGATGTGTAGAACAATAAATGAAAATAACATTTACGAATAAAATTCCTTGGAGAAGGAATAAGTTTGTCTGTGTTGCATGTTTCACAGAAGAAAGAAGTGATATAATGTTTAAGTTTCTTGTTGCAGTGATTGCATGTTGCATAATACCAACCACCATGTTCGTTTACACATGTGATTCTTACGTTGCAAGTGACATATATAACCTATGAAATATATAATATTTACATTATAATTAGATAATGAAGGAGACAAAGGAAATGTATATTAAAAAGGGGATACCTCATTTGGAGAGTCGGAACGAAGGGATAAGATATCTTCAATGGATTTCGATTCTCCTTCAATCTGAATTTGTGACTTGTTGCCTCTGGTTGGATCAGTTGTCATGGTGAAAGAACGCTTTTCGTTATGAAGTCTGTATATATATCATAAAGATAAACCGGTAATATGTCAGATGTGAACAAAGCCAATACGACTTGGAAAAAAAATTGTAAAGAGAATTATAATAATGTGACTAAACCGGAAAAAAAAAGTAATGCATGGACCCTAGTTTCTCAACTAAAAACAACCCCAAACTGTTATACTCCTGTAGTAAAAAATAATGTGTGGGACGAAGGCCAATTAATTAAGCACTTTTGTTGTGGTTTTAAATGCTTTAGCTCACAACCATAAGGTTGTTCAAATTTTAGGATATCCATTTGCTAAAAGTATGTCAAGTCTCTGCAAATCTTATGTAAATGTAAAGAAAAATATTCAGTTTATCAAATGCGTTCCAGAAGATTATTGTATGCAACAGGGACATGATGATGCATCAAATTGTTCAAACAAACTCACGTGTAATGCATTATGTATGAATTCTCAACTGCAAAGTATCTAAAATATGTCTGATCTAAATATTACTCATTTTTTTTCTAACTATTTCAAACTTGTCTAATTGCGTAATTTGTTCATTAGTTGAAGGAGCTATTACAGGTGCACAACTCCAAGATGTCTACTGAGAAAACATGTGGAGCGAGCATCCAATGATCTAAGTTCAGTAATAACAACCTAAGAGGGGAAGGACAAATATATCAATACAAATATCAGTATTGTCTCCAATTAAAATTGATGATCGGAGAAGTCCTATGATAGTACCTCAAACTATGATAGTATTGTCTTACAGGTATCAGTAAGACAATACTATCCAAACCAATATGAAATTGTAGCCATTGTATCCATGACAATACGGTGGTAGAATGTACTTTTGCAAAAGTCATTTTTGCAAAAGTGAGACTATTTGGTACAACGTTAAAACATTGTTGTGGCCACTGAGGGTAAGGATGGTCAGCCTAAGTGTAAGTTTTAGCTTCCCTAAATGATTGAAAAGGTCCTCTGTATGTTTGCAGGTACAATATTGCTAGAGGAAGCAGAGTTGAATTTTGGCTTCGGTGGGGGCCTAGTGTAGAGGTTTTTGGCTAAAATCATGTCCTTACTGCAAGCATATGCAGGGTCACTTGGGACCTCTAGGTCAATCCAATGTGATCCTTCTATTCGAAGAGATTTTCAACCTTTGTTCTAAATTTTTTTGTAAGTTTTGATTGATCCTCTTACCAAAGGGAAACAAATTCCAAGCAGCAAAGTATCTGTGAGGCAACTAACATTGCATCCATCTTGCACCAGTTTTGATGTATTCATATGTTTGTTAAGATGATTTTTCATTCTTCTATTCGAAGAGATGTTTCTGTGAGCCAAACTCCCGAAAGGGTTGCCTGCAATTTATTTCAAAATCTGGAGTTTATGTGAGCCAAATGCCATCGCATCCATCTTGCACCAGTTTTGGAAGGAGTATTCCAATATGAATACGAAGGGTCGGCCTTTCTGATTGATTTCTTATGCTCACTGTGAGCTGATGTGGATTTTTGCTTTCATGCTCTTCTTATTTTTTGTTGGCTCAACACTTAAAATCATTTTGAGAATAGATGCAATCAACATTCACGGATGTTATGTTGGACAAAAATCAATATGTATAGGCCTCAGGTCATTTCAACACAATTAAATCAATATGTATGGGTGTCGGGGCATTTGAAAATAACGAAAATGCATGCATCCGGTCAAATTGCCCATCAATGGAACCTCAATGCAGTTTGTACTAACAGTAGTGATAAAATACATATGTTATTTTCAATAAAGTCTTACTTGGTCATAAAGTCTTGAATGCATTGAACATCAGGATTTATATAGACTTTGGATGCATTGGTTGCTGACAATGAGTAATCACCTATGGAATAAAAGTTGTATGAATATTAAAATGTATTGTTTGAAATCGTGAATATATAAAAAGATGATATTATTAAAAATAAATTGTAATTACCTCTAAATTGTTTCACCGTAGTGGATGTAATGGCCACAATCAAATGGTCAATGAAATTCTGGCATATCTCTTCAGTTATTAGTGTCATTTCTTCGGCCCACAGAGTCACGAAAATCCTTTCCCCACTGTATAATAACGTATGTGGTTAAGGGCTCATAAATAGTATATAATGGAAATGAACGAAGTTAATAATGGGAAAATATGAATGAAGAACCTTTGACTTTCAAGCTTCAAAACCCTTTTCTTTACTATGGATCCCCTAACCGGTTGATCCTCAACAGGTGATATAGCAGTCAAAAGGCCGAACACATCTAATGAAATAAAAAGTGAATAGATATATATAAATAGAATTAAACAATTATTGTTAATTGTATAATGAGTAATGAATATAAAATACATGTGAGATATGTGTCATTGCTCAATTTAGATCTCAATTCATCAAATTCCAGAAATTGAAAGTGATATTTTGGAAGAATAAAATTGTCACCTTCAGAATGTATAAATTTTGAAGATGGACTGAATTCAATCATTAGATTGTGGGAGGAGACCATATAGCTATGCTTAGTATCCATGACTCTGAAATTGGTTATTGTGTAGACTTTTCCAATGTTCAGTGAATTGACGAATTTGGAAAATAAGTATTTGCGCAATACTGCATGTATTGAATCACCCTGTGCAATTAAAAAAAACTATATATATAAATGATAAATAGTTATTAAAATTATGATATTTTGAGTGACAAAACAATAATAAAAACTTGAATGTGTAAATGATGTACCTGGTCATCAACTAAGAGAAAGTCATAAGATCTTTTTGCGTTTTCTCCAGTTCGAGTCTTGGATTCCCATTTTTGAACGACACGTACAAAGATGGTCCAATCATCCCTGCTTAGTGAAAGATCTTCAAGTCTTGTCACTTCTTTCATGGTCCTGAATTGTTTTATGAGAAAATACATATTGGTTAAATGAATAAAGGGAGTTAAATCATAAGTAAAAGGATTAACTATATTATAACTTTTGTGAATTACGCAAATATACCTATAGATATAGATGATAGAACCTCATCGTACACAACATTTTTTGTCAAATGTCTATCAATTTGGTAATCATTATTTATGAATAATTTTAAGCCGCTGCTTGAAGTTACTCTAGATATAGCGACATAGAGTTGACCGTGACTGAAAATAGGCTTCGGTAAGTATATTGAGACTTGATCTAGAGTTTGCCCTTGGCTTTTTTTGATTGACATAGAGAATGCAAGACGAACTGGAAATTGTCATCTTCTCATAATAAAAGGCCATTTGGAGTCCGTTGCAGACATAATTATTCGTGGAATGAATACTTTTGCGCCTATATTAGATCCTATGATAATTATAGCCTCTATGACCAATGGAGATAATTGTGTAATGATTAATCTTGTGCCATTACAAAGGCCGGCACTTTGATTTATGTTTCTCATTAGCATAATAGGTGAACCTATCTTTAGCTCCAAGTTATGGCTCGGTAGTCCAGCAAAGTTTAAGCTATTTAAAAATTCAACAGGAAAAAGCACATCTTGGTCACGAATGTCCCCAGCAGCCTTAGATATTGAGTCCGAGCTAAAATAAGTTATCGCATCTCCGGGAATGACATTTAGTACGTAGGCATTAATGGTGTCAACCATATGGTTTGTTGGAGTTAGAATAGCTCGATCCTTAATGTAATCTGGATCACTGTATTTCCTGACCAAATCGGGCTATGCACTTGAAACAATATCAGCAATTGGGTTATCGAAATGGTGTATAAGGTTGGAATTTGGGATTTTTACCCACGAAGGAAATTCGTCATCTTGAAATGATTCTGTCTGTAGTTTCCCGTCACCTAGTGCTAGGACCCAATCTCTAAATGAAGGTGAATCTTATATCCGCATGTTCTTTGATAGGTTGAATACATGGCACAAACTCCACAACTTTGATTTGTTAATTGATGCATTTACAATTTCTTCTCTGCTTCCCTTATGAACAACAGGTAAGGTTTGACGAAAATCACCACCCAAAAGAATTGTAATTCCACCAAAAGGCTTTTCAAAAGATTTTTCATCATTGAATCGCATTATGTCTCTTAATGTTCTGTCAATAGCTTCAAAACAATGACGGTGGTTCATAGGAGCCTCATCCCAAATAATTAGGGTTGTTTTCCTAATGAGCTCTGCAAGATGAGTCCGTTGATGAATATTGCATGTTGAATCGGCGTGAATATCAATGGGAATCTTAAATCTTGAATGAGCAGTTCTTCCACTGGGTAGCAATAATGATGCGATTCCTGAAGATGCAACTGCGAGAATAACTTTTCCCTCTGAACGCAAGCGTGTAAGAACTGTTTTGTACATAAATGTTTTACCCGTGCCACCTGCCCCATTTACGAAGTAAAATCCTCCTTTGTTTTCTTTGACGGATCGTATAACATGATTATTGACATCTAATTGTTCATCACTCAATGCGTTGAACATGTTACTATGATCTCGTGCCAAAGAATCTGCATCGTAAGAAAGTTCCTCTCTTAAACGCCTATTATCCTTTTCTCGAATCATTGTAGCATCGGGAAGTGGCATCGGCGAGAAATCTTTTAGGATTTTCCCATTTTTGTTTAAAATATTCTCAATTTCATGAAGGGCATAATTCCTCAATTGATTTTCACTAAGAATAAGATCAGGTAAGCATAAGATTTTTCTTTGACGATTAAGCAAATCTTCTGATAGAATCTCCTAGTTGTCGTCCCAAAGTCTTTTTGGATCAGCAACTTCGCAAAAAAGAAGCATTACAGCAAATAGGTCACGTAATTGCCCATTGTGAAGCCTGATCTAAAGCGTCGTGCCATTCTTTGTCATCTTCCAACATGCCAAGAGCATAACATGCTTCTTTTCATGTTGGATAAACAATACCATTAACCATCTTCACCTCGTCGTAATTTCTTGCTCCGCGGACAACGTTTAGGAGCATACGAAGGTAAAATCTCTCACCAGATGCTGGGTGAGCATATACTATACGACCTAAGCATGTGCCTAAATTTTTCCTTCTAAACCATTCCTTTGCCGTTGAGTCCCAAACCCATTTTTAAGGAAATTCAGCATAGGTTAACTCCCTTGCATCCTCATAGATGCAATTTGTGGTCATCCATTGTGTAAACATATTCTTCTCAACATCTATCCTGTCAATCACAGTATTCAGATTGTTAGAATCTTTAAAAGTGACAACCTGCTCATCCGGAAGATGGAAACTCAATCGCTCAACACCGATGCTTCGATATTGTACATGAAACTAATTAATTATCCAGCAAGCTTCACATGTAGATAAGTAACGATAATCTAGGAATGTTTTAATTTCATCAACGTCTAAGATTTTGTTGTTACAATCATCATCATTACGGACAATTGATTGCGTGAGCTCCATTGTGGTTATGTTTGGTCCTTTATTTATGTACTTGAAAAAATACTTAATTTCCCTTGAATTATTACACCATTCCATATTTATGTGAGCTTGGTATTTGATGACCAAGTCAATATTATGTGGAACAACAAATCTGTTATCAAGTCTGATTCCCACCTTTTCTAAAAATCTCCCGTCATCTCTCCGTCTATAAATTGGGAATCCATTATCATCAAATTTGGTCATGGTTGTGAATTTTTTGGGGAATTTTTTGGAGAAACATCCGTCTGCCATCAAAGGGAACGGCGATTTGCATGCCCGCAGGGTCTATGCATCATGAATTGGGATACAGATGCGTAGGCAACTGGGTCGCTAATACAATCAGGTAACTCAGATGAAATAATCTTATCAATATCATCTGATGTTGGTTGTTTTGCATCTGCATGTAGGAATAGAAGTATGTGGGCGTGTGGCAATCCCCTTTTTTGGAATTCAATTGTGTAGATAGATGTCTTGAAATATAAACGTTGTTATAGCTATTGACATATTATAAAAGGTTAGAAAATCAAATAATATGATTTCTAATTTACAGTCATTAATTATTAAATATGAGATACGTACCTGCCATTACTTTCCCAAAGTGTTTTCCTCTAACTAAATCCTTCATTAGAGCATCAAGTTTTATTTTAAACACTCTTGTGATAATATTTGGCCTATCCTCAGGCTTTTGTCCAGGAATCATATCAAGAAACTTTGTGATTTTGGGCCATTTAGGATTAGTCGTGAAGGTGATAAACAGATCTGGATTACCAAGGAATCTACAAATAGCCATTGCGTCTTGAAAATTTTGAGCCATATAACGTGGACCCCCAGTGAAACTTGATGGAAGGACAATACGTTTTCCTACAGACGAAGGCGTTGAATCTCCTTCAAGAAGAGCATCATTCAATCCTTTATATAACTCAACCCTTAATTTTGGTTGGTTGTTTTTAATCCACCTCAACCTTTCATGTTCAATGCATGTATATGCATTGACAACATATTGTTGAAAAAGTCTTCCAGATCGTAAAATGGTGGGAGCTTCATTTGTTCTTTGATGCAGATGGTATCCGTAATATTCTCTCATAGTCAAGCAATTTCATTTAGTCTTACGTTTCCCATTGTTTCTTCTATAAGTTATACCCAGTTGGTAGCCATCTTCACCATATGGTAATAACAATGGGTATTGCATAGCCATAAAGGATGGATGAATATCGCTAATTCTTTGCAATCCATTTGACTTATGGTCAATAATAATATCTCTCATAACATTCTCCTCAGTAAAATCACCAACAATGAGTGCTGCTATCTCGAAAGCAGTAGGCAAATTGTAAACCGATGGGTCTTTTGAACGATTTTTAATCAACCTTATTCTCACAGGCATGACATTTGAATTCTCAAAACGCTCACGTGCCATTCGAAAAACTTTTGCAATCTCATTGTGCTCATCAAGCATCGATACTTATTTTGAAATAACTTATACATCCAACTTTGATTTCAGTCTATCTCCTCCTAAAGATTTCATTATATTCCTCAATTCATTCTCCGTGTTATAAATATAAAGTTGCACAAATTTTGGGCATTGACCTTCAACTGGAACCAAAGAACCAAGCAAATTATGTTTTTGTCCACTAATGCTATAGACATAGGGACCGAATCCATTATTTATTTGATTATCAACTTTAGCGCCAGTAGTGGTAAACGCAAACATGGAATTGTATGCTCTAATGTTGTCTTTGAATTTTGATGAACCACCATCATTTTCATAATTTAGTAGATCGTTCAAAATATATGGTGGTCCTTTTATAATGGGTAAGATGATCTTTCCTTCTTGGCAACACAATGAGAATTTAGGACACGCAGGAGTACGATTCTTATCAATTCTCTCCTTATACCATAGAATTGCACTACAATTGTAACAAACGGCGCTTGGACCACCAAAGTTCCATGATTCTTTAAACTTTTCTATAAAATCGTTAAATTTTTTTAATTTGTTAAACCATAATAGAAGTAAATACATAATTTTTTATGAGTTTTTTCAATGAACGCTTACTAATATCATACTTACTTTTCAAAATGAAATTTAAATGATCCTTACTTCGAGTCGTATGCTCGGTTGGTGTTATATCCCCTATATTTCCTACATTACATATAATTGGCATTAATTATATTACAAAAAAATATATATTTCTTTCTAATATATATACGTGTTACTATTATGTACAGTTAATAAATGACTTACCTGATCCAGTTACAGCATGGAATGATTCCAAAGCATGGTTTATAAACTTAATGTTATATCCACAATAGTTACTGGGATGGTTAATCACATTTGATGAGTCATTAGCAAACGTTTTTGTCATGACATCTCCATTTTCTAGCACTTTTGTTCGAGACGTAATTGTCTTCCGTTTCTTTGTGGTAGCACTGCCTTGATTCCTTACATTGTCACCATTAAAACTAAGATGCCGAATGGAAGACATGTCTTGAATCGAGGGATGAAGATTATACGGCATATTACTTAAAGCAATACTTGGCGTTGACGTACGACGTACGTTGCTTGATTGCTTACGAAACATAATCAACCTACGACGGGATCTAGCAATGCGAGATTGGTATGCAGGATCCATCTAATTTGAACGAAAAGAACAATTATGTTTTATTGGTTGAATAATATCATGATATATATATATATATATATATACACAACATGGCATAGAGACATCGTTTTATATCATTGTTTCTCTATCTATTTGTCTAATATTTGCACATAAGAAGATAAAGTCATTGCTTTTTTAGTTTATTGGAGAAAACCAAAGTTTTATTGATTTTAACATAAAAAGTATTGGATGGGTTGCTTGCTAATATACTCCTAAGAAGTTCTTAATCAATATATATTTTACACAACTAATTGAAGACACTACCAGAAATTGACATTTAACATGTCAAGATTAGGAGAATTGAAAAATTGATAGAGACGATGAAAGTAACATTTCATGAGTAAAATAAAAACAATTACCTGATATTTTTTTAATACATAATTCACAATAACACTGAACTATCATTGAATTATTTAAATAACTAAAAAAACATAAACAAATTACCAATCAATAAACACTTCTCCAGTAGATAGTGTACGACGTAGATTGGCAGAACTCCTCTAAAAGTGTTACAACAACAATCGAGTGAAACATTGATAAAGATTACAAATATCAAACGAAGGTGCTTTATGCAATGACCGTTAACCATGTGGAGATTTGGGTATTGGATCTTGAGTCCATTGACGGTGGTGAGTCGCCAGTGTATAGCCACATCATAGTATCCTTAGGTCCAGAGGGCTAAACCTCATTGTGTCATTTCAAAGAAATCATAAATATCAACAAAATATATAATAAAAATATCATGTTTAAATATCATGTCATCTAAGAACATACGCTTGAAGATGTAGTTGTGTTTAGTTGGAGAACACAGGTATTTGTAACTGATTGGCAAATATAAAAAAATGAGGGTTTTGCCATTTAGGCAATTTAGGGCAATTTATACGTCCTAGGCAAAATACATCACCATAAACCGATTGAAATTCTAAATCTACATTATCTTACACGGTTTAAGTGATGTTAATTATGACAATGTATATTATGAAAGTCGAATCTTTTGATCAATTAGCATCAAATACTTAATCCAACAGATCACAGAGAAACAAAAAAAACATTTAGCTTCGAATTGTCAACGCGAAAGTTTAAGTTTCCTTTCTTGAAAATATAACAATAAATATAATTTAAGGGGAATGGAAAATACCTTATTCTGAATGACGGTCCAGAGCCAGAAATAGTATGCTCCAAACAAAATCACCGCAACATAGAATATGCAACAATACAATGCAATTTTATCAAACTATTTCTTGTTTATTACATACGATGCATACTATTATAATTACAATAAAGTAATGATTAACACAGAGGAAAAACATATCAGGTGGTCAACGTTTGTATGTAAACTGAACAATGGATTTTTTCCAAAAATAGTGACACAGAAGTGTCGATGTCAACTATGAAGGAACATAGGTAAGTTTGGGTAATTAAGATAACGATGGATTATGAAGATATAGATACATAAAAAACTAATATTAGTATATTTCTATAAGGATGTAATTTTCCATTCAAGAATATTAGTGGTGAAAAAAGGAGCATACAAAATATGGAAGTGTATCAGTGCATAAGACATGAAGATCCTACTCAAAGAAGCAGTTTAATAGTATCACTCATACAGGTGCAAAACAGTAGGTGAAAAGCTTATGCTATCACTATGATGAGACATATTGTTGGGGGAATAATTGCAAGTTTAAGAGCATATAAATATATATGAATGAGTAGCTGCAAATTTAAAATAGGCAGTTAACATTAGTAACTTTATGCATTCAGTAAAATTTCCTTACAATAAAGTAATGATAAACACGGAGGAAAAACAGATCAAGTGGTCAACGTTTGTATGTAAAGTGAACCATGGTTTTTTTCCAAAAACAGTGACACGGAAGTGCCAATGTGAACTATGAAGGAACATAGGCCACATAAGTTTGGGTAAGTTTGGATTATGAAGATATAGATATATAAAAAAACTAAAGAACATCTTTATTCAGGGAAAATGGGCATGTGTGTGAAATATATAGAATTGGGTAAGTGAAGAGAGCGATATTTTTTTTAGCCTTGAACAAATTTCATAATAAAAGAAACTGATGTTAATCCGTACTTAACAAAAATGCAAATTAGTTCTTTTCAAGTGAACGATTTAATTTCTACACAATTATAATATTTTACAGAACCTATTCACTATAATAGTATTAAATTTCCATAAGGATGTAATTTTCCATTCAAGATCTCAATAGTGAAAAAGGAGCATACAACATATGGAATTTTATCATTGCATAGGACATGAAGGTTCTACTAAAAGGATAAGTTTAATAGGATCACTCATACTCTTGAAAAACATGAGGTAAAAAGGCTTATGCTATACATATGATGAGACATATTCTTGGGGGCAGAAGTGAAGTTTATGATCATATAGAGTAGAACGAATATAGTGGTGCGTGTGTAATGTGTGTATATACATGTAAAGGATATCACTTATCTCTGTTTCTGAAACATATATATATACCCAAGATTAGACGTGTGATGTAATTCTATGTAGTTGCAATAGGTAAAGAAGTAATAGCATTACAAAATTAGTTATGTATCAAGTTTTCATGATGAACTTATGTTTTGAGATTTATCTATTAATCGACATAAAAGAAGAGTTAAAAACATTGAGAATCAGTTCACTTTAAGAATAAAGTAATAACACATTGAAAACTGATTTAGGATATGAAACGGGGAAAAAATAAAATGACTAAGCTGATAACTTAGTGGTAACACCTCTAATTACTAATAAATCTGATTCAATAAATAGAGACCATACAGAAATCAAAGTAAATAAATATTCATTTCATTTGGGAATTTCAAAAGAACATATAAATAGTATTTCAACCAAGGCATTATCAGTTGCAGAGTTATGAAGATTCTACTCAAAGAAGGAGTTTAATAGTATCACTCATACAGGTGCAAAACAGCAGGTGAAAAGCTTATGTTATCACTATGATGAGACATATTATTGGGGTCATAATTGCAAGTTTAAGAGCAAATAAATATACAATATATATGAATGAATAGCTGCAAATTTAAAATAGGCAGTTAACAGTAGTAACTGTATGCATGCGGTAAAATTGCCTTACAATAAAGTAATGATAAACACGGTGGAAA